>CM060694.1:3069602-3669602 GCA_030686995.1 Artemisia argyi
ATACGTATATATATACGTATATATATATCTATATATACGTATATCTATATATATATATATATATATATATATATATACGTATATATATATATACGTATATATGTATATACATACGTGTGTATATATATATATATATATATATATATATATATATATATATATATATATATATATATATATATATATATATATACGTATATATATACATATATATATTCGTATATATATATACGTATATATATACGTATATATATATATTTATAGAGAGAGAGAGAGAGAGATTTATGTTCAAGTGATGAACAAATTAAAATGATAAACAATAGGCACCAATAAAAAATTGACAAGTATCATTTTATTTTAAAAGAAAAAAAAAATTAATGTTAATGTGTTTGAGGGTATAATGGGTATTTAAGTTCTCCTTATTAGGGAGTATTAGCTAGACTGGCCTTAGAAACTCTCTTTCTTCTACATAATAAATAAACTGTAAATTTTTTTATTCCATCATTCAAGATCTAAAATTTCTGTCAATCCTCCCCATTCTAAGATCCGAGAATTTGTCTACCAATGATACATTCATCTCCTCTAATTACTTGACACTATTATATTTCGTCAACCCCACAAGCCAACCCAAAAAACCTCTTACATCTTCATCAAAGAAAAAACCTCTGTAAAAACCTTAAACAACCTTACGGTATTCATGTAAGCCTTCATCGTTACAGAAAAAGCATAATCTGAAATCGCTTATTTAGATCCAAATCAAACAACCACACTGGAACGATGGCATCCTTGTAAACCTTCATCGTTATCAGTTTCGTTCATCTGAAATCGCCTTTTTCGATCGCGGCGTCAAACATAATGTGACAGATCTTCGTCTTGTTACCAGATTCGTGTTCTTGGAACCCTTGCCGATGGTGTTTTTTATTATTGTTAGGTTACAAGTTTTCAGTAGTTCATAAGAATGAGAAACCATGGTACACGGCTTTAGCAATCGATAATTATGTTTATTTATTTATATTTGATTAATACTCATATCAAGTTTTATCTTCACATGTTTATTGAAAAAATGATTTTTTATGATCATAGGTCGTTGGAGTTGAATGAAGATGATTACGTCCGAGTTTCTAATTCACAAGTTTAAGGCTCCACTTTTCCATTTTCTACTTAAAATGATTTTTTTTATTCATTTTAGAATTTGCGCCAAAGTTCGATTTATCATTGATGGAAATCTATGTAAATTGATGTTCTTCATTGGATTTTGTCATTTTTTTATTTGGGTATTAGTGCTCAAATTGATATATTAAAAAATAGGTAAAGTGGAAAGGGGTAATGTGACACACTTCTTGTTTTGTTCAAATGTATTCGTATTATGAGTTAGTGTGTGACTTGAAATGTATGTAAATTAGTGTGTCAAAAAAAATTTAAAATTTTATTTCAATTGTGTCAATAAAATAAATGTGTCACTTAAAATGTATAATGAAATTAATTGTGTGAAAAAATTTAGGGTGCGTTTGGTATGAAGGTGTGGCAATAAAGGAATGGTTTGAATCATATGATTAATTGTTTGGTTAAAGTTTTTTGCAATTAAAGTGGGCCCGGGAACCAAAGATTGATTCATGCCTAGTAGGGTGACTTTCACAAATAATTGGACCTCATATTTATATTCATTCTCACAATTTATACATAAATTAATTATTAAAAAACAAAATCATTTCATTTTCTCTATAATAAATTATTTATCAACTACTGTACTAAAATAATTTTTTTAATAAAATATTACTTTTTTCTCTTACCTCGTTTTCTATCATTCTAAACCGATTCCAAATCCTTTTACAAACCAAACGGGCCCTTAGTTTGTCACTTGAAATGTATCAATAAACTATATGTGTCAAAAACCATAAAATGTCAATAAAAATGTGTAAACAAAAAATTAGTGTATTACTACTAATGTATCAAACGATTAAGTGTGTCACTTAATATGAAAAGAAAAAAAAAAAAAACAAAACAAAAAAAAAAAAACAAAACTTGACAAAAAATATAGTGGGTCATTAGAAATGTATCATGAATCTAAGTATCACTAAAAATGTGCCAAAAATATTAGTGTGTCTTCACAAATGTAACCAAAAATTTATTGTATTTCAAGAAACTTCACTAAAAATGTGTCACAAAAAATTGTTAAAAAATTTAGTGTGTCACAAAAAATGTATTATGAAACTGAATGTATCAAAAGACATAATTTGTCTAAAAATGTATCATAAAAACTAGGGTATCATACAAAAAATATTGTGTCACTATCAACTATCATGTTTTCTTCTATAAAAAAACAGTGAGTATCAATGTATGTGTATCATGAATATTTTATAAAAATTAAGTCAACCGTTGACTTATTTGCATCTACTCATGTATATCAGTAGTTCGAAGTGAATGAAAAGGTTGTATGAATAGTTGGACGGAAAAAAGAAATAGACAAATTGTCAAACAATAATAAACTGGAAAAAAAAATAACAAATAAATGGAGGCACGTGAGAGTGTGCACAAATATCTCATATGTGTTAAAAAAATGACACTCACAATTCAATGAATTACAATACTGCCATTATTTATTACATATTCAATTAAAACTAAATCTCATCTAAGATGATATATCCAACGGTCCAGATTAGTGCCTATTGTTTTTTATTTTAAGAGGCCTAGGTACCCAACATTTTCCCGTACGTTTTCCCGCTTAACGCAACCGGACGGCGCGAGTTGGGTACCATGGCTCGCGTTTTCGAGTCATGAGCCATCGTCACCAGCCGAGATGGTCCCGGAAAACGCAACTAAACGGCGCGAAGTGGGTACCATGGCTCGTGTTTTCCTGTTTCTTTTTCGCGTTTTCACGTTTTCTTTTTGTGGGTTTTGTGTTATTTAAAACTTGCAGGTGGCGTGAGGAAGAAAATGAACATAAGGTAGGTGACTGCGTTTGAGAAAATGGAGACATAAGGGGTAAAGGGGGCGTGTATTTTGTGTTTAGGCATTATATTAGGGTTATAATACTTGGGCTGGTCATTGTAAATATTAACGAGCCTATATAACCGAATATGTTGTGATGAGTTAGTATGTGATTGGGCTTTTAATGGGCTTATAACTGGAATTAGTTAAAACGAAGTTTTAAGCCCGCGCGTTGCCGCGGGATGTTTGTATACGTAAGTTAGGCAAAAAAAAAAAAAAAAAAAAAAAAAAAAAAAAAAAAAAAAAAAAAAAAATTGGCACACTCAACTGCTGCATTCCTACGCTGCTCACATTTCACTATAGCTTCAAACCCGTTCAATTATGAATAAGAAAGATTGTTACACCCGTGAAGTGATGAAATAAGCAACACTATTCTTTTCCTTCTCAAGCTGAATCTGCTTTTCACCTGATAAAAAAAACATAAAGATTATTTAGCCATTTTCAACAAAAAAAAGAGACAATAGATGATAAGAAATTCAATAAAGAAAAAGATAAAGAGAGGATTATTTGATTATCCAGTTAATTAAAGGCTGTATAGACAGGTTTGACCCATTCTTAAGCTACTGACAGGTTCTATTATGAAACTATATGCTCCAATAAAAATTACAGTCAGTTATAACGAAACAAAAAACCATTCTGAGCTGATTCTCCCAAAACATTTGATATTACAAATGACCCATCATTCAACCCACCTGGCCCACCTATTAATAAACAGACTTACGTGCTCAGTGTGTGGCAAATACTTGCCATCAAAATTGGAAATCAAATCAATTATATATCTGATACTTAAGGGCTGTTTGGGGGTGCTAATGTTTCGATTAAGAATATCTGATTTGCTTATAAGTTTTGAATAATCATTTATCTTAATACACTACATAACTATATGGTTTTAGTCACTTTATAGTGCATTCAAGAAAAGAAATACCTTTCTTGATATGAAATCAAGTGCACCAGTCTGTTTTGCATCTTTCCCTTGTAAACAGCTGTCAATTCAACTTTTGTGTTTTGCTTTTCACTTAATGGATGGCTTCACATCCGCATATTGCATACCTGCATTATACAATACACTAAGAAAGATTACATGTGGCATCTTCATCAAAGTTTCACATTCAAAAAAAATGAACAGAGAGTATCTCTAATCAAATCACAAACAGGTGTATGACTAAGATCAGCACTGGCGGGAGTTCTTTCAAAGGCATTCGTAATACCGTTTGCAATAGAAGAGTAGCTATTATTGTCACAGGTCTGATCAAATGGACCATTGTGGACAGCAAGGTGTATAAAGCCATCGTTACAAACTGTGGCATAACTTTCAAGCATACTCAGATCACCCCATAATACCACACCCAAATACCCCATAAATATTGTGGCATAACTAATTTACCGAACTTTTCGTAGACCTCACATTTGTGGGATGAACTGGCCTTATAGTTATCTGGCTTTTGTTCAAGGAGCACTGTTAAAGAAATCTGTTTCTCAACTTCTCTTTATCCTGATCTTCGTTCCGATAGTACTTCCTTGCCTACATATACATATTACAATTTTAGGTATCACTAACATGATATTTATTTCAACATTTGTGCATCCACTTACCTTAAGGGAGATCGTTGACGTCGACACACATGGTGCCTTTTCCAGCTTGTATATGGTATTAGTCAGTGAAGCTTGTTGACCTCACTACACCTGAGAAACATTTAACTGCTTTAAACTAATCAATACATTGCACCCCTTTTTCTGCCAATTGCAACAATTCATGATAACAATAATAACAACAACTACTTACGGGGCGTTATGGTGAATAAGGCAGATCAATAGGAAATCCAAATTCATGAAGAAACTGACTCCAAGAAGCAACATTTGTGCCGCCTTCTTTCAAGTTTTTCAACTGAATCTCAATTCTTCTTCTGCCATTCTTCAACTCTTCAAATGATGATAAACTTAATTCTTCCATCTTCAAACGCCCATCACAACTACCATCTTTCTTAAACTTTCTACAGAATGCACCTAATCAAGCGGTTGTTTGTATAAGTTTATTAGGGGATCTTAATAGCTCATTGCATATTAACAATTATTAACTTCTTTTAACTTGTTTTGATTAAGTTTTTTTAACAGTAAATACATTAACAGCTTTAACATATATCGTCAACTTTTTTCAACATGCTTAAGTTGCTAAGGGCCAGCTAACGCAAACACCCCCGTATATCAAGTATGCTAACCTTGCATCTTTGCAAAATTCAACACTACATTTGGACCCATGAGGTCACCGGACCTTCAGTTTTGCCACTGCCATCTTATTTTTCACCTTCTGGTAAGTACACCAAGCTTACTCCAAGATCTGAGTATGTATGAACAGAAACAACATTCACACTTTAAGCTTCAATGCTTTATATTTTTTGTTCTAAATTACTGGATCATTATATCCATGCTTCCAAATTCGCATACATGACATAACATACCAAGAGTCCGTCAAAATATTAGACAACTGACAAAACTGATAAGAAAATTATAAAAACGAATGCTTGAGTAATATTACATCTCAAAAAGTGACCAAAGGTATAAGTTTTCTGAAAACCTATATACAAAGCTACAGATATAAAACGACTCAAGCATTTATAGGAAATAACATTTTAAAAAGGTGTTAATATAGATATGAATGTGTAATGTTACCTGGTTTGTACATAAAGAACCAAACAAAGATTGGAAAAAATGTAAAATCAAGTTAACAAATAAGTAACTTGATATATATTTGCTAATACACTATGGTGGTGTGATAAGTAGGTATATTCAAGAAATAACCTGATGTTGTGGATCACCACTTGCGGGTCGAAGAGAATCTGCTTCCATGTAGTAACTTCCAGCAGCTGCGCAGGACATAACATAAAGTCAAAGAGGGAAAAAATCATTATGAAATTTCGGAAAGGAAATCACATAAAGTCACATAATATATTTGATTATTACGTGTTTTGATATCTAAAGTTAAAGTGGGTAAATTACATAACAACCCGTCTCAAAACAAATCACGTATTTCTCACAAATCACAGAATACCCCACCCCAGGTTATAATAAGTATTCGCAAGGCAACTCTATTAGATAAAACTCCCCAAACTCCCATGAGAGTTAAGAAACAACGTAATAATTAACATTCCTTACGTTTATGAGTATCACAAACAGCTAAAAACATGGATATCTTTACCAAGAATGAATATCTAATAAGTAACATTCCTTACGATTATGAATATCACAAACAATTAATAACGTGGTAAAGTATCACAAAAAGTTATAACATGTTATTAGCTGTTTGTATTTACCTACATCTGAATTGCAAAAACAAATAATAGTTGAATTCAGTTATAATATCTTTATACGTACTTGAACGACATATAAAACCAAATTTATATAAAAAGTACCTACATTTTGTTTGTTTCATGTTTTAAGCAACATCTCATGCCTAAAAGTTTTGGTTTCTTGCAAGCCCGGTTCAACTACTTTTGATTTCTTGCTCCGCCAAGGTATGGTTCAACTACTATAAGCGACCCCCATCCCGTCGTGATCCATCAAATTTTTATAAATACTAACACCTAGAGTAAACACAAAAATAAAGTCATAGGCAGGAAACTAAGCTAATGTATAGGGCTCAGTCCAGGATACGCATCAGCAAAGCAACCATTAGCTAACACAAAAATTAGAATCACAATGCAATAAAATGACGCCTTTTATATCAACAATCAACAATTCTACCATAACAACCCGAATTCATAACAAACCACATCTAACTCCAATAAAAATCATTGAAAAACAGTCTCTATACCTCTACATACGGCCGTAAACTAAACCCAACAAAACAAAAAACATGAATAAACAATAAATATCATAAATAAAGTAAACCATACCTTATACCCAACTTTGTTTAATCTTTTTCAGATTCACAAACGAACCCCCTTTTTCTTGCTGATTAGGTTGTTGGTGACTTGACCCTTGCAAGATCCGCAATTTTTGGCTTCAAACCACCAGTCAACACTTTTGATTTAAATCAATAAAAGCCCTTTCACAAAAACCCTTAAACTAATATGATACCCAAATCCAAAACACCCCTAAGTTCAATGGCAGACTCCCAATTCCAAAGAAGTCGATTTATAAGAAATAAATCAAACAAAAAAGCACCTGTAATCAGCTATCCAAGCAACTCTAACAACCAAAAAACCCTACAAAGAATACAAATTGAATAAATTTTAAGTGTTTAACATACCCATTAATTGAAAGTGATAAAAAAAAAAGCCTTAAACTAATATAAAACACAAACCAATCGAAAAAAAATGAGATAATCTTACATGATTTAGTCTTATCCGCTGCGTGTTTTTGTTTAATCCATGTTTTTTTGTTGCGTCTGTGTGTGTAGAGGGTTCGGAATTTGTGGGGAACAAAACTGGGCTGCCTTCCAACCCAAAAAAAGAAAGAAAAAAACAGTAGAAACCCAGCACTGTAGAAAGAACAGTACCCGGGGAAATACTATTCACGAAAGCCACGGGAAATGTATAATAGTTATAATGTGCATATATGTTGATTGTTGATAGTAATTTAATTGATATTAGGTTGTTAGTCTTTTAGTTATTTTTCTAACATTTTTAGTCCTAAAATGTATAAAAGGTTGATCTAAATGTATAAAATGAAAAGTGTTGATTTATTTAAATAAATGAAAAAAAAAAGTGGGGTCTAGGGGTTTGATGAGGCGAAAAATGAACCACTTTTAATGGGTTATTTAAGCCCGAAATTGAATTTATTTGATCAAATATTGCCCTAAATCGTTCCTTTTGTGATTTTATGTACTTTGGGAGTGAAATCTGAAAAAGGAAGCAATTCGGACGTTTTTAGAGCATAAAAGTGAAGAAAACGCCAAAGACTTAATTTTCCAAGCTGGGAACAGTGTGTGACGGCGTCAAGAGTAAAGATCATGACGGTCCAGTACAGAAATGAAGGCGTCACAAAGAAGAGCGTCAAGAGTTAAATGTGTGACAGCCTGGAAAAATGGAATACATGACGGCGTCAGATGTAGATCAAGGCAGTCTGAGGATTCTTTTGGCGGCGAGATGACGGCGTCACAAGGTTGTTCTTGACGCCGTCATCCTCTATTTTCTATATATAGTTTTCTAATTTTCATTCATTAAAGAGGAACAAGTTTGGAGAAACCCTAAGGCCGAACCATATACATATTTTACAGCTTTTTCAAGGGTTTTCAGCCCTTGAACCCTTACATGTGTTATTGAGATAAGTATTCTTTTAATTCAATCAATATGTCTATGTGTTGGTTGTCTATATCTTGTGCTTGTCTTGATTCCACCATGCTAGGCTAGATTTATCTTGTGTTTGCTTAGATCTAATGAAACCTAGATGTTGATTATGTGTTGATTACTTGTTTATGGTTGTATTGGATGAATGATTTCAATGTTAGGCTTAAGAAAACTGGCAGATCTCCAATTGGTAACATGCTTGAACGTCTTAGGAAACATGAACCGATGTGTACTAGATTTTATTGGTTGTATTTAATGCATGAGTAAATTCTAATGATCCCATGTTAGGAGCTTCTTAGCCGGCTCGACATATGAGTGAAATAGGCACTCATAGGATTGGGGAGTTAAGTACGCCACCCCATGAATGGTATTAAGGAATACAATCCGTCATCCACGCAACTATAACAAGTAATTAATGTGTAAAAGATATCTAGGGAGTAGTGAAATCTAAGTAAACACATTTCTCCACTTATTGCTCACAAACTTAGTTTAATATAGTTTATTTTCATTTTTAGTATTTTATTTTGATTGCATCTTAGTATTGGGTTAGTTGACTAGCAACTATTTCCGCCCAAATCCTTCAAACCCGAGATATTTACTTGCTTTCTAAAAAATATAAAAATACAAAAAGAATCATCATTCATCTCTAGAACTAGTATTTACGTTTTCTAATCCTAGCGACACTATTCCTAGCTGAACGATCAATCCCCCGGTACTTGTCATTATACTATACTACATCGATCAGGTACACTTCCTGGTGGGGGTTGTAAGCTTCTCAAGATCCCTCGAGAGGTAAAGCCTGGTGCAAACCCTACGCTACCAAGTTTTTGGCGCCGTTGTTGGAGAAATAGTTATTGTCTAGGTTAGAATATCTTTTTATTAGGTCTACTTGCTAGATTCCTTTCTAGTAAGATTTTATTTTTATTTTTAGGTTCTCTTTAGTCTATCTTTTTCTTCGTGCCTTTGTTAGTAAATTAAATTCATTGACTATTCCGTTGACCATTATGGAAAACGCGAATCCACCCCTTTCCTCTAGAGAAGTGGTTGTGTTACGTGAACAAATTGAGAGTGAGATTAGGGAACTTAGGGAGCTTAATAGGTTGATTAAGGTTGAGCTCGACCATGCATTTAGTGACCTAGCGACCGCCTTGTATTCAAATGAGGACCTAGGGCCTAATGATTTTGTGAATGTCGTTGAGGACCTTGAAGATGGGGAAATAGATACGAAGCTAAATGATTATTTTAATCTATACCCCACTAAGGAGGAGATTGCATATTATAATAATCTTATTGGTAACCCGCGATCTCCTTTTACTATAATCGAACCTAAGATAAAGAGAGGCGATCCTAAGAATGCTAAGATACCATGTATGATTGGGTATAGACACGTTGACAATGCTTACATTGACTTTAAATCCCCAATCAACATTATGTCCTCAAATGTTTATAATGATATAGTGAAAACAAGACTTGAACCTAGAAGAGATCCCAAATACCCCGGTGGAGTTTGTAACTTTGTCGGGAGAGTTAAAGGTCTACATGTCTTTGTCGGGAATTTCACTTTTGTTACCGACTTTATGATTATGGAAGATCTTGCTAATGTTATTGATTGTCGATTGTCCAATGTTGTGTTTGGCAAACCGTTTGTTGAGGAGTCAAAGTTAGAATATGATGAGATAGAAGGGACAATCCGATTTGCAAGTAACACCGATAGGATCACTTATAGGATGCCTAATAGAATGAAAGAATTTCGCTTTATATCCCGATTTGATAAGGATAACGTTGGTGCTTTTGAGGACATCAACGAAGAGGATAAGAAAAAGGGCATGGATTATGTATGGGAAAAGAGGAGTCTTTTCTACAAAGATTGATTGGCTCTAGGACCAAAGTATAAAGTCGATAAGGAATTTACCCATAGGATTATAGGAGCGATTGAGAAAAAAGGTTATTGGTTTCTACAAAGAACATTTACAATCAGAAAGTGAAACCAACGATGAGGTCATGTAGTAACCCATGGCCTTGAGTCTAGCTACAAGACTCGTAAATAAAGAAAAGCGCTTCTTGGGAGGCAACCCATGCTTTGTGTGATTTTATTTTGCTTGTTTGTTATTTGCCTCCGTATGCATGCTTTATTTTTATTGTTGGTAGATCATGTTTCTAAACTAAAAAGTGGAAATACTTTACTTTGTTGTTTTGGCCTAGTCTTAACTCCACCTAAAGGTATTTTTGCAAAAGATAAGTGTAAGGGGAAACCCCAAATATGTTTTTAAGAAACAAACCGATCATGATTCTCCATAATATTAAGTGAACATGTATATTCGTATTTGTTAGAGTCAAATGCTTGTATTGAGTCATAATGAAGTTTTGCAGGATTTTCCAGGAAGTAGGACCAAGTTTTTCCAGAAATTTTCCGGAAACTTAACATAAGAATTTCTGCAGGTCACTTCTGACGGCGTCATGAGCTTGCTCTTGACGGCGTCACGTGTAAAAATCTGGAAATTTTACCAGTTTTGTTTTTCTAACGGAATTTTAAAGTTTTTGTTGAATTATTAAGTTTTATAATCTCCAGGAAATCTGCAAACTTCATTCCACAAGCATTATATCTTATTTTGTTTTCTAGGATTTAGTAACTTATGTAGATTGCCGCCGATTTTATGCGAGGTTGCTTTGTTTGTTTTCTCAGGATTTACAGGTTATGTATGACAAGAAGATGATTTATATTCTGTAAGGGAAGCTTTGACTGTTCATTTTCTTGGAGGAAGATCTAACCTGGCCACCTTATTATCCATACCGAGCGAATCAGGGGAGTATTTGATTTCATTCGTTTTACTTATTTCACTTTTACATTCTTTACTTGAACATTGGGGACAATGTTCATCCTAAGTGTAAGGGGAGGGTAAAATGATGATACCTTACAGATACACTTTCGCTTGAGTTTGTTTGTTTGACAGTAGATGTGTAATAAAACTATGAGAAATACTTGTTAGTGCAATTTTTGCGCCAAATTTAAAATTTTTTACAACATTTAGGAATGAAACTTTAGCCATAGGAAGCGTCTCATGGATAGGAGATTGTATGACTAGCACATAACCGTATCATTCAGAAAAATTTTCCACCCAAATATGTGAGGTTCGCCTTTAGATTTGATAGGAAAAGCATTTACTATTAGTGCTTATGAGTGTACCGGTAGCATTTAGATTCTAGAACTTGCGTTAGTGATGCATCCCGAGACCGCTAGTGAGACTACATTCGTGTGGTAGGATTTACTACATGATAATAGGCATTAGGATCACCATTGTGTTAAACCCGTATCATAATTACTTGACCATTTAAGTCATATTATTTGGCTAGTTAAGTCAACTAATTTTTCCCGCACGAAACCCCTAGTACACCCCTCCGAGCCTATCTTTTCATTTCTAACTTTAAGCATCTTACTTAAAGGAAGAATTTGTTACACCCCACTTAAATGTACACCCAAATCGCCTTAGCCTTCCGTGTATGCACTCATTTTAGTGCATTATTGTTACTTGTTGATGAGGCGAAAAATGAACCACTTTTAGGGGGTCATTTAAGCCCGGAATTGAATTTATTTGATCAAATATTGCCCTAAATCGTTCCTTTTGTGATTTTAGGTACTTTGGGAGTGAAATCTGGAAAAGGAAGCAATTCGGACGTTTTTGGAGCATAAAAGTGAAGAAAACGCCAAAGACTTAATTTTCCAAGCTAGGAACAGTAGGTAACAGCATCAAGAGTACCATCCTGACGGCGTCAAGAGTAAATTGCATGACGGCCCAATGCAAACATGAAGGCGTCACAAGGAAGAGCGTCAAGAGTTAACACGTGACGGCCTGAAAGAACCTAATACATGACGGCGTCAGATGTAGATCAAGGCAGTCCGAGAATTATTTTGGCGGTGAGATGACGGCGTCACCTATTTGGTCTTGACGCCGTCAGCCTCAATTTCCTATATATAGTTTTCTAATTTTCATTCATAAAAGAGGAGAAGTTTTGGAGAAACCCTAAGGCCGAACCTATTACAAATTTTACAAGTTTTTCAAAGGTTTTCAGCCCTTGAACCCTTACATGTGTAATTGAGATAAGTGTTCTTCTAATTCAATCAATATGTCTATATGTTGGTTGTCTATATCTTGTACTTGTCTTAATTCCACTATGCTAGGCTAAATTTATCTTGTGTTTGCTTAGATCTAATGAAACCTAGATGTTGATTATGTGTTGATTACTTGTTTATGCTTGTATTGGATGAATGATTTCGATGTTAGGCTTAAGAAAACTGACAGATCTCCAATTGGTAACATGCTTGAACGTCTTAGGAAACATGAACCGATGTGCACTAGGTTTTATTGGTTGTATTTAATAGATGAGTAAATTCTAATGATCCCATGTTAGGAGCTTCTTAGCCGGCTCGACATAGGAGTGAAGTAGGCACTCATAGGATTGGGGAATTAATTGCGCCACCCCATGAATGCTATTAAGGAATACAATCCGTCATCCACGTAACTATAACAAGTAATTAACGTGTAAAAGATATCTAGGGAGTAGTGAAATCTAAGTAAACACAATTTCTCCACTTATTGCTCACAACCTTAGTTTAATTTAGTTTTATTTTCATTTTTAGTATTTTATTTTGATTGCATCTTTAGTATTGGGTTAGTTGATGATGAGTGTTCAAACACTCATCATTTTTGGTCAAATCTGAACTGCAAAACATACAAAAACACTCAGATATGCATCAAAATACTAAAAATATTCCAAAATTGTGTTTTATATGTTTTAGATGCAAAAAGAGCAAAAACATATGAAAAACGTACAAAGTTTGCATAATTGGCAGTTTCAGTCCCCCAACTTTCAAAATTTGACAAAAACAGTCCCTAGGCATTTATTTTGTAAGAAAAGTCAATAAAGGTCCTTGAAAAATCACAAGTTTACAAATATGGTCCTTGGGTGAAGAATTTGGAAAATTTACAATTTGGCCCCTAAAGTTTGAAACTTGGCAGAAAATACCCCCGGGAATTCTAATTTTGAAATAATAACATTTTTTGGTCCTTTTAATATCTTTTGGAATATGTCATGTTCAAACCTCCAACTTTCAGCATATTACAATTTTGGTCCATGTATTTTAAACTTAAAACCAAAAGGACCCTTTTGTAATTTATTTACCCAAAACAAAACCAAACAAAAACCACAACCTGATCCATTAAATACCCCAGCCCACCACCACCAAGCCCAACCTCCAGGCCACTCCCATTTTAAATAAAAAAAAACACCCTGGTCAAATTCAAGTCAAACCCACACCCTTGGTTACTGTTCACCCCTAACCTCTTTTTCCCTCCACCCTTAACCACCATAAACACCCTAATTACCTGGAGATTTTGTCCACCCCCCTCCTCCACTTTTCCACCAAACACTCAACCTCACCCTCTCATGTCCCCTCCTCATTTATTGCTCACCTAAACCACTAAACCTGCCTTTTCCATATTTCCGCCAAGAACCCTTTCAAGGGCTGAGATCAAAACAAAGCCATCCAACGGCTGTACTGAAGTGGAAAAGAGAGAGAAGGAAGCAAGGAACCCTAAAAGTGATGTACAAAAGAGAAATGAAGCAGGAATGAGGAGTATTAGTTTAGCTTAGTATAGTTTTAGTAGTAGGTAGTATAACTTCAATTTCAGTTGTGTTTTTTAGTTAAAATCACTTGTATCCAGTTCATTTAATGTATTGAAACCTTTATTTCAAGTTAAATTCAAGTCTTGTTCAATAAATTCAGATTTAGCAATTTTTAGTGAAATTGACAATTTCACTCAATATTGTTAATTATTGTTATTTTGTGCTTCTTTAAGTTCATTTAGGTTCAATTAAAAGTTTTCTTAAGTTTTAAGATGTGTTACTCAGTTTAGATTATATTTACAAAAATTATCAAAAATTCCAAATAAGTAAATAAAAAATAAAAAATCAGTGTTCAAGGAAGTTTGAAGCAAGAAGCTTGGTGGATTTTGGAGTTATATGGTATTAGTGCCTCAAGGGAGGTTATAGGATGTGTTGTGATTGTGCTTGGTCCATTGTATCACTCAGTACCCATCTGTAAGCCATCAAATTTGATTTTTTTTTATATAGTCTTGTTATTGTTGTTGTCTGTGGTAATTTAGTGGTTAGTTAATCTCCATTAGGAGTTGTGAATCTGTTTTAAGCTTATAAATTTGTACTTGTAATGATAATTTCCTAGTTGTAATGTTAGTATAGAAATTAAGGGGTGTTTGGTTTTGTCTGTTTGGCTGTGTGGGTGGGGTGTTCATTGACCCAAACCTGTGTCAACATCTTACTTAGTACCAAAACAGATAAGGTAAACCATTTTTTAGGTGGTAGTAAGTCTAAATAAGTCAAATCTCATTTCAATTCCTTGTAACTGTCCACTGTTGTGGATTTGAGTTCCATAGTTAGCTATTTTAGTTAAATATTGGTTGATTCATCTTAATATAGACTAATCATAGCTTATTATTACAACATTAATCAGTAATTTAGGATAGAAGTTCAAAATAGTCAAACCATTGCATATTTCAAAAAGTCAAATTTTCTCTTTTGTGCAGAAAGTCAAATATTGCAAGATTTGTTTTGAATTTTGTGTATGGAATTAGACCTTGTGCTTTTCACTACTTGTTGTCCACCAGCTCATCTCTAAGAATCCATAGTTTCTGTATTTTTAGGATTTTTTGTGTGGCTTATTTCCTTGTTCAAAGTAGGTTGCAGGGCAAGCCTATGCCCTGCTACACAGACCTCAGCTTTTTGGCCAACTTTCAATGCTCCCCTAGCCTACATAGTGGGCCCCACAATGAGCTTATTGGCTTTTTGAGAAGCCAATAAGCTCATCTTCAGGTCTCTGGGCTTATTTTGAGGTTCTCACCTCGTTTGTTAGGGCTGCATATCTCTTTTAAGTTGTCCATTCTCATACCTACACTGAATGCTTAGTGTACAATCCTCCTTCCTCCCAAGCCCTCCCCTGAGCTTAATTGTGGGACCCAAGGGATGACCCCTGGCTTTTTAAAAAGCCAGTAAGCTCTTCTTTCAGGATCCACTATCACCTTGGGCTTCCAAGTACCCTTGTGGGCCCCACAGGCCTGCTAAGTGGTCCATATTGGCCTGTTTGGATCTATGTAGTCTTTGGTTTTGCTTATTGCTTATTCCAACTTATATAGTGTGCTTATTTGTTTGTTACTGCTTATTTCAAGTTCCTTCATAATAGTTGTAGCTTATTTATCCCTTGGTTCAGCCTGTGTAGCTTCTTTTTAGCTTTTTCTTCACAAATAAGTCCTAATAAGCTAAAAATGGCAATCTGTTAAGCAATTCTGTTTCCCAATTGCTTATTTTCCATATTTAGCCAATGTCCCTTTGTTAAAGTTGTTTATTTTAAGTATTTAAGTAGTTTTGAAAAAGAAAATTCCAAAAAAGACAAAATTTGATAAACTGATAGCTTCTATTTAAGCATTTCAGCTTATTTTCAGCTTTTTCAAAAAGCACTTCTCATTTTCATAATCTTCCTAGGTTCCTGTAGTTGTAAAATAATTTTAGAAAAATTTTCATATTTTTCACTGTTCATTTATTATTTTTCTTAATTTAATTTAGTATTTATTAATTAATAATTAGTTAATAATTAATAATAATTATTTAAAAAGTCTTAAAAATATGTTTTCTGTTTTAAAATTAGTTTTATATAATTTTAGATATTTCTAAGTTTTAATTTTAATTTTCTAAGCTTGTTTTACATTTTCTTATTATTTAGTGTATTTTTAAATAGTTATACTTAGTTTTTAATTAATAGTAATTATTTAAAAAGTAGGAAAAATATATTTTAAGTTTGAAAATTAGTTTTATAATATTTTAGATTTTTCCAAATTTATTTTTCATATTTTTAGTGTAATTTCATAATTAGTTATAATTTAGGTTAACTTAAATAATTAATAAGTAATTAATAATTAGTAATTAATTAATAATAATTAATTAAATAGTGTAAAAATTAATTTTAATTTTCTAAAAAGTTTCTTATATTCTTAGGATTGTAAAAATGTAATTTTTATATTTGTAGGTATTTTATTTTTATAAAACTCACGTTTTATTTTGTACGTTCACGTAACTTTAATCTGAACGTACACGTTTTTAGTTATTAAACATTTTTAGGTATCTAACTTTCACGTAATCATTCATATAGCTTATTTAAGCTATTTCCTTGTAGATTCCTTAGTTTAATCAATCTCAAACCCCTTTCTGTCCAAATTCACCCGATCACAAACCTGTTTTTATACCATCCACACCTCGTCGGGACATAACGACCCGGGGAAACACTGTACTTCCGCGGAGCATTGACTCTAAGCTGTTTGACCTTGTTGACCATTCTTTGGTCCATTTAGGTTGATTGCTTTTGCCTCAATCAAAATTTTGGCGCCGCTGCCGGGGAGGTGTGCGCGCTATTCTAAACGGTTTTGCGTATTAGTGAATCGGGATTTACACTCATTGTTTATTTACCCACCCTTGTTCATATTATCTTCTTATTTTCATATAAAAACAAAACCGTTCACGAAAACATTTTAAACTCAGTTTTCAACGAACACAAAAAACACAAAAACATTTTCTTTCTTATTTGTACAAAATGTTTATCCAAAAACCCAAAAATATTCACCTTTACCCTCTCACATCTTTGATTCTTCATTCCTACCCCTCTGTAAACCTTTGATTCTTTCTATGTCATATCCACACCATTGCGGTGGTCCTCATAATGGTGGGAATTGTCCCGGCTGTAGCATGGTAGAGTCAGGAGATGGGTCTGTCTATAACCAAGCTCCCTATCCTTACCATGATACATCTGATTCATTCTACCAGCCACCACATCATGAGATACTGACATATCTATGTGAGTTTTGTGGAGGTCCTCATCAAGGATTTGAGTGTCAATCCGGAAACACGTTTGTCTATGAACAGTTTTCCGGTGATACTCAGAACTCTGGTTATGATCAATACCCATATGATTCACCAGTCCAGACTCAACAGTTTTACTGTTGTGATTACTGTGGAGGTCCACACTTCAGCTCAGATTGTCAAACGAGGAATCCATATCCTTGTGACAATATTGACACACCCTATTATGACCAACCCCTACAGTACCAAATGAATCAAGCAATTCTTCCAGAAATTCAAAATGTACTGGAAATACTTGATGAGCTTAAGGGTTTAGTTAAAGACTTTGCCCAAAAAGACACTCATCAAAAATCCATGGAAGAATTGCTAGCTGAATAGCAGGCTGCTAGAATAAATTCCCAAGATGCCTATGAAAAATCTGTTAGGGAATCAATTGCAAGAGAAAAAGCAGCCAGATCTAGCTCTCAGTTCCGTTTTATTCCTGATGACAGTGATGATGAAGATACCCTTGATATTCTTCAATTTTATAAAACTTCATCAAGTTCATCAGTTGATATCCCAGCAGTTGAGATTCCATCTCAAACAACTGCTATCACACCCGAGGTTCCCACTCACTCTCTGAGTATGGGGGACGAGCATCTTGACACTGTTCCTAAAAAGGAATCGGACGAATTCATAAAGTCTAGTGTTGAGAACCTTGTCCCAATCTCAAGAGAGTCACAGGGAATTCTTGAGCATATGTGTGATCTTCCTTCCCCTCTTGAGTGTTCAAACGATCATTTTGAGACTTTCTCAGATTTTAATGATGATTGTACATCTCATGGAGACATTGAGTATATTGAGGCATCACTCCCACAGTCTGATGCTGATCCTCTTCTTGAGGAGTTCGCCGATGAACTTTCTCACATCAATCCACTTCCAACGGGAAGTGATGATGGTCTCCTTGATTTCGAAGCCGATCTGGGAGAAATTGAAAGTCTCCTATATCATGATCCACCACTCACTTCTGATCCCAACAGTCCAATAGAGAATGTTAATCTCTTTGTTCCCGAAACTTTCAATACTACTCTCACCAATCCTCTATTTGAATTCGACTCTGAATTCACTTTGATTTCTGATAATCCACTCTTTGATATTCAGAACGAGGATAGTGATGAGTTTATATCGGAACATGAATTCACAGATTCACATCTTGTGAATAATTCTCTTCATGAGGAGTTCTCCGGTGAACTCACTCATCATATCATGACTCCTCTGGAGTTTGATAACCCGGGGGGAGATGCACTCAATTATGAGGATTTGCAATTTCCCACCCTCCCTCCCGGGATGTTTTTGAGCTTAACCCTTGAAATCCAAATTCAGGCTAATGAGCCTGATCTCAAGGAAGAAGATCAAATCATGATTTTCATCATGGTTTTCTTCCTTTTCTTCACCTATAAGGTGACTTCTTCTCTTCTTCACTCCTTCGGGAATGAAGATACCATCTTTGATCCCGGCATTTTCATTTACCATTATCTTGAGCCAGGAATATATCTCATCGGTGTGGAACTTTCACGTGCTTCAAATGTTTGTCCAAACATCTTGAATGAAAGTCCGATGGAGATTGTTTCTTCCACATCATGCTTCCCCAAGAACCAATGAATTCGGGGTCGAGTCAAGCTAGCGACTCTGTAAACAAAAACAGTAGCATGTACTTAGGGTTTTCACCCTAAGTGTGGGGGAATTACCCCTACTATGGTTACCAATGAAGTGAAAATACAAACTGGTGTTTCCACATTTAGCTTGTAATGTTGCCCTTTTACGTTCAAAGAGTCGGCATAATAGCCGAGACTTTGAATATTGAGGACAATATTCATTCTAAGTGTGGGGGGTATTCTAGAATTTTATCACATTTTACTATCTAGTACCCCTGTTTTTCGCCAAAATTTCAAAAATTTAAAAAAAAAAAATTTCACTAAAGTTCAAAATTTTTTGTGGTTATCAGTCCGCAATGTCTAACCGACAAGAGGATTGGCTAATCCAGGAGCAAACGGCTCTTGGTAAAGATATCTCAAATCCGTTGACGGCTTGCAATTTACCCAAAATTGTATGGTAAATCAACTCGCCATATCCTAAAAAGTGAATGAGTTGGCTAGCCCGCAAGATTATGGCTTGTGGTAAAGGCAGTGGAAAAACCATAATTGGTAATCAGCTCACCAAGATGTTGACTTTGTCCTTCAAGAGTTGGCTAGTCCAGAAGCAAACGGCTTTGGGTAAAGACTAATCAAATTCGTTGACAGCTGGTGGTTTGCTCAAAATCACATGGTTATCAAGTGGACCATAGTTCTTACTTGAACTGATACATTTGACTACTCCAGAAGTAATGGCTTTTGGTAAAGAGTTTAAAATACATTAAGTTTTCAAAACAGTTTATTGCTAGGGACTAGCAATATTTTAGTGTGTGGGATTGATGAGTGCTCAAACACTCATCATTTTTGGTCAAATCTGAACTGCAAAAAATACAAAAACACTCAGATATGCATCAAAATACTAAAAATATTACAAAATTGTGTTTTATATGTTTTAGATGCAAAAAGAGCAAAAACAGATGAAAAACGTACAAAGTTTGCATAATTGGCAGTTTCAGTCCCCCAACTTTCAAAATTTGACAAAAAACAGTCCGTAGGCATTTATTTTGTAAGAAAAGTCAATAAAGATCCTTGAAAAATCACAAGTTTGCAAATATGGTCCTTGGGTGAAGAATTTGGAAAATTTACAATTTGGCCCCTGAAGTTTAAAACTTGGCAGAAAATACCCCCGGGAATTCTAATATTGAAATAATAACATTTTTTGGTCCTTTTAATATCTTTTGGAATATGTCATGTTCAAACCTCCAACTTTATTTTAAACTTAAAACCAAATGGACCCTTTTGTAATTCATTTACCCAAAACAAAACCAAACCAAAACCACAACCTGATCCGTTAAATACCCCAGCCCACCACCACCAAGCCCAACCTCCAGGCCACTCCCATTTTAAATAAAAAAAACACCCCGGTCAAATTCAAGTCAAACCCACACCCTTGGTTACTGTTCACCCCTAACCTCTTTTTCCCTCCACCCTTAACCACCATAAACACCCTAATTACCTGGAGATTTTGTCCACCCCCACCTCCACTTTTCCACCAAACACTCAACCTCACCCTCTCATGTCCCCTCCTCATTTATTGCTCACCTAAACCACTAAACCTGCCTTTTCCATATTTCCCGCCAAAAACCCTTTCAAGGGCTGCGATCAAAACAAAGCCATCCAACGGCTGTACTGAAGTGGGAAAGAGAGAGAAGGAAGCAAGGAACCCTAAAAGAGACGTATAAAAGAGAAATGAGGCAGGAATGAGGAGTATTAGTCTAGCTTAGTATAGTTTTAGTAGTAGGTACTATAACTTCAATTTCAGTTGTGTTTTTTAGTTAAAATCACTTGTATCCAGTTCATTTAATGTATTGAAACCTTTATTTCAAGTTAAATTCAAGTCTTGTTCAATAAATTCAGATTTAGCAATTTTTAGTGAAATTGACAATTTCACTCAATATTGTTAATTATTGTTATTTTGTGCTACTTTAAGTTCATTTAGGTTCAATTAAAAGCTTTCTTAAGTTTCTAAGATGTGTTACTCAGTTTTGATTATATTTACAAAAATTATCAAAAATTCCAAATAAGTAAATAAAATATAAAAAATCAGTGTTCAAGGAAGTTTGAAGCAAGAAGCTTGGTGGATTTTGGAGTTATATGGTATTAGTGCCTCAAGGGGGGTTATAGGATGTGTTGTGATTGTGCTTGGTCCACTGTATCACTCAGTACCCATCTGTAAGCCATCAAATTTGATTTTTTTTATATAGTCTTGTTATTGTTGTTGTCTGTGGTAATTTAGTGGTTAGTTAATCTCTATTAGGAGTTGTGAATCTGTTTTAAGCTTATAAATTTGAACTTGTAGTGATAATTTCCTAGTTGTAATGTTAGTATAGAAATTAAGGGGTGTTTGGTTTTGTCTGTTTGGCTGTGTGGGTGGGGTGTTCATTGACCCAAACCTGTGTCAACATCTTACTTAGTACCAAAACAGATAAGGTAAACCATTTTTTAGGTGGTAGTAAGTCTAAATAAGTCAAATCTCATTTCAATTCCTTGTAACTGTCCACTGTTGTGGATTTGAGTTCCATAGTTAGCTATTTTAGTTAAATATTGGTTGATTCATCTTAATATAGACTAATCATAGCTTATTATTACAACATTAATCAGTAATTTAGGATAGAAGTTCAAAATAGTCAAACCATTGCACATTTCAAAAAGTCAAATTTTCTCTTTTGTGCAGAAAGTCAAATATTGCAAGATTTGTTTTGAATTTTGTGTATGGAATTAGACCTTGTGCTTTTCACTACTTGTTGTCCACCAGCTCATCTCTAAGAATCCATAGTTTCTGTATTTTTAGGATTTTTTGTGTGGCTTATTTCCTTGTTCAAAGTAGGTTGCAGGGCAAGCCTATGCCCTGCTACACAGACCTCAGCTTTTTGGCCAACTTTCAATGCTTCCCCTAGCCTACATAGTGGGCCCCACAATGAGCTTATTGGCTTTTTGAGAAGCCAATAAGCTCATCTTCAGGTCTCTGCGCTTATTTTGAGGTTCTCACCTCATTTGCTAGGGCTGCATATCTCTTTTAAGTTGTCCATTCTCATACCTACACTGAATGCTCAGTGTACAATCCTCCTTCCTCCCAAGCCCTCCCCTAAGCTTAATTGTGGGACCCAAGGGATGAGCCATGGCTTTTTGAAAAGCCAGTAAGCTCTTCTTTCAGGATCCACTATCACTTTGGGCTTCCAAGTACCCTTGTGGGCCCCACAGGCCTGCTAAGTGGTCCATATTGGCCTGTTTGGATCTATGTAGTCTTTGGTTTTGCTTATTGCTTATTCCAACTTATATAGTGTGCTTATTTGTTTGTTACTGCTTATTTCAAGTTCCCTCATAATAGTTGTAGCTTATTTATCCCTTGGTTCAGCCTGTGTAGCTTCTTTTTAGATTTTTCTTCACAAATAAGTCCTAATAAGCTAAAAATGGCAATCTGTTAAGCAATTCAGTTTCCCAATTGCTTATTTTCCATATTTAGCCAATGTCCCTTTGTTAAAGTTGTTTATTTTAAGTATTTAAGTAGTTTTGAAAAAGAAAATTCCTAAAAAGACAAAATTTGATAAGGTGATAGCTTCTATTTAAGCTTTTTAGCTTATTTTCAGCTTTTTCAAAAAGCACTTCTCATTTTTATAATCTTCCTAGGTTCCTGTAGTTGTAAAATAATTTTAGAAAAATTTTCATATTTTTCATTGTTCATTTATTATTTTTCTTAATTTAATTTAGTATTTATTAATTAATAATTAGTTAATAATTAATAATAATTATTTAAAAAGTCTTAAAAATATATTTTCAGTTTTAAAATTAGTTTTATATAATATTAGATTTTTCTAAGTTTTAATTTTAATTTTCTAAGCTTATTTTACATTTTCTTATTATTTAGTGTATTTTTAAATAGTTATACTTAGTTTTTAATTAATAGTAATTATTTAAAAAGTAGGAAAAATATATTTTAAATTTGAAAATTAGTTTTATAATATTTTAGATTTTTCCAAATTTATTTTTCATATTTTTAGTGTAATTTCATAATTAGTTATAATTTAGGTTAATTTAAATAATTAATAAGTAATTAATAATTAGTAATTAATTAATAATAATTAATTTAATAGTGTAGAAATTAATTTTAATTTTCTAAAAAGTTTCTTATATTCTTAGGATTGTAAAAATGTAATTTATATATTTGTAGGTATTTTATTTTTATTAAACTCACGTTTTATTTTGTACGTTCACGTAACTTTAATCTGAACGTACACGTTTTTAGTTATTAAACATTTTTAGGTATCTAACTTTCACGTAATCATTCATATAGCTTATTTAAGCTATTTCCTTGTAGATTCCTTAGTTTAATCAATCTCAAACCCCTTTCTGTCCAAATTCACCCGATCACAAACCCGTTTTTATACCATCCACACCTCGTCGGGACATAACGACCCGGGGAAACACTGTACTTCCGCGGAGCATTGACTCTAAGCTGTTTGACCTTGTTGACCATTCTTTGGTCCATTTAGTTTGACTGCTTTTGCCTCAATCAGTTGACTAGCAACTAATTCCGCCCAAATTCTTCAAACCCGAGATATTTACTTGCTTTCTAAAAAATATAAAAATACAAAAATAATCATCCATCATCTTTAAAACTAGTAATTAGGTTTTCTAATCCTGGCGACACTATTCCTAGCTGAACGATCAATCCCCCGGTACTTGTCACTATACTATACTACAACGATCAGGTACACTGCCTGGTGGGGGTTGTAAGCTTCTCGAGATCCCTTGAGAGGTAAAGCCTGGTGCAATCCCTACGCATCAAGTTTTTGGCGTCATAGCCCGGGGAATAGTTATTGTCTAGGTTAGAATTTCTTTTTATTAGGTCTACTTGCTAGATTCCTTTCTAGTAAGATTTTATTTTTATTTTTAGGATTCTCTTTAGTCTATCTTATTTCTTTGTGTTTTTGTTCGTAACTCTTCACCACCTGACATCATGGACGATGGGAACATCCTTTAACCCGTCATCCCACCACAACAAAACCCACCACTAGAACCTCCTAGGCCCCGAACCTTAGGAGAGTATTCCCGACATAGCCATCAAGGCTACCGAAACACCATTTGTAACAATTCGCAATTTCAGGCACTATTCATCTCAGAAATTTTTATTTCATATTCTCGTAAGTTAAACTATTTTAACGATAATCCGAGAGTTTGACGCTCGTCGGATTATTTTTGCAAAAATCACAAAGCCGTGTCCGAGATTTACTTTTAGGTTTAAACGTCCTTCCAGCATCCTGATATATCCATAAAACGTCATAAACAATAGAAATATGATTTTCTATCATTTTATGACAATTCCAAAAGTTTTGGAATTTTACGTTTTCCAGTTCAGCGTTTTACGCGAATTACGCGTTTTAGACCCGTGTTTCCAGTTTTTAGCAGGGTTTTAGCACCCGATAGATCCTACCACTCATTTTATATTTTATTATGGACTATATGGACATATTTAACAATACTTTCAAGTTCCATAATTTTACGACACCCGGTTTTACGTTTTGAGGCTTAATCATTTACGATTGGCATTTCCCGGAGTCAAAACTAACCAAGTATCTTGGATAATACCAAGAAAAGTCCACACTTGCTCCCCAAGCTTGACCAAACCGCCCTAGGAGGGGGGAGTCACACCCATGTGGCTTCATCTCATGAATTTACCCCTAGATCATCACTAAATTACAACTTTATCACCAAGTTATGTAACTTTCCTAGTAAGCTTCCTAACCTCCTCATTTGGACTATAAATATCCCTCTCCCCCCCCCTTCCTTGTGCCGTGCATCTCCAACCCCATAACCATCCCATTCTTAGCTTAATTCCTTCTAATTTCTAGCAAGGTTCAAGTGATTCTTCAAGGTAGAAACCCTAATTAGAATATCATTCACCAAAACTCTTCCAATCCCTAATATACTTGGTGATTTCTCTTGAGTTTAAATCCACTCAATTCACCTCAACTTTCATTACATCTCTTTCAAGAATACCAAGGGTAGAAAGATTGCATGAAGTGAAAAAGGGTTGAAGCAAGTCTATCAAAGTCCTATCCTTACATGTTAACTTCCTTTCATCTTTGAAAGCCACAAGTTGTAAGCCTAAACCTAACATGCTTTTTGTTTATTAATCATGTTCATATCATTTATGTGTTATTCTTGCTATATTATGTGTTGTATTAATGTCCATGATGTGTAAAGATGAGTAAAAGATGTTGTTATAATGAATTGTTGAAACAAGTTACTAAAACAAGCAAATTAGTGAGTTTCTTGGAAAGACCTGATTAAAATGGTAAAAATATGATATTGGATTATTACATATTACAGTAGAGGACTTAAAAAGGAAACCGTAGCAATTTGAACCAACTAAAAAGAGTATACGAGTCAAAAGTTATGGCGATTTGAAGTTACCAAAACTTTCCGGCAAAACTGCCTAAAAAGCTTCTGTGACAGAACCTAAAACACGCAAAAAGAGACCTTTCTGCTCCGTTTCATGAAAAAGTTAAAACACGAAAGTTGTCCGGAATCACGTTTTCCTTTAGGAACAAAGAGGCTCGAGCCTTGAAAACACTTTCTGAGTAAGATATTTCTCAATTTCTTAACAGCTATTTACATATATATAAGTCACTAGATTATGGTTATACTTTAAAAGGAACAAGAGGTCTTATGACCAATAATCAAGACCACCACCATGGCTAGAGCCAAGGTTGTGTCTCATGACCTTGGAACAAGGACCAAAGGTCATGGCTAGGCCATGACGAAACAACCATACAAGCTTATTTAGGCCAAAACATGAAACAAGGATTTAGCGAGAACTTGAACAAGCAATTTGGATCTACTACACTTAAAAAGGAAACCATGAGATATTACCAAGAGAAAATGGTCATTCAAGACTTATGAAACTACCCCTAATAACAATCTTCATGTACTAATAAACTTTCCTAAGTTTACTCAAATATCGGACATGTAACTTTTCGGATCAAAACTGATATCTATATATTTTATCAACTACTACAATAGTAGGGAGCCTCATGTGAGGAGTTCATTATGTAAGCCGTCGAGATGAGTTGTGGATTTACGAGTTAAAGTGTCCTGGCTCCTCGAACGCTTACTAACATGACTTCTGAAATATTTCAGCCCGAACGGTAGTAAACGATATACAAAACATACATGTTCATGAATCTTTTCTTTCAAAGACTTACAATATACATCATACCACATCATGGACTAAATGCAAGATATATATATAGGCACTCCGTTATACTCTTTACACAAATCCTAAGTCGCAACATTCTATTATAGGTTGCTCATAGAAACCTACACGATCCAACCATCACCTTCATTACTTGCTATTCTACTTAAGGTAAGTTCGTAGCCCCACTTTCTATTGTTTAACTATTTTACAAATCCATGGGGGAAATACATGCTATTATTTTTCTACTCGAACACAATGCTTTCTACTGTATGCTATCCGACTATGTTTTATTGTCACTAAGTAACGATTGCCATGTTCGAAGTCCCTATATCATGAACCATTAGTCACTACCTTTAGTGAGCGCGAATATTGTGAATAGATCTATTGGGATTGACGAATCCCATTTGTGTTGAACAACGATGAGTTCACACAAATGCACTATATTTGAGATTTAGCGGTATAACGGCAAAAGTACCTTGATAGGGCTTCTATAATGCCAATTTTGTTGGTTCGATGTTAATGTTTTGGTTGCATGAGCTTAGTGAAATAAATAACGATTTTGTTTTCTAACTATGAGTGTGAGTCTATAGCTCACACTACGATTATTGTGTTCAAACGATTTAGCTAAACTCTACGAATTCCACTCAACCTTTGTGTTGACCTCTCAAGCATGTATTTCAGGTTCATGACGATCAAGGATGGTACGGAAGGGCACGGATGTTCAAGAGGGCTATAAATTTTATTATCATTCAAAACTCATTTAATGTAAATTGTAAACATGGAACCATCTGGGACCTCATTTTGTAATCTCTGATATTTATATAATTTGAATGATAAATCTTTTAAAACGACTCAATTGGAGTTCGTTTTCTATTATTGTGACTATTGTGCCGTCAAGTAACACCCAGTTCGAATTCCGCTGCATCCATGAATTGGGGGTGTTACAGATTGGTACCAGAGCCATGGTTATAGAGAAACGGGTCTAATTGAGACCTAAACTATAACTACAATTACAAGCAAAAACATTTTATAGCCTTCCGCTCTCCGTGTCTTCCATCCTCCAGACGATTATGGACTTATTAAGCATTTTATGCTACATGAACATATAAGTATATTTATATATACATTCGAGTTATTTTCAATCATTTTATCTAAACATATCTACACATGCCTACTCTATGGCATTTCGACAAAATCACATTCTCCCAATCATGTTCCTACTCCAACATTTTATGTCCAAGATATTGTAACGAATTACGATGGTCTTTTCTATTTACCGGACATTGTATGATACAATGGTCTTAATCATTTCTCAAATGTTTTGAGTCACACAATGGTTTAACCTACTTCCCAGACATTGTGAATTGCACAATGGTCTAATCTATTTCCGAGACATTGTGATTTACGTAATGGTCTCTGGAATTATTCCATCACATCATCAATATCATTTCATATGATATCAAAAACCCATCACAATCTATCGATTTCCAAACAAGAAATATGAGATTTCTAAAGGACAAACTAATCCATCATCGACAAAAGCTGAAGTTCAGCCCTACATTCATCAAAGTTTTCTTCTGAAACCTTCATTATTAAAAGCTCGTGATCCTGGCCAAGTATGGACTGTTTTAGAACTACTTAAAACTTCCTTTCCACACATACCTACCGTACTATCTTCTATACGATGGAATGTGAAAACATAGGTTACAAGTCTTGTATGGGCGGGACTTGCAACTGAAGGGTTTGACATTGCCTTTGTTTAGTGGACAGTTTCCCGAAAGCAACGGACATATCACAAGTATACCTAATTTAGGTATTTGAAAATCTTATCGAACCTCGGCTAAATATAGACTAGTCACCTATATTTAACCTAGGGACAGTGGAATATAGTCTGACTAACTATATTCGACTTAAAATTTTCAAATACTGAGAATAGTTGTACTAGGGTTATGTTTAGATTGATTTCCTACTTGAACTCGATAAACCACCAGAATTCTTTAAAACGATCTAGAGACACGATAGTGTTTTACCACTCAGCGAAATCTTAACACCTTATTTGTACTACCTAATTTCATTCTTGAAAATTTTCATTTATGAGATAATCCGAACTACTATCTTGGGATAGTTATCAATTCTTCTCTTCATCCTGTAGAAGTACTATCCTGTTTAGGTCCTAAGGATACCATTCCATCATAAACCTTTAAAATCTCTTAAGATTTTCAAAGCAAACTCAACATCTATGCCTAAGAGTATTAATGTTAAGCATACACTACACAATTCTGTTCATCAACATATCACAACATTACCTTCACAACCGTTGAAACCACAAGCTCATTAACAGATCTTGATACACTTTTAAAGCTCAAATCATCCATAGTTACACCACAAGCACGCTCATCAGCTTTACAAGATTGAATATTCATCTTGTACTTTTGGAACACCAGTATCATCTCGTAATACCCTACCTTGTAACTCACCGGCTAAGTATGAATGTTGTGTTGGGAATTATTAAGTAGGATGATTTATAATTATTTGAATGGATTGGGATGCCTTTTCATTTAAATAAAGAAATTGTAAATCACCGAACCATAAGTTTATAATTCCGTATTTACATTGTTTGGGATGCCTCTCTATGTAAATAAAGAATTATAAATAAGTGGGCTTATTTGTATCCGAAATAACATATGTATGAAGTCAATAAACACTAGGTACAACAACCGATTACCTACTAGGCTATGATTGCAATTACTATCTCAATTCCTATTAATATTCGACTACTATATCAATTTCCTTTAATATTCGAATATTACCATACCTTTCCTACATAAAAGTAAGCCTCATCCTACACCATACACTGAAACGACAAATCAAACTACATCACTAGTAATCCCAGACTTTAGTCCTCATAAGTAACCACACCTTTTCATTGACACCACTCCAACATATGACACACAAAGAACTTCGGGACGAAGTTCCCCGTAAGGGGTAGAGACTGTAACAATTCGCAATTTCAGGTTAACTTTTATTCCTGAAAATTTTACTATTCACTTTTTACTATTCACTTTTCACTATTCATCTCAGAAATTTTTATTTCATATTCTCGTAAGTTAAACTATTTTAACGATAATCCGAGAGTTTGACGCTCGTCGGATCATTTCTGCAAAAATCACAAAGCCGTGTCCGAGATTTACTTTTAGGTTTAAACGTCCTTCCAGCATCCCGATATATCCATAAAACGTCATAAACAATAGAAATATGATTTTCTATCATTTTATGACAATTCCAAAAGTTTTGGAATTTTACGTTTTCCAGTTCAGCGTTTTACGCGAATTACGCGTTTTAGACCCGTGTTTCCAGTTTTTAGCAGGGTTTTAGCACCCGATAGATCCTACCACTCATTTTATATTTTATTATGGACTATATGGACATATTTAACAATACTTTCAAGTTCCATAATTTTACGACACCCGGTTTTACGTTTTGAGGCTTAATCATTTACGATTGGCATTTCCCGGAGTCAAAACTAACCAAGTATCTTGGATAATACCAAGAAAAGTCCACACTTGCTCCCCAAGCTTGACCAAACCGCCCTAGGAGGGGGGAGTCACACCCATGTGGCTTCATCTCATGAATTTACCCCTAGATCATCACTAAATTACAACTTTGTCACCAAGTTATGTAACTTTCCCAGTAAGCTTCCTAACCTCCTCATTTGGACTATAAATAGCCCTCTCCCCCCCTTCCTTGTGCCGTGCATCTCCAACCCCATAACCATCCCATTCTTAGCTTAATTCCTTCTAATTTCTAGCAAGGTTCAAGTGATTCTTCAAGGTAGAAACCCTAGTTAGAATATCATTCACCAAAACTCTTCCAATCCCTAATATACTTGGTGATTTCTCTTGAGTTTAAATCCACTCAATTCACCTCAACTTTCATTACATCTCTTTCAAGAATACCAAGGGTAGAAAGATTGCATGAAGTGAAAAAGGGTTGAAGCAAGTCTATCAAAGTCCTATCCTTACATGTTAACTTCCTTTCATCTTTGAAAGCCACAAGTTGTAAGCCTAAACCTAACATGCTTTTTGTTTATTAATCATGTTCATATCATTTACGTGTTATTCTTGCTATATTATGTGTTGTATTAATGTCCATGATGTGTAAAGATGAGTAAAAGATGTTGTTATAATGAATTGTTGAAACAAGTTACTAAAACAAGCAAATTAGTGAGTTTCTTGGAAAGACCTGATTAAAATGGTAAAAATATGATATTGGATTATTACATATTACAGTAGAGGACTTAAAAAGGAAACCGTAGCAATTTGAACCAACTAAAAAGAGTATACGAGTCAAAAGTTATGGCGATTTGAAGTTACCAAAACTTTCCGGCAAAACTGCCTAAAAAGCTTCTGTGACAGAACCTAAAACACGCAAAAAGAGACCTTTCTGCTCCGTTTCATGAAAAAGTTAAAACACGAAAGTTGTCCGGAATCACGTTTTCCTTTAGGAACAAAGAGGCTCGAGCCTTGAAAACACTTTCTGAGTAAGATATTTCTCAATTTCTTAACAGCTATTTACATATATATAAGTCACTAGATTATGGTTATACTTTAAAAGGAACAAGAGGTCTTATGACCAATAATCAAGACCACCACCATGGCTAGAGCCAAGGTTGTGTCTCATGACCTTGGAACAAGGACCAAAGGTCATGGCTAGGCCATGACGAAACAACCATACAAGCTTATTTAGGCCAAAACATGAAACAAGGATTTAGCGAGAACTTGAACAAGCAATTTGGATCTACTACACTTAAAAAGGAAACCATGAGATATTACCAAGAGAAAATGGTCATTCAAGACTTATGAAACTACCACTAATAACAATCTTCATGTACTAATAAACTTTCCTAAGTTTACTCAAATATCGGACATGTAACTTTTCGGATCAAAACTGATATCTATATATTTTATCAACTACTACAATAGTAGGGAGCCTCATGTGAGGAGTTCATTATGTAAGCCGTCGAGATGAGTTGTGGATTTACGAGTTAAAGTGTCCTGGCTCCTCGAACGCTTACTAACATGACTTCTGAAATATGTCAGCCCGAACGGTAGTAAACGATATACAAAACATACATGTTCATGAATCTTTTCTTTCAAAGACTTACAATATACATCATACCACATCATGGACTAAATGCAAGATATATATATAGGCACTCCGTTATACTCTTTACACAAATCCTAAGTCGCAACATTCTATTATAGGTTGCTCATAGAAACCTACACGATCCAACCATCACCTTCATTACTTGCTATTCTACTTAAGGTGAGTTCGTAGCCCCACTTTCTATTGTTTAACTATTTTACAAATCCATGGGGGAAATACATGCTATTATTTTTCTACTCGAACACAATGCTTTCTACTGTATGCTATCCGACTATGTTTTATTGTCACTAAGTAACGATTGCCATGTTCGAAGTCCCTATATCATGAACCATTAGTCACTACCTTTAGTGAGCGCGAATATTGTGAATAGATCTATTGGGATTGACGAATCCCACTTGTGTTGAACAACGATGAGTTCACACAAATGCACTATATTTGAGATTTAGCGGTATAACGGCAAAAGTACCTTGATAGGGCTTCTATAATGCCAATTTTGTTGGTTCGATGTTAATGTTTTGGTTGCATGAGCTTAGTGAAATAAATAACGATTTTGTTTTCTAACTATGAGTGTGAGTCTATAGCTCACACTACGATTATTGTGTTCAAACGATTTAACTAAACTCTACGAATTCCACTCAACCTTCGTGTTGACCTCTCAAGCATGTATTTCAGGTTCATGACGTTCAAGGATGGTACGGAAGGGCATGGATGTTCAAGAGGGCTATAAATTTTATTATCATTCAAAACTCATTTAATGTAAATTGTAAACATGGAACCATCTGGGACCTCATTTTGTAATCTCTGATATTTATATAATTTGAATGATAAATCTTTTAAAACGACTTAATTGGAGTTCGTTTTCTATTATTGTGACTATTGTGCCGTCAAGTAACACCCAGTTCGAATTCCGCTGCATCCATGAATTGGGGGTGTTACACCATTGAGCTCATCGGAGCCAATGTGACTCCCTTGCGATCCGACACCATCCGGTTGGTGCAAAGCGGATGTGCATTCCATGGACTTCGTTCCGAAGATCCAAATCAACATCTTAAGGACTTCTTAAAAATCGTAGATTCCATAGACCTAGGTGTTGAAACTAGAGAGACAACCCGATTACGCCTATTCCAATTCTCTCTACGGGATCAAGCTAGTCAATGGCTTGAGCGTTTACCCGCGGGATCCATCACCACATGGGATGATCTCACCACTCATTTCCTTGCTCAATTTTTCCCACCGGGGAGAACTACTAAGCTTAGAAATGACATCTTGATGTTCCAACAACGTCAAAATGAATCCCTTTATGAAGCATGGACTCGTTTCAAGGACTTACTTCAAAAAGTCCCTCATCATGGCATAGATCTTTGGCTCCAAGTCCAAATCTTTTATGACCATATCGATCTCTCCACGAGGCGAGCCGTTGACCAATCGGCCGGTGGTAAGCTACGTGATCTAAGTGCGGAACAATCATGGGAACTCATAGAAGATCTTGCTCTCTATGACAACGAAAGTTGGAATGATCCCCGTGATTTGAACAAAACGGTCAAGGCAATATCTTTGCCTTCAAACAACTCTAGCACTCCCGACCGTAAGATCATGGAACTTGAGGACCAAGTCAAGTTTCTCATGAAATCCTACGGAGCTCCTAAGCATTCAAGCCAAGTGAACAAAATCACTTCTTCATGCGAATTATGTAGTGGTCCCCATGACACTCGTGATTGTGTGGAACTCCCCGGAACAGCTTTTGCGGACTACGCATCCTCGCGTACCGACGAAGCGGGAGATAAGTGGTACACTTTCAAGCCCGAGCCAAACCCTTACGGTGATTCATACAACCCCTCTTGGAAAAATCACCCAAACCTTAGGTGGAAACAAAATTAACCCAATTCTTCCAATCCGCCTAATCGTTACCAACCAAACGCTCCACCCTCCAACCGTACTTTCAACAACAATCCTTCTAACAACTATGGTAATACCAAAAATCTTGAAGGATTGATCTCTAAGTTCATGGCATCTCAAGAAGCTCGCATAGCTAGGTTTGAAACCGAATTCAACCAACAACAAACGGAGATGACCAACAAGATGGGCAACTTGTTGAAAGCCCTCAACAACCAAGCGTTAACTACACCTAGGAAGGACACTAGGGACACCAATAACGGAATCCAAATTAAGGACCCCTCGTCATCTAAACACGTCCACTTTGTCAATGTTGTCACCATTAAGCCAATAGATGAGGAGATAGAAGAAAGTGACAAAGGTGAAGTTGGAGTAGAAACCGAAACTAGGGATGAAAGTAGGGAAGTTGAGATTAATAAGGAAAAGAAGTTAGAGGGAGTAGAAACTATAGAGAAGTACTTTGATAAGTTGCCCACCAAGGAAGACCGGGAATACCATAAGGATTTATTCGATAGTCCCGAGAGACCATATATCTTTGGCACACCCCTTATCAAAATAGGAGACCCCTCTAACATTAACATACCATGCAACATCGGGCATATGCATATATGGAAAGCTTACATCGATCTTAGATCTCCTGTTAACATCATTACTAGGACTTATTACAATTGGGTGATGAAGAAACAACTTGATTTTAGGATGATGCCCAATAAGAATCTGATAAGTAATTTTGCAGGAAGAGTAAAGGGATTGCATGTGATTATAGGCAATCTCACTTATGAGATTGATTTTATGATAGTAGAAGACACTCGTCCGGTGATAGATGCTTGCCTAAGCCAAATAATATTTGGAAAACCATTTGTTGAGGCCACTAGGATGAGTTATGATCCGACTCTAGGGATAGTTAGATTTAAGGAAGAGAATGATGAGGTTGCCTACCAAATGCCCTACAAGATTGAGCAATACCGCCTCCTCTCTAATTTAGAAAAGGAACACAAGCAAGCGGCTTATTATAGAAATGATGAGGATAGACGTAGAGGACTAGAGTATGTGAAAAATAGGATGCTTGGTTCCTACAAAGAATGCTTGCAACTAGGTCCGAAATACAAAACTGGTTTAGAAGACGACCTAGAGAGTGAAACCAAGGATGAGGTCACGTAGTAACCCATGACCTGGAGTCTAGCTACAAGACTCGTAAATAAAGAAAAGCGTTTCATGGGAGGCAACCCATGCTTTGTGTGATTTTATTTTGTTTGTTTGTTATTTGTTTCCGTATGCATGCTTTATTTTTATTGTTGGTAGATCATGTTTCTAAACTAAAAAGTGGAAATACTTTACTTTGTTGTTTTGGCCTAGTCTTAACTCCACCTAAAAGTATTTTTGCAAAAGATAAGTGTAAGGGGAAACCCCAAATATGTTTTTAAGAAACAAACCGAACATGATTCTCCACAATATTAATTGAACATGTATATTCGTATTTGTTAGAGACAAATGCTTGTATCGAGTCATAATGAAGTTTTGCAGGATTTTCCAGGAAGTAGAACCAAGTTTTTCCAGAAATTTTCCGGAAACTTAACATAAGAATTTCTGCAGATCACTTCTGACGGCGTCACGAGTTTACTCTTGACGGCGTCACGTGTAAAAATCTGGAAATTATACCAGTTTTGTTTTTCAAACGGAGTCTTAAGGTTTTTGCTGAATTATTAAATTTTATAATCTCCAGGAAATCTCCAAACTTCAAGCATCTTACTTAAAAAAAAATTGTTACACCCCACTTAAATGTACACCCAAATCGCCTTAGCCTTCCGTGTATGCACTCATCTTTAGTGCATTATTGTTATTTGTTAAACTCTAAGTTAACTATCTAATTGATTACATGGTTGCTAAGTCGAGACATATCCTTGTACATATTGTTTTGGGACGATTGGGACTCATGGGTAAAGTACTTATTTTATGGAGTAATGGGGAAGAACATCATTTATTACCCCCATATGTACGTTAATCTTAAAAGTGCTCCAAGTGTTTTGATTTTCTTAATTCGAGTCATTAGATTAGTTTATTGTAAAGTATGTAAAAATTCAAGTGTAAGGGAAATGTTCATTCCCTATGATGTATTATTTTAGATGGTATGGTAAGAGTGTATGCAATATATATATATATATATATATATATATATATATATATATATATATATATATATATATATATATATATATATATATATATATATATATATGTAACACCCCAACCCGATAAGGGTAGAAGTATTACATTACAGTGACATATCAGAACAAACACAAGCATATGATTCATACATACAACGAAATTCAGGGTTACAAATGAAAATCTGAAACTACAAGGTTACAAAACAATAAATACTATGTCTAATAAAGTGAAACTTCATCTAGTCGTCTCTAGTCCAAAGCATAGTCTTCTAAGTCCAGTCACACTCTCTTCCCATAACCCAGCTTCCTACTAAAACCTGCCGCAGGAAAAGGAAATGCGGCTGAGCTTAAAAAGCCCAGTGAACAGATACATATACAAAGCAATGATAATGAAACAGAACTGAAATATAGTGCATTGGGGAAATAGAATAAGGAATAGATAAAAGAGTAATAGAATAGAAAGAAGAAAGGATAGTCATCTACCACGAGCCCAGAAACATATCATATCATATAAGCCGTCAATACCATAATTCTTCATAATCATATAGAGGGGAGTCCTCTCAGATAATCAGATAATATGAGGGGTGTCCTCATTCTTCAAATGGGTGGAGTAGCGAACTCCCAGAAATTGTGAAAGGCATGTATAGCACACAGTACCAGTCACCAGACATATATCATAATCATAATCATAGTTAAATCCACTAAACAGAACAGATCTAGGATGCATCCATACGCCCCCACAGAAATAATATTGGCCATAATAAACAGATAATTGAGCTCATAACAGATAACAGATAAGGGGACGTGGCAGAACATCACTCCACTGCCCTGGAGTCATGCCAGGGGTGCATCCCTGACACGGACATGGAACCCCCATGCCTAGTGAAATAAATTTGGCTCGGGTGTCAAACTAGAATAGGCCAAACAGAACTAGGTCAACAGAATGTCATAAAATGACACAGATCATAAGTCATCATAATCAGATCATATCAAAAGTCAATATCATGTAGTCATATCAAAAGGTCCAAATCAGAAGGTTCAAAATCAGAAAGTTCAGATAGCAAGGTTCATAACAGAAAATGTTCAAAAAATAAAATGGGGTTTCATAGCAATGGCATCGGAAACCCTAAACAAAATGAGAGATCAAAAGAAAGGAAGTCATGAGAAACCTTTACTGAAAAGGTCAGAATATCTGTACCTTAAACCGCAAGTGCACACATGACAGAAACATAAAGGTCGAAAGCAAAACTCCTTCTTCAGCGAATCTACACGAATATATGATCATCTTATTATTAATAACTTATTTTAAATCAGATTACTCATTTTAGTCGGCTTTCCATTTTTAGTAACTTTCCTTTTATAGCGACTTTCTAAAATAGTAACTTTCCTTTTAAGTGGTTTAGCCAAATATAGTAACTTCTTTATTTAATAACTTCCTATTTTTAGCAAGTTTCCCGAATTAATAACTTTTGGGATTACAAACAACAATTTAGTGAACATAAAGGTTAATAATGACAATTGTCGTAGTTTAGAGTTTATAGCGACACTTATCAAGATTAGGGTTCTAAATGTAACTTAGGTTTTAAAATATTATATACAGAATTAGGTCCATTGAGATAACTTGAATTGGTTTCAAACTTAATATTTTAAAACTAGTTTATATTCATACGTATGATATATATTCAAATCAGAAAACTCGGATTCGGCTAACGTGACCCCAACCAAAACGATTAGTAATATTTTATTCCTTTTTTATTTTGTGATCTTGAAGTAAAACCCAAGTCGAACCATGTGCATGCAATCTCTATTATTATAGCTCGTTTTAGGATAGATTAACACAGATATATAAGATCGAATGAAACATAGGTCGAAGCATAGACACACATGAGTCGAATCAAATCAGGTAGGTCGAATAGCTTTAGGGTTTAGTTGTTATTTCATGTATTCTTTCTATGATTTCATGTAAAATTCATTTCGAAAACATGCATGCAATATATAATCTGATTCATAGTAGTTAATGAGGAACTTGTTTATATGTTTAACTTGAGATTAAAACGAATTGAAAGGTCAAGGATTTATGCATACTCTTGCTAGTTGAATGGAGAAAACGAGACACCAAGAATCCAACACCAAACAGAGTACCCAAGCGACTCATTCCTTCTCGAACCAAAACCCACGACGTACACGAACATTAATACGTGCGAATCTCGAAACTATACTCATCCACGAGCCACTGAAACAACTCGAACAGGTTCCAGAGCTCGATCTACTAGAACCTAAAACTAGACATGGTCGTGAATACGAGCACGGAGGCCTCGAACATGAACGTTATAACTCGAGTGCTGTTTGATGTGGCTCAACTCAGTTTATGGCACATTTAACTCTCCTTGGCTCACAATGATTTCAAATAGGTTTTGGGGTTTCTGTTTTGTTTCGTGAATGATCAAAGAGAGCAAGAGGATCAAGGGTTTTAAAAGTGCATTATGGGTTGATAATGTGGAGATAATACAGGACATATTATTGACCCATTCAATCTCTAACAGTTTCCTTATTGACATGAATATGGCATGCATAAATTGCTTCGTAGTTTGACTGAGTAATAGAGAAAAAAAAGAAAGTGGATATATTTTGATTTGGTACATGCGATGAGCTGTATGTTACACGACTAATATGGGACTTAATAATTTTATTTGGAGAGCTATAAGCGTGTATTTGTTTTAGGGAAGTGGATAATCGGTTTTGTTAAGATAGAATCAAAGGAAAATCGAATGTACTCTTGCATTAACTTGTACTTATCCCTTTTACATTTGTCTTGGTCGAATTCTTGTACATCTTCACAATATATATACGATTTTGTATCCCTTAGTTTAGGAACATTTATTTTGTAATGTTAAATTAGTTTAGGGTATTTATATTACTTAGGTTTTATTTAAATTTATACTTTAGTTAGGATTAAATTGATATTCATAATATACTTTAATTTATGTGTTCTTAGAAATTTAAATTAGAGGGGTAATTCGGTCATTTTAGATTGTAGGACTTTAGGGTTTTACAACTCTTCCCCTCTAAAAAGAAAATTTCGTCCGCGAAATTTGAAGTCGCAAAGTTAGACGAAGTCGTAGCAAACCGCAAAAGTCGTCGCAACATTCTCACGCCCGGGGAGGTTCTTTCAAAAGATATTCAGACCAACTGGTTTCTCATGACTCGTAATTATTGTCAAAACAGTTTCAGATTTCTCCGAAGGGCATATCATATTGAATTTGAATCAAAAGAATAATGTACCAAATATAACGGATGATAAACGAATTCTCCCGGAAGAGGTATAAAAATACATAGGATTTTCATCGAATTGATTAGGCGAATCAGATGAGAATACATTGAATTGTAGCAAACATGGGGTGATATACGGTTTAACCCTTCAGCTTCTCAGATAGTCTCGGCTTTTAGATAACCCTCCAAAGGTATTCTCATAAACAAACAGGTCTCATTTCCTCAAAGTCCACAATCACATATTTTACTCATAGCAGATCATAATGAACAACTTCACAAATGCGGATCGTATACGGACAGAAAGCATATCGTTAGATATCGTCAACGGCAGAAATTTCATAATGGAACCTAAGATCCTTATCAGAAGTTGCAAAGATCAGCAAAACACGTGTCGAGAGTTCAACGTATCGAATCGTATAACAAGGACAGCATATCAAACGTATAGGTAGAATGAACCTAAAGTCTCACTAACCTCAGATGATCTTGATCAGATGCCAGAATTCTAGAGCTTCTAAGGCACTTCTTAAAATATCATATGCCCACCATAAGTGCACGTTATATGATGTAAGTATTATCACGTTGGCCAGGCGTCATAATACTGGCATCATATACATATGCCCTCATGATGATCATACTTTATCTCAAGTCGTGAACACCCAAACTTATTTAAATCCACCTAGTCTACCTATAGTCTCAGAGGTCACCAAAATCAAACAACATAACTAAGAGAACGAAATTACTCGAAGAGTAACGGAGATCCGAGAATGTCATTCAAAATTAAGGTACGTCATCAGTAACGTCAATTCTTTACAGCATCATCTCGTCTAAACACAATGTCCGCTTTCAAATCCGTCCACTCATTTACAAATTTCAAAATTTCTTCCAAGTTGGAGTAGTCTGTTTATTCTTGTCCGTCTTACCTCATGATTAAGAGAATTTAAAATTCGAGTCTGGTTCCTCAAGCCTTCAGCAGCTCCTCTTGGTAGTGTGGCATCGTAACGGCAGTCTCTGACGCAATCACTGTGCATCCCTCCATCCGCAGGTCTGCTTCTGCTCTCAATTCATCTTAGTACAACTAAAATGAATAGAGAAACAAGACTGCGTTTCTTCGACAGGTCTTCTAACATAGCTCCAGGTTTTTAAGGTACATGATGTTGTTGTCGACTCCAGGTTGTGTGTTGAATGGTTCGTCTTCTTTGGTCTGGTTGTCTTGGTGCCCAAACTGAAATCTTCACGTGTTGCGTGATGCATGATTGAGCACTATCCTAGTTCCTCACTTCTTCTTGTATGCTTCTTCCATGGTAATGCTTGTCGCAACCATCTTCTACGACTCTTCCACCAAGTTTCTAACTCCGTTAACGATCTTCGATCTTGGTCCTTCTTGTGAAAGCTCTGTCTTTACATTATACAGGGTAGTGTTGTCTATTATGCTTTATGAACGTCAATCAAAATTTTCTTCCAGAACAAAGGGTCATCTCACCAATAATCTGTATGTTCCTTTTTTCGTTTTAGGACACAACACAATGTCATACTATGACAATTTGTCCAAAACACGTGAAAACATGATTATTCTAGCCAACACCATTGGCATCATTCAAACTCACAAATGTGGTAACGAGTGCAAAGGCAACTTCAGAAATCATCTCAGGGAATTTTCACATCGCCTTCTTTCTTTTCCAAGAACTGAAATACTTCACAAAGGTTACCCTTGGTTAGTTAACCCCCTTCTTAGAAGTTTTTGTGGTTGCTTCTTCAGTCCTTCAAATCTAAAATGATGCAATCAGACGCGGAGTTTCAAAGGAAGACCAAATTAATTATTGATACGCGGAAACAGATAATGATTAGTGATAGTGGTACGTTTAAGTTCACGATAGTCGATACGTCATCGCATACTTCTCTCGTTCTTCTTCATAAACAAACAAGGGCATCTAAAGAGAATCACCAAGGTTAAAAATCATATTCCATCAGCTCCTTCAATCTCTCAACTTCTATGGCACCATGGTTTCTTCACTGATATCAGTTCAATGTCCACTCTACTTCTTAAGCAGGAAGGAGTACCAAAAGGTTCATCAGAGAATACCGGAAAATCTTCGTATGACAAAATATTTCCCAATAGTAGAACTTTCCAAGGGTTGATAATAATGGTTTTCAGGACAACTTGGTAATCACATGAGTTTGGGGTAGGTGTTTCCATAGTGACAGAAATTTTAGCAGATGTAGAGAGTCATCATAATGGAATAGGGTGAAGCAGATTTTTAAGGTCACATTTCAGATACGGTAGTCTATGGTATCTTTACGAATAGCCATCCAGTCCAAAAGACCGTACAATCAGACATCTCAAAGTCAAAGGATTCATAGAGTGAATACAGTCGTCAAATCATACAGATAGTTCATATATCAGAGTCAAGTACATGGTTCAACAAAAATGTTGGGATGGATAAACGAACAGTTCAATGTGTGGGAATTTCGTTTAGCTTCTTAGCATAAGTAACAGGTAGGATGTGTATCGTTGGTAATACGAACATCGTATAATTGTCAATCATGAGAGTTACAGAATCTCGGTCATCAGCATCATTATGCTTAGTTAAGAAATCCATACAGAGATAGTATTTACATCATACCCTTCCAAAGGAAACGGTTGGCAGAACAAGGTTCATCATTCAAAGAGAGGAAACAAAACTTCTCATATTCGTGGTTCATAAATTACCAGAATTCTCATAGGAGTAGTAATGGATCATACAGAGTTAAGTAGTATCGGATGATACATTCATACCCAGCATAAGTAATGAATTTACAGAGTGTGTCGAACACATTGTGGTTGAATGACCTACGATGTGGTCGAAAAGGTGTCAAACAGCTTATCAACCAAATCGGAGGCGGAGATCAAAATCTGAAAGTGAAACTTAAATGTGTAAGGTATCCAGGTAGCCTCCCGAGGTATTCCAAACTTACTTGGTTACTAAGCTTAAGTTGCAAAACTTCTAACTTCTGAAACAAGGGTCCTTATAAGGCTTATCCAAGAGCAAAGGCACGATCAGAGTGATACGGAAGCAAATGATACTTACATGAATGTCTTAGTCTACCCATTCCTCGCCGGTAATAACTTGGGTTCCTATGGGGAATCCTAATGTAAAGTTTCAAAGGTTGTCTTATGAGCGCCTACAGTGGAAACTTAGGGGTCCAAACTTCACAGGTCAAGGGTAAATGTATTACGAATCGCAGCCTGGGCTCTGATACCATAATTGTAACACCCCAACCCGATAAGGGTAGAAGTATTACATTACAGTGACATATCAGAACAAACACAAGCATATGATTCATACATACAACGAAATTCAGGGTTACAAATGAAAATCTGAAACTACAAGGTTACAAAACAATAAATACTATGTCTAATAAAGTGAAACTTCATCTAGTCGTCTCTAGTCCAAAGCATAGTCTTCTAAGTCCAGTCACACTCTCTTCCCATAACCCAGCTTCCTACTAAAACCTGCCGCAGGAAAAGGAAATGCGGCTGAGCTTAAAAAGCCCAGTGAACAGATACATATACAAAGCAATGATAATGAAACAGAACTGAAATATAGTGCATTGGGGAAATAGAATAAGGAATTGATAAAAGAGTAATAGAATAGAAAGAAGAAAGGATAGTCATCTACCACGAGCCCAGAAACATATCATATCATATAAGCCGTCAATACCATAATTCTTCATAATCATATAGAGGGGAGTCCTCTCAGATAATCAGATAATATGAGGGGTGTCCTCATTCTTCAAATGGGTGGAGTAGCGAACTCCCAGAAATTGTGAAAGGCATGTATAGCACACAGTACCAGTCACCAGACATATATCATAATCATAATCATAGTTAAATCCACTAAACAGAACAGATCTAGGATGCATCCATACGCCCCCACAGAAATAATATTGGCCATAATAAACAGATAATTGAGCTCATAACAGATAACAGATAAGGGGACGTGGCAGAACATCACTCCACTGCCCTGGAGTCATGCCAGGGGTGCATCCCTGACACGGACATGGAACCCCCATGCCTAGTGAAATAAATTTGGCTCGGGTGTCAAACTAGAATAGGCCAAACAGAACTAGGTCAACAGAATGTCATAAAATGACACAGATCATAAGTCATCATAATCAAATCATATCAAAAGTCAATATCATGTAGTCATATCAAAAGGTCCAAATCAGAAGGTTCAAAATCAGAAAGTTCAGATAGCAAGGTTCATAACAGAAAATGTTCAAAAAATAAAATGGGGTTTCATAGCAATGGCATCGGAAACCCTAAACAAAATGAGAGATCAAAAGAAAGGAAGTCATGAGAAACCTTTACTGAAAAGGTCAGAATATCTGTACCTTAAACCGCAATTGCACACATGACAGAAACATAAAGGTCGAAAGCAAAACTCCTTCTTCAGCGAATCTACACGAATATATGATCATCTTATTATTAATAACTTATTTTAAATCAGATTACTCATTTTAGTCGGCTTTCCATTTTTAGTAACTTTCCTTTTATAGCGACTTTCTAAAATAGTAACTTTCCTTTTAAGTGGTTTAGCCAAATATAGTAACTTCTTTATTTAATAACTTCCTATTTTTAGCAAGTTTCCCGAATTAATAACTTTTGGGATTACAAACAACAATTTAGTGAACATAAAGGTTAATAATGACAATTGTCGTAGTTTAGAGTTTATAGCGACACTTATCAAGATTAGGGTTCTAAATGTAACTTAGGTTTTAAAATATTATATACAGAATTAGGTCCATTGAGATAACTTGAATTGGTTTCAAACTTAATATTTTAAAACTAGTTTATATTCATACGTATGATATATATTCAAATCAGAAAACTCGGATTCGGCTAACGTGACCCCAACCAAAACGATTAGTAATATTTTATTCCTTTTTTATTTTGTGATCTTGAAGTAAAACCCAAGTCGAACCATGTGCATGCAATCTCTATTATTATAGCTCGTTTTAGGATAGATTAACACAGATATATAAGATCGAATGAAACATAGGTCGAAGCATAGACACACATGAGTCGAATCAAATCAGGTAGGTCGAATAGCTTTAGGGTTTAGTTGTTATTTCATGTATTCTTTCTATGATTTCATGTAAAATTCATTTCGAAAACATGCATGCAATATATAATCTGATTCATAGTAGTTAATGAGGAACTTGTTTATATGTTTAACTTGAGATTAAAACGAATTGAAAGGTCAAGGATTTATGCATACTCTTGCTAGTTGAATGGAGAAAACGAGACACCAAGAATCCAACACCAAACAGAGTACCCAAGCGACTCATTCCTTCTCGAACCAAAACCCACGACGTACACGAACATTAATACGTGCGAATCTCGAAACTATACTCATCCACGAGCCACTGAAACAACTCGAACAGGTTCCAGAGCTCGATCTACTAGAACCTAAAACTAGACATGGTCGTGAATACGAGCACGGAGGCCTCGAACATGAACGTTATAACTCGAGTGCTGTTTGATGTGGCTCAACTCAGTTTATGGCACATTTAACTCTCCTTGTCTCACAATGATTTCAAATAGGTTTTGGGGTTTCTGTTTTGTTTCGTGAATGATCAAAGAGAGCAAGAGGATCAAGGGTTTTAAAAGTGCATTATGGGTTGATAATGTGGAGATAATACAGGACATATTATTGACCCATTCAATCTCTAACAGTTTCCTTATTGACATGAATATGGCATGCATAAATTGCTTCGTAGTTTGACTGAGTAATAGAGAAAAAAAAGAAAGTGGATATATTTTGATTTGGTACATGCGATGAGCTGTATGTTACACGACTAATATGGGACTTAATAATTTTATTTGGAGAGCTATAAGCGTGTATTTGTTTTAGGGAAGTGGATAATCGGTTTTGTTAAGATAGAATCAAAGGAAAATCGAATGTACTCTTGCATTAACTTGTACTTATCCCTTTTACATTTGTCTTGGTCGAATTCTTGTACATCTTCACAATATATATACGATTTTGTATCCCTTAGTTTAGGAACATTTATTTTGTAATGTTAAATTAGTTTAGGGTATTTATATTACTTAGGTTTTATTTAAATGTATACTTTAGTTAGGATTAAATTGATATTCATAATATACTTTAATTTATGTGTTCTTAGAAAATTTAAATTAGAGGGGTAATTCGGTCATTTTAGATTGTAGGACTTTAGGGTTTTACAACTCTTCCCCTCTAAAAAGAAAATTTCGTCCGCGAAATTTGAAGTCGCAAAGTTAGACGAAGTCGTAGCAAACCGCAAAAGTCGTCGCAACATTCTCACGCCCGGGGAGGTTCTTTCAAAAGATATTCAGACCAACTGGTTTCTCATGACTCGTAATTATTGTCAAAACAGTTTCAGATTTCTCAGAAGGGCATATCATATTGAATTTGAATCAAAAGAATAATGTACCAAACATAAAGGATGATAAACGAATTCTCCCGGAAGAGGTATAAAAATACATAGGATTTTCATCGAATTGATTAGGCGAATCAGATGAGAATACATTGAATTGTAGCAAACATGGGGTGATATACGGTTTAACCCTTCAGCTTCTCATGGGTAAAGTACTTATTTTATGGAGTAATGGGGAAGAACATCATTTATTACCCCCATATGTACGTTAATCTTAAAAGTGCTCCAAGTGTTTTGATTTTCTTAATTCGAGTCATTAGATTAGTGTATTGTAAAGTATGTAAAAATTCAAGTGTATGGGGAATGTTCATTCCCTATGATGTATTACTTTGGATGGTAGGGTAAGAGTGTATGCAAAAAAAAAATAATAATAAAAATAAAAATAAAAAATAAAAAATTTAAAAAAACAAGAAAAAGAAAAAAAAAATAGAAAAAGAAAAGAGAAAAAACATACGGACTACCATCCCGTTTCATTCTATGTTCATTTTATGTTTTTTGTTATTTTTCATTTATTAGCTTAAGTCGAGTCTAGTCTTGGCTTAGCAACGCCATATTGTACATGTAATTAACCAAGATTGTTAACTCGCCACCAGTAAAGACTGTCTATATCCAACAAAACCGTGTATTTCATATCCCTACACCTAACGTTACAACCCTTTGAAAGACCTCTTTGATAGTTTATCCTAGGTGCTTACGCCATGTGGTGGAGGTTTGATCCTTTCCCAAGCCTATGGTAATCTATTTTGCTATGACAGGTAGTGAGAGATATCTTTCGTTTCCATATTGTAATTTACACTTTATTACACCCGAGAGATGTGAGTATCTAAACATTATTTGTGAGGTGCTAGTATATGACCTCCGTGCTTGTCTTTGGTCTTTAATGGAACGATTATTTGTTGTAATTACTTTTATATTAGTGTTAAATGACCCCTAACTTGTATTTTGATTAGAATAAAAGCGCATTTGCTTGAGGACAAGCAAATCTCAAGTGTAAGGGTATATGATGAGGCAAAAAATGAACAACTTTTAAGGGGTCATTTAAGCCCGGAATTGAATTTATTTGATCAAATATTGCCAAAAATCGTTCCTTTTGTGATTTTAGGTACTTTGGGAGTGAAATCTGGAAAAGGAAGCAATTCGGACGTTTTTGGAGCATAAAAGTGAAGAAAACGCCAAAGACTTAATTTTCCAAGCTGGGAACAGTGTGTGACGGCGTCAAGAGGAAGAAGTTGACGGCGTCAAGAGTAAAGATCATGATGACCCAGTACAGAAATGAAGGCGTCACAAAGAAGAGCGTCAAGAGTTAAATGTGTGACAGCCTGGAAAAATAGAATACATGATGGCGTCAGATGTAGATCAAGGCAGTCCGAGGATTCTTTTGGCGTTGAGATGACGGCGTCACAAGGTTGTTCTTGACGCCGTCAGCCTCTATTTTCTATATATAGTTTTCTAATTTTCATTCATTAAAGAGGAACAAGTTTGGAGAAACCCTAAGGCCGAACCATATACATATTTTACAGCTTTTTCAAGGGTTTTCAGCCCTTGAACCCTTACATGTGTTATTGAGATAAGTATTCTTTTAATTCAATCAATATATCTATGTGTTGGTTGTCTATATCTTGTGCTTGTCTTGATTCCACCGTGCTAGGCTAGATTTATCTTGTGTTTGCTTAGATCTAATGAAACCTAGATGTTAATTATGTGTTGATTACTTGTTTATGATTGTATTGGATGAATGATTTCAATGTTAGGCTTAAGAAAACTGGCAGATCTCCAATTGGTAACATGCTTGAACGTCTTAGGAAACATGAACCGATGTGTACTAGATTTTATTGGTTGTATTTAATGCATGAGTAAATTCTAATGATCCCATGTTAGGAGCTTCTAAGCCGGCTCGACATAGGAGTGAAGTAGGCACTTATAGGATTGAGGAGTTAGGTACGCCACTCCATGAATGGTATTAAGGAATACAATCCGTCATCCACGCAACTATAACAAGTAATTAACGTGTAAAAGATATCTAGGGAGTAGTGAAATCTAAGTAAACACATTTCTCCACTTATTGCTCACAACCTTAGTTTAATATAGTTTATTTTCATTTTTAGTATTTTATTTTGATTGCATCTTAGTATTGGGTTAGTTGACTAGCAACTAATTCCGCCCAAATCCTTCAAACCCGAGATATTTACTTGCTTTCTAAAAAATATAAAAATACAAAAAGAATCATCCTTCATCTCTAGAACTAGTATTTAGGTTTTCTAATCCCAGCGACACTATTCCTAGCTGAACGATCAATCCCTCGGTATTTGTAATTATACTATACTACATCGATCAGGTACACTGCCTGGTGGGGGTTGTAAGCTTCTCGAGATCCCTCGAGAGGTAAAGCCTGGTGCAAACCCTACGCTACCAGGGTGCACGACGACACCAGAAACTGGTGTTATAGGAGGGAGAGGTGTTTTTGGTGTTGTGATGAATTTTGGTGTTATGAGAAAAGGTGTTGATGTGGCAACATTTTTCTTCATGACACCAACGGGATAGCTTAAGGGTACCTAGTGCTCTAAGAGTGTACACCACAATAACGCCACCCTATATATATATATATATATATAAAGAGGTGTTATTGCGGTGTATATTTTAAAATGAAAAACAATAGACCAATCTCAACCGTTAAATGTATTAATCTTAGATGTAACTTATTTGTAATTAAATAAATAAACAAAATGGCAGTTTTGTAATTTATTTGCATTGTGAGTGCCATTTTAAACTAGTTGGTTGATAATCATTTGTGTTTTAACGTATTACAATCCTTTCTTAATATTTTTGTTCCGACTATTCTTCATCCTTATTTTTAAAGACCAGTAGAATATGGATCTAGAAGAATTATTTAAATAAGACGAGTGAGAAAAAATTGTAGCCACATACTAGTTATAATGCCCGCGTATACGCGGGTTTTTTTTTTTTATTTTTTGAAATAATTATTAAAAAAATTTAATTCTATTGTTAATTGCATTTTATTTATATTTTTTGTATTTATCTTCTACTTGTGTTGTGGATAAATATAAAATAAATTATTTCTATAGATGCATTGATTTTGAGATGCAAAATTCTCAATAGGGTTTTATTTTATTATATAAAAAATTTCAAATAAGGAAAGAGAAATAATAGGGAGATGCATCTATTTCTATAGATGCATCTAATATTTATGGTTGTTATTCCTTCTCATTCTACTCATCTTAATTATATTTTTTATTTCATCCTAGCTCTTTTACGGTTACCAATTTTATGTTATTCGTGCATCATTATAGATGGTGTTTGATAGTGTTTGAATGAGGCAATTTAGAGAAGACAAAAGTTCAATGCAGAACAATAATTATTTAAAGATCAAATCAAGTGATCTCAACCATCCATCTATTTTAAATCTAAAGGTCTAGATTAATCCTTATTTTAATATAATTAGTTATTGAAGTGCAATTTTGTAACATTATTCAAAACTAAACATGTCACACAAAGGGTTGATACAGCCTCTCATTTACTCATTTCATTTCAATTCTTCTTTTTACTCTCATATTTACTCTCACCAACAAAGATTTCAAGATCTGGTCGGACATGGACTGAGCTTGCCGGAGATTATCGTTGGAGCTTGACAACGGCGACTGAATAATATCCATTGGAGTGGAGGAAAGGTGGTTGGAGAGAGATGATTCGCAGAGCTGAGGGTAGCGCGTGGATTGACGTGCGCTATGGATTATGTTAGGTGATGACGGTGGTGGCGGTTTATGATTGTGGTGGTGGTGGTGGTTGGTGGTTGGGTGGATGGGTGGAGGAAGGTTAAGAGGGATATTATGGATCTGCAAGTTTGTTTATGGTTCAAGGTTTATGGTCTTGTTTGAAAGGGACCAATTTTAGATCGAAACAAAATTTGTAAAAGGATCAACGATCAACCTTCTGTTCAGTTTAATTATTCTTGTAAAAGGTTTATGGTCTTGTGTTCAGTAGGTTAGTCTAGTTTTGACCCATGTCCTACAGTTCACTGTTAGTCTCCATTTATCTATACTACATACTAATGCATTTAGGACTTCTAAAAGAGAAAGTCTTAAAAATTATAAGACCAAAAACATTTCCCAAATAAGAAATAACAAGAAATGTAGTATAGATTGTTATTGTTACGTGGTTAATACATTTGTGGCAATAACAAGCCATTTAATAGACTTTATGACTATAACTTAATGACTAATACAAAAATGACAAATGGTTTTACTATAAGGTGATTAAGTATATGATTAAATATAAAAATGAAAACGTTTATGCTGTTACTATAAGGTGATTAAATATGATTAAATATAAAAAGTTAAAACCTTCATAATTCTTACTCATTCAATGTGATTAAATATAAAAAATGAAAACGTCTATGCTTTTACTACAAGGTGATTAAATATGAAAAACAAAACATCTAATTTAATATGAAAAACTAAACGTCTAAAACCTATGTCATATCTTTCCATAACATTAGCTTCCCTCCTAAATATTAGCCTCCTTGAAATTAGATTCCTTAACATTAGCAACCCACTATATCAATCTAGCCCCTTACCTGTAACACTATATAATGGCAGCATACACCAAAACCTTTTGGTACACAAACAAATAAACACGCTCAAATTTCATCAGTTATAAGCCAAACGTGGGCTATACCAACGTGACCCGACCACCAGCAATGCCGCGAACATGCTACAGTCCTCGGCCTATCTCTTTCACCCACCTCAACACCTAGGTGGCCATCAAAGTTGAGCGTGAAACAACAATTGAGGTGACCAATATGATTCCATATTTATTTGCATATATGTACCACCCCGTCGTTGGGCTTCAAGGGTAACAATGCTTTTCCCTGACCAATTCAACGACAATATACAACATCAACATAAAAACGTTTTTGTTTTCTCAAATATGTATGATCGATACTATTACGTTTGACGTTTCAGGTTGAAAGCGTTTAAAAAAGAAAAGAAAAAAAATGTGTTCAGAAAACTTGCTATACTGGAAATGGGATGTTGTCCGTTGGAGGTGGATCACCTGATTGGTGGTGTCTAATGGAGAACTTTACCGGTGACATTTAGTGGAGTGGACGATTGATATGTGCAAGAGACCAAAGACCATTATCTTGTTGCATGTTACCAAAAATAAATAAAAATAAATAAAAAATAAAAGTTTTTGCATGTTAGACTAGGAGTACCATGCCTTAATTTAGGAGTCACGATTAGAAGTTGTTCCATGCATGTTTAGTTATCAGTAGCCATGTTCCCATGTTTTGTTTATTTCCTTAAGTTTAGCACATTCATTATGTAGTTGGTTTCATATTTAAAGTGTACTACAGTTACATGGAAAAGAATCAGTGAAGAAAAGAAATGAATAAAATTAGTTTAAGCGTAATTCTTAGTTTTTAGTTTAGTTATTTATTAAGAGAGTGATCATCTCAAATCGATCTCATATCAACGACGGTTCAATAGTTTTCTCCGTACCGACGATATGTGTTTATGCAGGTCCAAAGAATTGATTCTTGTTCAGAGTATTGCATAGTCTTCTATAGTAATGGAGAATGATTCATCCTTTTAAAACTTGTGCCTAAAAATCTTTCTAATTACGTGATCAACACATTCAAGAATGCAAATGAGAAGTGAATATAGTCGATGACACATGTGAGTAGGAAGATTGATTTTGCAAGAAGATATTTGATCAGCTCATTCTTAAATTTACAATTACGTTATTCAGGTAATCAGGTTTAACAACTTATGATTCAAGGAAGGACCAAGGGAGCAAAAAACTCGAATTGGCATTAATAATTAAAATTCATACTTGTCTTAACAATATATATATACATACAAGGAAATGTATCGGTGTCTATGTGTGTGGTTGCCTACCATGTGTGGCTGTGTTTTTTTTTTTATGAAACGTATATGTTTGTGTGCACAAATGTATAACATTAAAATGAGAAGGATACTTGTGTTTTGTGAAGAGCACATGTATATTGTGTGGACTAAATCCTGTAAACATAGAACTTTAAACAATTATTCATATTTTGTTTTCCCTCTATAATTTTGGATAAATAGACTCGACTTTACAAATTAGGTTCATAACTTAAAGAGAAATTATGGTGCTGACGTAATGAAAATATACTTCATCTGTTTGACTTGGTTTATAGAGTTGAATATTAATAATGTTTAAAACTACATGAGTAGAAAGCATTTTGTAATTTATTTGTATGAACTGAAACAACATATTTTTTGTTTGTTTGTTTTGTAGTGTGACATGAGGTCTATAGACGAAGATGGTGGGAATTGGAAAGAACAAAATGAGAAAATGCTTAGACGGTGATATCTCACAATTTGACATTGATATATAGATGGGTGTTTTTACTATTTAGAATGAAATTATAATGTTATTATATATTTGTAAGTTGTACAGCTCCATTTATCTTTTAAACATATCTGCGTAGAACGAAAAATAAAAATAAAAATAAAATAGAAAATATTGTGCTCAAGATAGGATATATAAAGTGATACCGATATTTTTATTTTTATCTTTATGTTTACACATAATGGTTATTATTATTATTTTTTTGTCATACTTATTTTTTGCATAACATTTTGTCGCAAATAAATAAAATTGCAAGGTACCCGTCGCCGCAACGCACGGGTACCCGGCTAGTTATCACAAATGCACAAATTTCCTCTTCTTTTTTATTGTATAATAATGGTACTTATATATATATATATATATATATATATATATATATATATATATATATATATATATATATATATATATATATATATATATATATATATGGGATTGTCTAACCAATATTGGTGAATTGATTAGAAATCAATGTGGGATTTTTGGTGAATTTGGAAGATGAGTTTTGGGATGGCGTGCGAATGGGATACCATTACTGTGAGTGGGAGGTGTTCAAGGGTTTTTTCAAAATGGGTGTGCTATTAGAAATAAAATGGTAGTTTATTTTCATAACTTTTAACTTTTTTTAGTTTAACTCGTCAAAGAATCACATGAGATTTTGAGCAAATCACATGTGATTTTTACTTCAAATTATTTTTAACGTGAATCACATGTAATTTACACCCAAATCACATGTGATTTACACACAAATCACATGTGATTTATTATTTTAAAGATTGCACATGACTTGTGAAATCACATGTGATTTTTTTTTCTTTTTTTGAGCTGTGTTTTTGACTCAACATTGCGAGCCAACTAAAAGCACATGTGATTTTGTGATTTATAAAATCACACGAGGTTTTTAAAATAACAAATCACAAGTGATTTTCAAATCACGTGTGATTTTCAAAAATCACGTGTGTTTTTTCTGGACGAAAATTTTGAAAAAAAATTTCGTCGAAATTATATAAAAGTGTATATCTATAGAAAGATAATTTAATTCCCGTCGCAATGATATATTTTTCGTAGCTTGAAGATTTAGCGTTTGAAAGATATGTTGTTTTTTAAAAAAAGGTGAAAAATGGGTTTTATAATTTATATAATTACATTTCTGCTCTTGCTTTATTATTATTTTATTTTAGTTCTTTTATCTCCACCATAGGATGAAAATAGATTGAATGGCCAAGATGAGCTAGTTTGTTCTTTAGATAATTGATGAATGTTGTAGATCTCACCTCATTTAGAGAATAGATAAAAATCGATCAGAGGCTAGCTTGTTTGGCAACAACACTTTGACTCACTGAATGATTCTAATTTGTTCTGTACCATTCTGGCGCCAAGCATGCATTCCCACTCAGCACCCACTTTTCCACAATATATATGCTTTTACATCTAAGGAACATTTCCCCATTTATTATAATAATTTAGGGTAAATTGCAAAAATGGTCCTTAACGTTCCACAAATTTGCAAAAACGGGAACGAGACAAAAAGTAGCTCAAAAAAGCCACCCACGTTCCACATTTTCGCAAAATCGCCACTGAGAGCCCTTTTCCGTTAATTTTCCCGTTAAGTGCCACGTATTTGAGGGTAGTATCGTCATTTTACTGTTCACCGCTTATCTCCCGCCAACTTTCGGCTCTGTGCTTGGTATCAATATGATTAGACCTCAGTGGCTAATTTTCAAAGTTATTTTCAGCTTTCATATTAAATTGTCAACGCCTTCACACACACACAAACAAGCAGAAAAACACACACACACACACCCGTAATCAAACAATTATCATTTCCATTTCCAGAAAAATGTCTCGCTGTCTTGATCTGATGGTTGCTTGCAACTCGTTTGTCATATCGGAAATGATGCTAACCCATTACCGGCGAGAGGTTGAGGAGGACATTCATCATGCACAAGAGTTGATGTGTAGGTGTCAAAGGCTGTCTAATAGGTTGGGTGTTAGGGGGACCTGATTGCGGAGCTCCAACTCTTAAGGGGCTCGAGAACTGCAAGGGCCAATGTGAACAAGCTTAGGAGGATTCAGTCAGCTGATATGAGAACGATGAGGGGGTTGATGAGGATGCTGAGGCAAACAAACGACAGCATTGTTTCCAAGATTGAGTTTGCTGTGAGGCAAACTTACATGTGAAGGGGTTGGGTGCTGGGTGCTGTGATGGGTTGTTTTGTTGTGTATGATGAATGTAGGTAGTAGGTGGTAGGTGGTCGGGCATGTTCGGTTTCTTTTGTTCATTTTGGTGCCCTTGTCGTAAGGTTGTAGGTGTAGATAGGGGTTGTGGTTTCCCCTATGTTATGGTTGTAAATGAATGGGTATGAATGGAAGGGGTCGTTTGATCCCAGTTTTCTTGGTTTATACTTTATACTCTTCGATTCGTATCACAAACAATGAATTCTAACTATAAGATACAAACATATAACACAAACACAAAAGTAACAAACACAAACAAAGAAACAAAGACAAACATATTATATAGCAGAAACACAAAACAGAGTATTGATAGTAGTCAATATTGACTAAAAATTTAACCCATTTGAAATATTGTTCAAGTTACATACTATTGGTCGGCATGTACAAAAACAGATGAACCCATCACAATGCCGCCACAAAAACAGAGTATTGATAGTAGTTGTGGGTTCCCGTAAGGTTGTAACTGTACCCTTATGGTTTATAAATGGAAGGGGTCGTTTGATCCCTTTTGTCTTGATATACATTGTTCAATTCGTATCACAAACACATTCACAAACATGAAACTGACATAATTGAAACCATAATACAATACACAAACACATACGTTTAAATGCTGCAAATTTACATAATATTGTTCGTCATGTACCAAAAAAGTTTAACCCATCACAATGCCTGCCCACACCCTTTGGTGTATTCGAAACAGAGGTACAATAGTTCAAGTTACATTAGTCAAATTAAAGTGTTTTAGTTTCTACACATTACATATTCCCAATAGATGGACCCATATGTCAATCTTCAAACCTTCTACTGGATGAATATTCAAACCTTCAACTGGATGAACCAACATGTGATCAACAACACCTGCACAGTCAATATATGCAATGAAATGAGGTTACTATAATAGGCAATGCAATGTGTCCAAAATATTTGCTAAGCAGTTCATTAGACTCACCTAGTCAAAATAACACCACATTGTTACCCATTGATCTTGGTGCCCGTAGACCCAGTATGCAATTAGTTATTCTTGGTCTCAAAATACCACCACCCTTTGCTCCCACATTCACTGAACCAACACCTGGTGGGTTCTTAATAGAACCACCGTTTCTAATGACAATACCAGCCGTTTTGTTCCTGTTAACAACATCAGCCTCATCAACCTCATCAACCATCTTTCCTTTTCCCTTATCCACAGACCTCTTCACCCTCTTTTTATGCTTCCCGAATTCTGGTTGTGAAGCATCAACATCATCCACTTTCCTATAAGTTTTTGAAGTACTAGTCCTAAAAGGAGTTGAAGTAATAGAGCACCGCAAGCTAGCATCTTCTTCTACCCACCCAACAACCTCCCCACTATCACCCTCTGCATCAATATTGTTTAAATAGTAGGGAGATAACACCTGTTTTGTGTGAGCAACAAACAAATCTACAAAACCGGCACAACAACCTAGCTCAATCATTGTATGCACATCATTGTCTGTGTGAATCAGCTTTAAACCTTCTTCTAATGATTTACCAGGCACACAAAAGAACACAGCCCATTTTTCTCCCATAATGCGTAAAAACATATCATCCAGACCTAGGAAAAAGATATGTCTATCACAGACAAAGCCACACATTGTAGAAACATTCCCTTGTACATACCTTAATGGACCAAATTCAAAGACTCCATTATTGTGCATGCGGAACAGAACTTTACCCCCATAACCAAGTAAATCTGCCACAATTTTAAATTCAAACTGTCAAGACATACCAGCACCTACGAAACTAATGGTATACATGCTAAAGTCAATGCAGAAGTAGTCAATGAAACAATTATGCAGGCTCGAGTGAAGCAGAGCAATGCAGTGTTGTATATCTCACCACATAGTTGTAGTTTAGGTAATAAGTTAATGTGGTGATATAGAAACCAATCTATTTTATTCCTGATACACTCAAGATACACAATGTGAAGACTTACTTACAACCTATGTGAAGACTTACTTATAACCAATGTGAAGACACAGTACTTTCGTAATGCAAAACACTCTCTATAGCAGTATTTAGTAATGCCAAACACTCTCACTTATGATATTCTAACACCCTACTTAATGCAAATATTCTGTTTATCCTAAACCTAGGAAAGGGGATGCATATAAAAGTCTATCAAACATAGCATAGCATCCTACGTAAACAATTTTAAAATGGGACATAAATGAAGTATACCACATTAACATACCAAGATCCGTATGCTCTTCTTTCACCTTCCTCTTCTTGCCAGCCTCCTTCTTCTTGCCAGTCCCAACAGGCCTTCCCCTCTTTCTTTTTCCTGTAACTGTACTCGGATTAGGACTCCCCTCCTTCTTTTTCTTGCCACTCCCAACAGGCCTTCCCCTCTTTCTTTTTTCTGTGACTGTAGTCAGAATAGGACTCCCCTCCGTCTTCTTCTTGCCACTCCCAACCGGCCTTCTCCTCTTCCTTTTTTCTGCGACTGTAGTCGGAATAGGACTCCCCTCCGTCTTCTTCTTGCCACTCCCAACCGGCCTTCCCCTCTTCCTTTTTTTCTATGCAACTACCTCATTGGAGCAACCGCTAGCACCCACATTTGGTTTGTTGAAGGTTCTATTCCACATCCATTGAAGAATTTCTTCAATCATCTCCTTCCCTATGTTTGCATACGAACCATACTTGGCAATAACTTTCTCACCAAATTCATCCAAAACAACCTCAAAGACTTCATCATTTAATAAAACATTGCCCCACGACATTTCGGATGATTCCTCCCCCCCCCCCCCCCTCCCCCATCAACAAGCACTTTCCCTTTTCATTCTTATCATTATTCGCCATAGCTGGGTTTAGTTGTTGTGATTTGATTTTTTTTTTTATGTTAGGGTTTGACGGTTGATTATCTACACACTCGTTGGTTGGTTTTGGGGATTTATTGCACCCTGAAAAAGCACACACCTTTAAATGTACATAGTTTACGTTGTTTGCAAAAATAGTCCCCCGAAAGTTGGCGGGATATAAAAAAGGCAGTGAAATGACGATACTACCCTCAAATACGTGGCACTTAACGGGAAAATTAACGGAAAAGGGCTCTCAGTGGCGATTTTGCGAAAAAGTGGAACGTGGGTGGCTTTTTTGTGCTACTTTTTGTCTCGGTCCTGTTTTTGCAAATTTGTGGAACGTTAAGGACCATTTTTGCAATTTACCCAATAATTTAATACGGAGTATCATTATTTTATAAAAATAAAATTTTGGTTCTTTTTCAATAGATACACTTGTCCAACATGCAACTATAAACTTGTTAATGTTAATTTTGGGTTATTAAAAGAAAATTGCTTAATTGACTTTGTATAAATTTGATATAAATAAGAAATGTCTGACAAAAGTTTTGAATAAACTATACTTTCGTGTTTTAATTGTCAATTTCATTATGCCCTTTTTTTTTTTTTTTTTTTGGTTAGTCTACCGAGTGCGAGGATAAAATGATATTTATATGTTATTCAGATAATTCATTCAGAGCGGTTATCAAACATGCTATTTTATTTTTGAGCCAAGCTATACAGAGCATTCGAATCATTCAAACCATTAAATGATTCAGTGCTAAATCATTTTGTTTTATCAAACACCAATCTTTTAAGCTTTTTCTTTACTATCATTTACAAGTTTGTAGTAACACTACGCTAATATGTTTGACACATTTTTTGTGAAGTTTTTTGAAACAAAATAAATTTTTGTTTACATTACGGTGACACATTTAAATCTTTGACACATTCTCAGTGACACGCAATTTAATGATACATTTCTGATAGGTGAGTATATTTTTGACACTTCATTTTACAATGCATTTCAAATGACACGTCAAGTTTTTTTTTATACATATTTACTGACACACTTAATCTTTTAATACATTAGTAGTGATACACTAATTTTTTGTTTACACATTTTTATTGACATATTATAATTTTTGACACACATAGATTTTTGATACATTTCAAGTGAAAATTTTTGTTATACAATTAAATGATATACATAGTTCCTTGATACATTTGAAGTCATATTTTAAGTTTTTTGAAACACTTAATTTCATAATACATTTCAAGTGATACAGTGACGCACTAATTAGTTTTTTCACACATTTATTTATTTATTTTAGTTTTTTTTTACACAACCGCTCAAGCATTCTTTTAACAACACTACCTTTACAAAAAGTTTTATTTATTTATTTATTATTTTTAATAGCACTACATGACAACTGAATGACTGATACAACAAAAAAATTTACTCGTATAGAAAATTAAAACCCAACACAACATTTGAGTCACACATGTGTCGCTCCTCTGCCTGACCAACGAAACGGATAACAACAGTACAACACTACTACCAAAATTGACAATATCATGTCTGCAACAACAATAGATCAAAATTGAAATGTTTCGTAATAACATTAAGATAGGGATATGTTGACCGGACGGGGTCTATACCCGTAGTCTGCAAACCCTCCCTAGAGGTGGGGATCACATAGTACAATTGTCCTTTTTTTTTTTTTTTTTTTTTTTTTTTCTTCTGTCCACTTACTTTGTCCAAATCATAAGTCCAAAACTAACACTTAAAGTCATTTTTTTTTTCCACAAGTCCTCTTTTTTTTTTTTTTTTTTTTTCCAAAATATTCAAATCCAAACTAACAAAAAAGTGCACAACCATAACCAAGTCCAAAACTACAAACACAAACAAACACAAAAGTGCACAACTGCAAACACAAACAAACTAACACAAACTGCAGGCTCGGATAATGGTTCTCGTCATCGCCTAAGTCCTTTTTTTTGTCCAAAATGATTCAAGTCCAAACTAACACAAAAGTGCACAACCACAACAAAGTCCAAACTGCAAACACAAACAAACACCACACAAACACAAACTAACACAACTGCAGATTCGTCATCGCCTTATAGGCTCAGATTTTTAGAAGGCTCGGATGTGAAGGTTGCGAAAGTGATAAAAATATCACTCCGCCATACCATTCGGTTTTAAAAACCATTCGTCATCGCCTTTGTTTTTAAAAACCACAATATCACTAGAACAGGAATGTCACAAGCTCAACAGGAATGTCACAAGCTTTGCAGATTCCACAATATCACAAGCTCAACAGTAAGGATTCCACAAACTGCAAAGCTCAACAGCTCAAAAGTATCACCAGAAAGCACAGGAGGGTGTAGTCAAAACCAACCCACAACAAGGCTGTCAAAAACAGGCATGTCACAAGCCCAAACAGTAAGGATTCCACAAACTGCAAAGGTCAACAGTAAGATTCCACAAATTGCAGCTTTGGTGGATTATAAACATAGCTCAATCAACCAACCAGTATACCACATAACCACCAACCAAAGAAACACATCCATTACAGCAAACACAACCATTACAGCAAACACTATACCACAACAAACACAACCATTACAGCAATCACTATACCAAAGAAACCACCAACCAAAGAAACACAACCATTACAGAAAACACAACCATTACAGCAACACTATACCACAACAAACACAACCATTACAGCAATCACTATACCACATAACCACAAAAAGAAGCAGAGTATCATAAGGTAACCATATTGGAGCAGAGTATCACAAAAGAAGCAGAGTATCACAAAAATTGTACCTTGAAGGTACACCATCCCATTTAGGGAGGGTTTGTTTAAAAAATAGGGGAGGATCCGGTCAACATTGCCGAAATGTCTAGTTCACCATTCTACACACAAGAGGTACTAATAAGCTTTACGCCTTTTCAATATTACATAAAGATATCAATTGGCTCAGATTATAAGCAGTTTGACATAATAGATATGGCTGCAACTTCAAATGTTGCAAAGTTTTTATTGCCGTCCATTTGGAAATGCCACGCCAAAATCATTTTTTTTAAATCATCATTGCCGTATATCGGTTTTTTTTATAAAAAAAAGTTTCAAATATCCTTTTAAAACAACAAACTGCTTATAAAGTTTCATCACAAACTGCTTAAGCAGTTTCATTATGCTTATAGCTAGAGCCTGTGGACTGGGGGTAGGCCAGAGCAGGTATTCATACCACTCAAAAGGTGGCAGATCAAGGTGTTAACCTACCCACAGCCACAGAACCAGTACTATTATCACCACAGTTGTCTCACACACAAATCACATAAGAACCACCACTATATGATAAAGGCCAATGTTGACCGGACCCTCCCCTAAGGTGTTAACCTACACAAACCACATAAGAACAGACAATTAACCATCACAGAACTACCACCACAGAACCCAATTATTTTGAAACCCTAATTTTTTAATAACAATTAAGCACCACAGAACCACCACCACAGAACCACCACCACAGAAACCCCCCACCACAGAACCACATAACTAAATCTTTCAATTAACTTATAAATCTTTCAATTAACAACTTTGTATTAACTAAATCAATACAGATTGAAAAAACCCTCAAAAATTTTGAAACCCTAATTTTTTTAATAACAATTAACATCAATAAAATAACAATTAAACACCACATAACCACAGAACCACCACCACAGAAATCCCCCACCCACAGAACTAGCCACAACGAAACATATTAATTTTAAAAAATTAGGGTTTTTAAAAAAAAAAAAAAATTGTAGATCCGATAAATTAACTTCTAAATCTTTCAATTAACAACTTTGTATTAACTAAATCAATACAGATTGAAAAAACCCCTAAAAATTTTGAAACCCTAATTTTTTTAATAACAATTAACATCAATAAAATAACAATTAAACACCACAGAACCACCACCACAGAAACCCCCCACCCACAAAACCAGCCACAACGAATCATATTAATTTTAAAAAATTAGGGTTTTTAAAAAAAAATTGTAGATCTGATAAATTAACTTCTAAATCTTTCAATTAACAACTTTCTATTAACCAAATCAATACAGATTGAAAAAACCCCCAAAATTTTTGAAACCCTAATTTTTTTAATAACAATTAACATCAATAAAATAACAATTAAACACCACATAACCACAGAACAACCACCACAGAAACCCCCCACCCACTGAACCAGCCACAACGAAACATATTAATTTTAAAGAATTAAGAGTTAGATTACCACAGATCACCCAACACAGATCACCAACAGGGAGAAACCCTAATTAACCCCCCAATCAGGGAGTAACCCCCAACACAGATCACCAACAACATCACCACACACTTACAAACTCTCTCACAAATCACAAACATAAGTGATTTAAGATCTATTACTGATTTTAGATCTAAAACTAGAGAGAGGAAAAGAGAGCGAAGAGAGAGAGAGAGAGAGTTGTGAGTGTGTGGTGTGTGTGAGGCAAAGTGGTGATAATAGTACGTGGGTGTGAGACAGCTGTCCCCCACGTACTATTTTAATAATTTTTTTTATTTTTTTGTAAAATTTGTGAAATTTGTAAAAAAAAAAAAAAAAAAAAAAAAAAAAAAAAGTTATTTGTTAAAATTTGTAAAATTTGTAAAAATAAAAAAGTTATTTGTTAAAAAAAATTAATTGTAAAAAAGTTATTTGTTATAAAAAAGTTATTGTAAAAAAAAAGTTATTGTTTATAAAAAAAGTTATTGTTTATAAAAAAAGTATTGTTTATAAAAAAAATATTATAAAAAAATATATTGTTTATAAAAAAAATATTGTTTATAAAAAAAATTATTGTAAAAAAAATATATTGTTTATAAAAAAAGTATTGTTTATAAAAAAAAATATTGTGAATTCGTAATGTTTTTTAAGGGGTTCGGTTCTCACGAGCAATTAACGGATTGGGTGCAAAACATAGCTCGGGGACTCGGTTTTGTGATTGTTAAAAGAAGAACTAAATCAGAATACGGTATTTTGAACGAAATCAATTATAGGTGTACGAAGGGTGGGATTTATTCACCCGAAGGAACTGGAAAACGGAATACAAGTACCTCTAAAACCGAATGCCCATTCAAATTGGAGGCGAAATATCTTAAAAGAAGATCATGTTGGATTTTGAAAGTGAAGGATGATAGTCATAATCATCCTATGTTAGAGTCGGTGCATGGTGTGCCATATGCAATGCGCTTAAATGATGATGAGTTCGAGTTGGTTAAAAAATTGACAGAGTATACCGTACAACCACGTAAAATACTCTCGACAATACAGGGTCGTAATCCGGATAACGTGTCTAGCGTTAGAACTATATATAACGCACAAGTTAAGATCCGGAAAGCCAAAATGGGTAATCTAACTCCAATTCAAGTCCTTTACTCACACCTACAGCAATCAGGGTACACATATTACGATAGGGTAAGTGCTAATAATGAGCTTGAGGAACTATTTTTTGTTCACCCTACGTCGTACGCTTTATGGTGTACGTTCCCTGAAATCATGCTAATAGACTCCACGTACAATACCACACTGTTTAAATTACCATTTTTGGAAATTGTCGGAGTAACATCAACAAATGAAACATATTCGATGGCGTTAAGTTTTTTAAACAGTGAAAAAGGGCCTAATTTTGAATGGGTATTGCAACGTGTAAAGCTGGTGATAGAGGAAAGGTACTATCCACGTGTTATCGTCACCGACAGGGATTTAGCCTTGCTTGGGGCATGCAGAGCAGAATTCCCTGGTGTTCACAAAGTACTATGTCGACGGCATATTTCCCAAAATATACTTATTAATTGTAGAGGTAAATGTGAGTCGAGTGATGAGTACGAGTCCATCAAACACACATGGGATTGGATGGTTAAAGCTCAATCACGCACCTTATTCGAGCAACATTATCGACAACTACAACAAAAATTGGTCAACAAACCGGGTACTTAATTATTAATTTAGTGTTTTTATTATTTAACAAATATGCACCTGATTGACCTTGTATTAATTCATCGTTTTTTCAGATATTGCTCGGTATCTGGATAACTGGCTCCGAGAGTACGGGCACATGTTTGTCACGTGTGTTACCGATGAATATCGACGCTACGGCCAGTCAACAACGTGTAGAGTTGAGGCTCAGCATGCATTGTTGAAATTATATATAGGCACAACACAATCCAACTTAAACACGTTGTTGATTTCGATTGATAAGATTCTTATTTCTCAAAAGAGCGTGATACGTGGGAATCGCACCAGGCTTTACCTCTCAAGGGATCTTGAGAAGCTTACAACCCCCACCAGGCAGTGTACATGATCGTTGTAGTATAGTATAGTGACAAGTACCGGGGGATTGATCGTTCAGCTAGGAATAGTGTCGCTAGGATTAGAAAACCTAAATACTAGTTCTAAAGATGGGGGATGATTATTTTTGTATTTTTTTTTATATTTTTTAGAAAGCAAGTAAAAATCTCGGGTTTGAAGGATTTGGGCGGAATTTGTTGCTAGTCCACTAACCCAATACTAAAGATGCAATCAAAATAAAATACTAGAAATGAAAATAAACTAAATTAAACTAAGGTTGTGAGCAATAAGTGGAGAAAATTGTGTTTACTTATATTTCACTACTCCCTAGATATCTTTTACACGTTAATTACTTGTTATAGTTGCGTGAATGACGGATTGTATTCCTTAATACCATTCATGGGGTGGCGCACTTAATTCCCCAATCCTATGAGTGCCTACTTCACTCCTATGTCGAGCCGGCTAAGAAACTCCTAACATGGGATCATTAGAATTTACTCATGTATTAAATACAACCAATAAAACCTAGTGCACGTCAGTTCATGTTTCCTAAGACGTTCAAGCATGTTACCATTTGGAGATCTACCAGTTTTCTTCAACCATAAACAAGTAATCAACACATAATTAACATCTAGGTTTCATTAGATCCAAGCAAACACAAGATAGATCTAGCCTAGCATGGTAGAATTAAGACAAGAACAAGATATAGACAACCAACACATAGACATATTGATTGAATTAAAAGAATACTTATCTCAATTACACATGAAAGGAATCAAGGGCTGAGAACCCTTGAAAAACCTGTAAAATTCGTACCAAGTTCGTACTTAGGGTTTCTCCAAAACTTCTCTCTTTTTAATGTGAAAATTAGAAAACTATATATAGGAAATAGGGTCTGACGGCGTCAAGAACAAATTTGTGACGCCGTCATCTCGCCGCCAAAATACTTCTTGGACTGCCTTGATCTACTTTTGACGCCGTCATGTGTTATGTGTTTCCAGGCCGTCATGCATTTTATTCTTGACGCCCTACCTTGTGACGCCGCCAATTCTGTACTGGGTCGTCATGGAAATTACTCTTGACGCCATCAGAAATTCCTTCTTGACGCCGTCACCTACTGTTCCCAGCAAGGAAAATTAAGACTTTGGCGTTTTCTTCACTTTTATGCTCCAAAAACGTCTGAATTGCTTCCTTTTCCAGATTTCTCTCCAAAGTACCTAAAATCACAAAAGGAACGATTTAGGGCAATATTTGATCAAATAAATTCGAATTCGGGCTTAAATGACCCCCTAAAAGTGGTTCATTTTTCGCCTCATCATATACCCTTACACTTGATATTTGCTTGTCCTCATGCAAATGCGCTTTTATTCTACTCAAAATACAAGTTAGGGGTCATTTAACACTAATATAAAAGTAATTACAACAAATAATCGTTCCACTAAAGACCAAAGACAAGCACGGAGGTCATACACAAGCACCTCACAAATAGTGTTTAGATACTCACGTCTCTCGGGTGTAATAAAGTATAAATTACAATATGGAAATGGAAGATATCTCTCACTACCTGTCATAGCAAAATAGATTACCATAGGCTTGGGAAAGGATCAAACCTCCACCACATGGCGTAAGCACCTAGGATAAACTATCAAAGAGGTATTTTAAAGGGTTGTAACGTTAGGTGTAGGGATATGAAATACACGGTTCTGTTGGATAAAGGAAGTTTTTACTGGTGGCGAGCTAACAATCTTGATTAATTACATGTACAATATGGCGTTGCTAAGCAAAGACTCGACTCGACTCGACTTAAGCTAATAAATGAAAAAATAACAAAAACATAAAATAAACATAGAATGAAACGGGATGGTAGTCCGTATGTTTTTTCTCTTTTTCTTTTCCTATTTTTTTTCTTCTTTTTCTTGATTTTTTCGTTTCTTTTTTTTTTTTTTTTTTTTTTTTTTTTTTTTTTTTTTTGCATACATTCTTACCCTACCATCCAAAATAATACATCATAGGGAATGAACATTTCCCTTACACTTGAATCTTTACATATTTTACAATAAACTAATCTAATGACTCGAATTAAGAAAATCAAAACACTTGGAGTACTTTTAAGATTAACGCACATACGGGGGTAATAAATGATGTTCTTCCCCATTACTCCATAAAACAAGTACTTTACCCATGAGTCCCAATCGTCCCAAAACAATATGTACAAGGATATGACTCGACTTAGCAACCATGTAATCAATTAGATAGTTAACTTAGGGTTTAACAAATAACAATAATGCACTAAAAATGAGCGCATACACGGAAGGCTAAGGCGATTTGGGTGTACATTTAAGTGGGGTGTAACAAATTCTTCCTTTAAGTAAGATTCTTAAAGTTAGAAACGAAAAGATAGGCTCGGAGGGGTGTACTAGGGGTTTCGTGTACTAAAAATGAGTACAACGCTAAGGGTGTGAGAAAAATTAGTTGACTTAACTAGCCAAGTAATATGACTTAAATGGTCAAGTAATTATGATACGGGTTTAACACAAGGGTGATCCTAATGCCTCTTATCATGTAGTAAATCCTACTACACGAATGTAGTCTCACTAGCGGTCTCGGGATGCATCACTAACGCAAGTTCTAGAATCTAAATGCTACCGGTACACTCATAAGCACTAATAGTAAATGCTTTTCCTATCAAATCTAAAGGTGAACCTCACATATTTGGGTGGAAAATTTTTCTGAATACACGGTTATGTGCTAGTCATACAATCTCCTATCCATGAGACGCTTGCTATGGCTAAAGTTTCACTCCTAAATGTTGTAAAAAAATTTAAATTTGGCGCTAAAATTGCACTAACAAGTATTTCTCATAGTTTTATTACACATCTACCATCAAACAAAACAAACTCAAGCGAAAGTGTACATGTAAGGTATCATCATTTTACCCTCCCCTTACACTTAAGATGAACATTGTCCCCAATGTTCAAGTAAAGAATGTAAAAGTGAAATAAGTAAAAAGAATGAAATCAAATACTCCCCTGATTCGCTCGGTATGGTTAATAAGGTGGCCAGGTTAAATCTTCCTCCAAGAAAATGAACAATCAAAGCTTCCCTTCCAGAATATATATCATCTTCTTGTCATAAATAACCTGTGAATCCTGAGAAAATAGACAAGACAACCTCGCATAAAATCGGCGGCATCCTATATAAGTTACTAAATCCTAGAAAACAAAATAAGATATAGTGCTTGTGGAATGAAGTTTGCAGATTTCCTGGAGATTATAAAACTTAATAATTCACAAAAACCATAAGACTCCGTTAGAAAAACAAAACTGGTAAAATTTTCAGATTTTTACACGTGATGCCGTCAAGAGTTAACTCGTGACGCCGTCAGAAGTGACCTGCAGAAATTCTTATGTTAAGTTTCCGGAAAATTTCTGGAAAAACTTGGTCCTACTTCCTGGAAAATCCTGCAAAACTTCATTATGACTCAATACAAGCATTTGACTCTAACAAATATGAATATACATGTTCATTTAATATTGTGGAGAATCATGATCGGTTTTTTCTTAAAAACATATTTGGGGTTTCCTCTTACACTTATCTTTTGCAAAAATACTTTTAGGTGGAGTTAAGACTAGGCCAAAACAACAAAGTAAAGTATTTCCACTATTTAATTGAGAAACATGATCTACCAACAATAGAAATAAAGCATGCATACGGAAACAAATAACAAACAATCAAAATAAAATCACACAAAACATGGGTTGCCTCCCAAGAAGCGCTTTTCTTTATTTACGAGTCTTGTAGCTAGACTCAAGGTCATGGGTTACTACGTGACACGGGTGAGTTCCTCATTGAGGACATCCTTGGGATCAAACTTAGGTTTCAACTTCCTATCGGTTTCCTTAGTATGGTATGACCTTTCAAACTTTTCTCCATCCGGATCATACAAAGTCATCCTCATATGCCATGATCCGTCACCTTCTTTAGGTGGCTTGTCCCACCTCCATTTACACTTGTCTCCATCTCTTTTCCACTTATTCATCTCTATATTAATAGGCATTACGCTCAAGAACTCAATCATCTTCCTAAATACTAAGGGGTCCTCAAAGGGATCTAGCTCTTCATCTCTAGCTATGAGTTGTTCTACCGAATGTGTCATTTCAACGAAATCTTTCTCTAGATAAAATGGGCATTGAGGTCCTATGAAGTTCCTTTCTATCCAATGTCCATATCTAGATAGTCTCCTATTCATCTCTACCCAATGCGGTGTCGGTTCATCATCACAATCATAACTATGCTTCTTTACATCGTACACCGACCAAGTATCGCCTTCACCTACCGCTATCTTAGACTCCTTACAATCTATCATGGCGCTAGCGGTTGCTAAAAATCCTCTTCCTACCAATAATGGGCATGTAGTGTCACTAACCATGTCTAGGACGTGAAAATCCGCTAATATAGTTAACTTTCCTACGTGAACAACTACATCCTTAATCATTCCAACCGGGTGGGCAATACTCCCATCCGCTAGCCCTATCAATACCTCCGTTTCCTCTAACTTTCCTCGCTTAAGAGCGGTGAATAAGGATAAGGGAATCAAGTTGAGGCTTGACCCTAAATCGGCTAGTATGTCGAAAGCTTCGGATTTTCCTATATTACAAGGCAAAACAAATAGACCCGGATCATCAAGCTTTTTAGGCAACTTGTTTTGAACGAAGGCGGTCCCGTTTTTACCTAGTTTAAACTTCTCATATTTTTCTAGGAGGGCACTATAGTAAGGAGCACGCGCTAAGACATCAATGACGGGGCGTTCAAGGTGAAGTTCTTTGAATTCATCGTCAAGGTCTTGCGTAGGAGGTGTTTCAACTATACTTTTGACCGGTTCTATATCGGGTGTTTTACTTGATTGGTCCTTTTGAAGAATTTGGTTTTGTTTGAAACACGTGCTCGTTGATTTAACCGAGTAGTATTGTGGACACGAAGTGGGTGACGAAACTGAAGATACGGAATTAATGTTTAGTTTTGGATTCTTGACCGTGTCGCTTGGGAGTGCTCCCATTTCTCGGTCATTGAGAACTTTCAACAATGCGTCAATTTTAGTGGTCATCTCGCTTTGCTTTTGTTTGAAATCGGCTTCAAACTTAGATATGCGAGCTTCTTGAGATGCCATAAACTTTGACATCAATCCTTCAAGATTGTCGGTACAACCATAGTTGTTAGAAGGATTGTTGTTGAAAGTACGGTTGGAGGGTGGACCGTTTGGTTGGTAACGATTAGGCGGATTGGAAGAATTGGGTTGATTTTGTTTCCACCTAAGGTTTGGGTGATTTTTCCAAGAGGGGTTGTATGAATCACCGTAAGGGTTTGGCTCGGGCTTGAAAGTGTACCATTTATCTCCCGCTTCGTCGGTACGCGTGGATGCGTAGTCCGCAAAAGCTGTTCCGGGGAGTTCCACACAATCACGAGTGTCGTGGGGACCACTACATAATTCGCATGAAGAAGTGATTTTGTTCACTTAGCTTGAAGGCTTAGGAGCTTCGTAAGATTTCATGAGAAACTTGACTTGGTCCTCAAGTTCCATGATCCTACGGTCGGGAGTGCTAGAAGGGAAATTGGCAAAAAAAAGGCATCATACTTGCCACCTTTTGTCATTGTATGTATCATACTTTTTTTTTTATTATTATTATAGCACTAACCTTTTTAAATCGTGTCATTGTATGTACTTTGGCCATGTGAAATGACCATTTTACCCTTCAAAATTTGAAAAAAGTAGGGGTAAAATGGTCACAAAGTACACACAATGACACGATTTAAAAAGGTTAGTGCTATAATAAAAAAAAAAGTATGATACATACAATGACAAAAGGTGGCAAGTATGATGCCTTTTTTTGCCAATTTCCCGTGCTAGAATTGTTCGAAGGCAAAGATATTGCCTTGACCGTTTTGTTCAAATCACGGGGATCATTCCAACTTTCGTTGTCATAGAGAGCAAAATCTTCTATGAGTTCCCATGATTGTTCCGCACTTAGATCACGTAGCTTACCACCGGCCGATTGGTCAATGGCTCGCCTCGTGGAGAGATCGATATGGTCATAAAAGATTTGGACTTGGAGCCAAAGATCTAAGCCATGATGAGGGACTTTTTGGAGTAAGTCCTTGAAACGAGTCCATGCTTCATAAAGAGATTCATTTTGACATTATTGGAATATCAAGATGTCATTTCTAAGCTTAGTGGTTCTCCCCGGTGGGAAAAATTGAGCAAGGAAACGAGTGGTGAGATCATCCCATGTGGTGATGGATCCCGCGGGTAAACGCTCAAGCCATTGACTAGCTTGATCCCGTAGAGAGAATTGGAATAGGCGTAATCGGGTTGTCTCTCTAGTTTCAACACCTAGGTCTATGGAATCTACGATTTTTAGGAAGTCCTTAAGATGTTGGTTTGGATCTTCGGAACGAAGTCCATGGAATGCACATCCGCTTTGCACCAACCGGATGATGTCGGATCGCAAGGGGGTCACATTGGCTCCGGTGAGCTCAATAGTGTTTCGGTAGCCTTGGTGGCTGGGTCGGGAATACTCTCCTAAGGTTCGGGGCCTAAGAGGTTCTAGTGGTGGGTTTTGTTGTGGTGGGATGACGGGTTCAAAGATGTTCCCATCGTCCATGATGTCGGGTGGTGAAAAGTTACGAACAAAAACACAAATAAATAAGATAGACTAAAGAAAACATAAAAATAAAAATAAAATCTTACTAGAAAGGAATCTAGCAAGTAGACCTAATAAAAAGATATTCTAACCTAGACAATAACTATTCCCCGGCAACGGCGCCAAAAACTTGATACGTGGGAATCGCACCAGGCTTTACCTCTTAAGGGATCTTGAGAAGCTTACAACCCCCACCAGGCAGTGTACCTGATCATTGTAGTATAGTATAGTGACAAGTACCGGGGGATTGATCGTTCAGCTAGGAATAGTGTCGCTAGGATTAGAAAACCTAAATACTAGTTCTAAAGATGAGGGATGATTATTTTTGTATTTTTTTATATTTTTTAGAAAGCAAGTAAAAATCTCGGGTTTGAAGGATTTGGGCGGAATTAGTTGCTAGTCAACTAACCCAATACTAAAGATGCAATCAAAATAAAATACTAGAAATGAAAATAAACTAAATTAAACTAAGGTTGTGAGCAATAAGTGGAGAAAATTGTGTTTACTTAGATTTCACTACTCCCTAGATATCTTTTACACGTTAATTACTTGTTATAGTTGCGTGGATGACGGATTGTATTCCTTAATACCATTCATGGGGTGGCGCACTTAATTCCCCAATCCTATGAGTGCCTACTTCACTCCTATGTCGAGCCGGCTAAGAAGCTCCTAACATGGGATCATTAGAATTTACTCATGCATTAAATACAACCAATAAAACCTAGTGTACGTCAGTTCATGTTTTCTAAGACGTTCAAGCATGTTACCATTTGGAGATCTGCCAGTTTTCTTAAGCCTAACATCGAAATCATTCATCCAATACAACCATAAACAAGTAATCAACACATAATTAACATCTAGGTTTCATTAGATCCAAGCAAACACAAGATAGATCTAGCCTAGCATGGTAGAATTAAGACAAGAACAAGATATAGACAACCAACACATAGAGATATTGATTGAATTAAAAGAATACTTATCTCAATTACACATGAAAGGGATCAAGGGCTGAGAACCCTTGAAAAACCTGTAAAATTCGTACCAAGTTCGTACTTAGAGTTTCTCGAAAACTTCTCTCTTTTTTAATGTGAAAATTAGAAAACTATATATAGGAAATAGGGTCTGACGGCGTTAAGAACAAATTTGTGACGCCGTCATCTCTGTAACACCCCCAAAATACCGCAGCGGAAGACTGTGTCATTGGGGTGCTACTTCATAATACAAAGTACAAGTTATAGAAAACGAACTCTAAATGAGACGTTTTGAAAAGTTACCATTCGATTAATGAATTCAAAGTTACAAACATGAGATTCCAAAGTATGATACATAAATGTATACAAAATGTTTTGAATGGTAAATGATAAAAGCGTAAATCTTCAGAATATGCAGCTTGACTCTAAGTTCCGCGCACTAGCTATCGCCTTACTAACCTGAGATAAACATGCTAAAGTGTCAACACAATGGTTGGTGAGTTCATAGAGTTTGTCTTAAAACAGTTGAAAAGCCTTAAAAGAATGTTCACACAGCAAAGGCATCGTGAATCCACTCAGTTACAAGTCCCGCCATAAGAGACTTGTAACCTGTGTGTTCACAACCCACTGCTAATATATAGTTTCTCAGGATTATATTCACCCATGGTCACGTCATTTTGGACCCATAGGCGGGGAACCACCATCCCAAATAGTACATGTCACCCAACGTCTCGAATCTTGGACTTGGGTGGGGGGGTGTAGGCCCATACTAGTACTATTAATACCTCTCATTTGACAGCATAGAGTATTGTGTATGTACGTAAATACAAATCTTGTATTTAAATTAAGCAAGTATAGTGTAACAAGTATGTATAACGCAATCAAGTATAATTATCATGTATAACGCATTCAAGTATAATGCCAATCAAGTATAACACAATCAAGTATAAATGTTTTGAGTATTTGTACAAGTAAGCAAGTAGTTGAGCGTGTATCCCCCCCAAGAGTTAAAACAAGTATGAAAAGAGTAGGGGCTATGACTCACCTTAAGCTTATGTAATGAGAAATGAAAGTGGTAGTCGAATCGCGAAAGTCTCTAAGAGCAGCCTATAATAGAACGTTGCGACTTAGGTTTGGAGTAACGTCTAAGAATACGAAGAATTGCCTATATATGTCTTGCATATAGTTCATGATGTAGTACTTAGTATATAGTGTAAGTCGTTGAATATAAGTGGTCTATGAAACATGTATAGGTTGTATATCTCTTACTACCGTTCGGGCCGACATAATTCAGAAGTCAAGGAGTAAACGTTCGAGGAGCCAGGACACTTTAATTCGTAAATCCACAACTCGTCTCGACGGCTTACTTAATGAACTCCTCACATGAGGCTCCCTACTATTGTAATATTTGATAACATATATATATATATATATATATATATATATATATATATATATATATATATATATATATATATATATATATATAAGTTTTGATCTTTAAAAGTTATATGGTCTTTAGCCGTGGCTTTGCCGTGACCTTGGTCATTGTTACCATGGTCTTAAGACTCAACCTTGGCTTTAGGTCATTAGACCTCTTGGTCTCATCTAATTATAACCATTATATAGTTACTTTGGTCCAAAAATGGGCTGTTAAGAATTTGAAGAAAATTATCACTCAGAAAGCGTTTTCAGGGCTCGAGCTTCTTTGTTCCTGAACGAAAACGTCGTTCCGGACAACTTTCGTGTTTTAACTTTTTGATGAATCGGACCAGAAGTGGGACTTTCAAAATCAAAATTTGATCAGAATGCTATTTAGGCAGTCTTGCCGTTTTGGTTTCGCTAACTTTAAATGGTCATAACTTTTGACTCGTGTACTCGTTTTGGGTGATTCAAATTGCTATGTTTTCCTTGTTAAGTCCTCTTTAACAGTAAGTAAGTGTCAAATATCAAAGTTATACTATTGTGGTCGTGGTTTTCCATAAAAATCACTAGTTTGCTTGTTTGCTTGTCATAAGTTAACATATGTATACCAATACTCGTTTTATCCATTTTTAAACATCATGAACACAATAACAAGAACATATATAGCATGAAAAGAACACAAAGAGCATGAAAATGATATTGAGCAAGAAAGTGTATAAGGGTTTCTTACAACTTTTGGCTTTCACTTAAGAAAGGAAGTCAAGTATAGAACTAGGACACTAAACCTAATCTTGTAAACCCTTCACCATAACTCTTGTAACCCTTGCTAGCTTTGATCTAACCCTTATGAAAACCATTTAACTTCAGCCCTAGTAACCTTGTGTAGCTCCTAATTCAACCATGGAATCACCAAACAAACTTAAGAACTAGGTAGAGAATACTAAGACCTTGAACTTTGTAGTGTAACTTGTATATTGAAGATCAAAGGATCATGGTGCTAGGTATTGATGTTGTGGCGTTTTTGGTGATGAAGAAAGGAAGAGATTAGATTGCTATTTATACTATGAATGAGGAGGTTAGGAAACTTACTAGGAAATTACAATAACTTGGTGACAAAGTTGTAATTAAGTAATGATCTAAAGAATCAATGGTCAAGATTTAACTACAAGTGTGAATGCCCCCCCCCCCTAGTGGCGGTTCATGAACTTGGAGAACAAGGTGTGGACTTTTGATGGTATTATCCTAAGTATGTAGCTAGTTTTGACTCCGTAAGTTGCTAACCGTAAGTTGTTAAGTCATGAAACGTAAAACCGGGTATCCTAAAAATATGAAACTTATAAATATGGTAGAACTTATCAATATACTCCATAATAAAATATAAAATGAGTGGTAGTTTCTATCGGGTGCTAAAACCCTGCTAAAAACTGGAAACACGGGTCTAAAACGCGTAATTCGCGTAAAACGCTGAACTGAAAAACGTAAAATTCCAAAACTTTTAGAATTGTCATAAAATGATAGAAAATCATATTTCTATTGTTTATAATGTTTTATGGATATATCAGGATGCTGGAAAGACGTTTAAACCTAAAAGTAAATCTCGGACACGGCTTTGTGATTTTTGCAGAAATGATCCGACGAGCGTCAAACTCTCGGATTATCGTTAAAATAGTTTAACTTACGAGAATATGAAATAAAAATTTCTGAGATGAATAGTGAAAAGTGAATAGTAAAAAGTGAATAGTAAAAGTGAATAGTAAAATTTTCGGGAATAAAAATTAACCTGAAATTGCGAATTGTTACAGTCTCTACCCCTTAAGAAGAACTTCGTCCCGAAGTTCAGTTGGTGTTAACTACTTACGGTGTGTCTAAGAGAATTTGGGATCTCTAATATAGTGGTGTTCTACTCTGATTCGTCTAAGATTCTGGTTAAGGAGTTGTATCGGATGTGAATAAGCCCATTTATTTATAACACATTACTTACATAAAGAAGCGTCCAAATTTATGCAAGTAAGGTCTCATAAACTTATGGTTCGGTGATTTACAATTTCTTTATTTAACTGAAGAAGCGTCCCAATCCATTTAAATAAGGAGATTCTAAATCATCCTACTTAAGAATTTCCGACACAAAATCCGCCTTCTGAGGCCGATAGTAAGATAATCAAGTCATCAAATCCCTAAAGCTAAGCAATAATATTATTTAACTCAAATCTTGTGTCTCATCAAACAAGAACTGTCACAAGATCAAGTTAACTAATTAGTTATTACTGAGCTCCATGTTTCTAATGACTCGGCTAATCTCTGGGGCTCCTTATAATACTAAAGTCACATCATCTAACAGCGTGGAACTAAGCAAACCTCTAACCAAAAAGCGTATGTGTATGTAGTGTGTGTAAGGCAAATAAAGAGGAGTGTCCTAACGTATATAGCAGTTATAGTCTAGGCACTAAATGCAACCTAGTTCTCTATAACCAAGGCTCTGGTACCAATCTGTAACACCCCCAAAATACCGCAGCGGAAGACTGTGTCATTGGGGTGCTACTTCATAATACAAAGTACAAGTTATAGAAAACGAACTCTAAATGAGACGTTTTGAAAAGTTACCATTCGATTAATGAATTCAAAGTTACAAACATGAGATTCCAAAGTATGATACATAAATGTATACAAAATATTTTGAATGGTAAATGATAAAAGCGTAAGTCTTCAGAATATGCAGCTTGACTCTAAGTTCCGCGCACTAGCTATCGCCTTACTAACCTGAGATAAACATGCTAAAGTGTCAACACAATGGTTGGTGAGTTCATAGAGTTTGTCTTAAAACAGTTGAAAAGCCTTAAAAGAATGTTCACACAGCAAAGGCATCGTGAATCCACTCAGTTACAAGTCCCGCCATAAGAGACTTGTAACCTGCGTGTTCACAACCCACTGCTAATATATAGTTTCTCAGGATTATATTCACCCATGGTCACGTCATTTTGGACCCATAGGCGGGGAACCACCATCCCAAATAGTACATGTCACCCAACGTCTCGAATCTTGGACTTGGGTGGGGGGTGTAGGCCCATACTAGTACTATTAATACCTCTCCTTTGACAGCATAGAGTATTGTGTATGTACGTAAATACAAATCTTGTATTTAAATTAAGCAAGTATAGTGTAACAAGTATGTATAACGCAATCAAGTATAATTATCATGTATAACGCATTCAAGTATAATGCCAATCAAGTATAACACAATCAAGTATAAATGTTTTGAGTATTTGTACAAGTAAGCAAGTAGTTGAGCATGTATCCCCCCCAAGAGTTAAAACAAGTATGAAAAGAGTAGGGGCTATGACTCACCTTAAGCTTATGTAATGAGAAATGAAAGTGGTAGTCGAATCGCGAAAGTCTCTAAGAGCAGCCTATAATAGAACGTTGCGACTTAGGTTTGGAGTAACGTCTAAGAATACGAAGAATTGCCTATATATGTCTTGCATATAGTTCATGATGTAGTACTTAGTATATAGTGTAAGTCGTTGAATATAAGTGGTCTATGAAACATGTATAGGTTGTATATCTCTTACTACCGTTCGGGCCGACATAATTCAGAAGTCAAGGAGTAAACGTTCGAGGAGCCAGGACACTTTAATTCGTAAATCCACAACTCGTCTCGACGGCTTACTTAATGAACTCCTCACATGAGGCTCCCTACTATTGTAGTATTTGATAACATATATATATATATATATATATATATATATATATATATATATATATATATATATATATATATATATATATATATATATATATATATATATATAAGTTTTGATCTTTAAAAGTTATATGGTCTTTAGCCGTGGCTTTGCCGTGACCTTGGTCATTGTTACCATGGTCTTAAGACTCAACCTTGGCTTTAGGTCATTAGACCTCTTGGTCTCATCTAATTATAACCATTATATAGTTACTTTGGTCCAAAAATGGGCTATTAAGAATTTGAAGAAAATTATCACTCAGAAAGCGTTTTCAGGGCTCGAGCTTCTTTATTCCTGAACGAAAACGTCGTTCCGGACAACTTTCGTGTTTTAACTTTTTGATGAATCGGACAAGAAGTGGGACTTTCAAAATCAAAATTTGATCAGAATGCTATTTAGGCAGTCTTGCCGTTTTGGTTTCGCTAACTTTAAATGGTCATAACTTTTGACTCGTGTACTCGTTTTGGGTGATTCAAATTGCTATGTTTTCCTTGTTAAGTCCTCTTTAACAGTAAGTAAGTGTAAAATATCAAAGTTATACTATTGTGGTCATGGTTTTCCATAAAAATCACTAGTTTGCTTGTTTGCTTGTCATAAGTTAACATATGTATACCAATACTCGTTTTATCCATTTTTAAACATCATGAACACAATAACAAGAACATATATAGCATGAAAAGAACACAAAGAGCATGAAAATGATATTGAGCAAGAAAGTGTATAAGGGTTTCTTACAACTTTTGGCTTTCACTTAAGAAAGGAAGTCAAGTATAGAACTAGGACACTAAACCTAATCTTGTAAACCCTTCACCATAACTCTTGTAACCCTTGCTAGCCTTGATCTAACCCTTATGAAAACCATTTAACTTCAGCCCTAGTAACCTTGTGTAGCTCCTAATTCAACCATGGAATCACCAAACAAACTTAAGAACTAGGTAGAGAATACTAAGACCTTGAACTTTGTAGTGTAACTTGTATATTGAAGATCAAAGGATCATGGTGCTAGGTATTGATGTTGTGGTGTTTTTGGTGATGAAGAAAGGAAGAGATTAGATTGCTATTTATACTATGAATGAGGAGGTTAGGAAGCTTACTAGGAAATTACAATAACTTGGTGACAAAGTTGTAATTAAGTAATGATCTAAAGAATCAATGGTCAAGATTTAACCACAAGTGTGAATGCCCCCCCCCCCCCTAGTGGCGGTTCATGAACTTGGAGAACAAGGTGTGGACTTTTGATGGTATTATCCTAAGTATGTAGCTAGTTTTGACTCCGTAAGTTGCTAACCGTAAGTTGTTAAGTCACGAAACGTAAAACCGGGTATCCTAAAAATATGAAACTTATAAATATGGTAGAACTTATCAATATACTCCATAATAAAATATAAAATGAGTGGTAGTTTCTATCGGGTGCTAAAACCCTGCTAAAAACTGGAAACACGGGTCTAAAACGCGTAATTCGCGTAAAACGCTGAACTGAAAAACATAAAATTCCAAAACTTTTGGAATTGTCATAAAATGATAGAAAATCATATTTCTATTGTTTATAATGTTTTATGGATATATCAGGATGCTGGAAAGACGTTTAAACCTAAAAGTAAATCTCGGACACGGCTTTGTAATTTTTGCAGAAATGATCCGACGAGCGTCAAACTCTCGGATTATCGTTAAAATAGTTTAACTTACGAGAATATGAAATAAAAATTTCTGAGATGAATAGTAAAAAGTGAATAGTAAAATTTTCGGGAATAAAAGTTAACCTGAAATTGCGAATTGTTACAATCTCGCCGCCAAAATACTTTTCGGACTGCCTTGATCTACTTTTGACGCCGTCATGTGTTATGTGTTTCCAGGCCGTCATGCATTTTACTTTTGACGCCCTACCTTGTGACGCCGTCAATTCTGTACTGGGTCGTCATGGAAATTACTCTTGACGCCATCAGAAATTCCTTCTTGACGCCGTCACCTACTGTTCCCAGCAAGGAAAATTAAGACTTTGGCGTTTTCTTCACTTTTATGCTCCAAAAACGTCCGAATTGCTTCCTTTTCCAGATTTCTCTCCCAAAGTACCTAAAATCACAAAAGGAACGATTTAGGGCAATATTTGATCAAATAAATTCGAATTCGGGCTTAAATGACCCCCTAAAAGTGGTTCATTTTTCGCCTCATCATATACCCTTACACTTGATATTTGCTTGTCCTCAAGCAAATGCGCTTTTATTCTACTCAAAATACAAGTTAGGGGTCATTTAACACTAATATAAAAGTAATTACAACAAATAATCGTTCCACTAAAGACCAAAGACAAGCACGGAGGTCATACACAAGCACCTCATAAATAGTGTTTAGATACTCACATCTCTCGGGTGTAATAAAGTATAAATTACAATATGGAAACGGAAGATATCTCTCACTACCTGTCATAGCAAAATAGATTACCATAGGCTTGGGAAAGGATCAAACCTCCACCACATGGCGTAAGCACCTAGGATAAACTATCAAAGAGGTCTTTTAAAAGGTTGTAACGTTAGGTGTAGGTATATAAAATACACGGTTCTGTTGGATAAAGGAAGTTTTTACTGGTGGCGAGCTAACAATCTTGATTAATTACATGTACAATATGGCGTTGCTAAGCCAAGACTCGACTCAACTCGACTTAAGCTAATAAATGAAAAATAACAAAAACATAAAATAAACATAGAATGAAACGGGATGGTAGTCCGTATGTTTTTTCTCTTTTTCTTTTCCTATTTTTTTTCTTCTTTTTCTTGATTTTTTCGTTTCTTTTTTTTTTTTTTTTTTTTTTTTTTTTTTTTTTTTTTTTGCATACATTCTTACCCTACCATCCAAAATAATACATCATAGGGAATGAACATTTCCCTTACACTTGAATCTTTACATATTTTACAATAAACTAATCTAATGACTCGAATTAAGAAAATAAAAACACTTGGAGTACTTTTAAGATTAACGCACATACGGGGGTAATAAATGATGTTCTTCCCCATTACTCCATAAAACAAGTACTTTACCCATGAGTCCCAATCGTCCCAAAACAATATGTACAAGGATATGACTCGACTTAGCAACCATGTAATCAATTAGATAGTTAACTTAGGGTTTAACAAATAACAATAATGCACTAAAAATGAGCGCATACACGGAAGGCTAAGGCGATTTGGGTGTACATTTAAGTGGGGTGTAACAAATTCTTCCTTTAAGTAAGATTCTTAAAGTTAGAAACGAAAAAATAGGCTCGGAGGGGTGTACTAGGGGTTTCGTGTACTAAAAATGAGTACAACGCTAAGGGTGTGAGAAAAATTAGTTGACTTAACTAGCCAAGTAATATGACTTAAATGGTCAAGTAATTATGATACGGGTTTAACACAAGGGTGATCCTAATGCCTCTTATCATGTAGTAAATCCTACTACACGAATGTAGTCTCACTAGCGGTCTCGGGATGCATCACTAACGCAAGTTCTAGAATCTAAATGCTACCGGTACACTCATAAGCACTAATAGTAAATGCTTTTCCTATTAAATCTAAAGCTGAACCTCACATATTTGGGTGAAAAATTTTTCTGAATATACGGTTATGTGCTAGTCATACAATCTCCTATCCATGAGACGCTTGCTATGGCTAAAGTTTCACTCCTAAATGTTGTAAAAAAATTTAAATTTGGCGCTAAAATTGCACTAACATGTATTTCTCATAGTTTTATTACACATCTACCATCAAACAAAACAAACTCAAGCGAAACTGTACATGTAAGGTATCATCATTTTACCCTCCCCTTACACTTAAGATGAACATTGTCCCCAATGTTCAAGTAAAGAATGTAAAAGTGAAATAAGTAAAAATAATGAAATCAAATACTCCCCTGATTCGCTCGGTATGGATAATAAGGTGGCCAGGTTAAATCTTCCTCCAAGAAAATGAACAATCAAAGCTTCCCTTCCAGAATACTTCTCGGACTGCCTTGATCTACTTTTGACGCCGTCATGTGTTATGTGTTTCCAGGCCGTCATGCATTTTACTCTTGACGCCCTACCTTGTGACGCCGTCAATTCTGTACTGGGTCGTCATGGAAATTACTCTTGACGCCGACAAAAATTCCTTGTTGACGCCGTCACCTACTGTTCCCAGCAAGGAAAATTAAGACTTTGGCGTTTTCTTCACTTTTATGCTCCAAAAACGTCCGAATTGCTTCCTTTTCCAGATTTCTCTCCCAAAATACCTAAAATCACAAAAGGAACGATTTAGGGCAATATTTGATCAAATAAATTCGAATTCGGGCTTAAATGACCCCCTAAAAGTGGTTCATTTTTCGCCTCATCAGAGCGCGATACAAGAGACTTTTAACAGGAGCAAAAATGAGAAAATGAATAAATGTGATATACCAATATTTCCAGAGTTGTGGTATAACATTTCCAAACATGCTTTTACACTCATGCACAAAGAACTCCTTCAAACGAAGTTCGCTGCAGAAGATTGTAACCATCAGTCGCGATCAATTTATGGATTGCCGTGCTTTTGTCAAATGATGGGGTATCGAATTCATGGTAAGTATATTAAAGTCAATATTAATGAATGCTTTCACGAAATGGTTTTACATAAGTCACTTTTGATAAATGTGGGTGTGCCTATTCCATTGGAAAGCATTGATATATTTTGGAGAACCCTGTCTGTACCGTGGCCCGTTGTCGGTAACCTTGTGCTTGATGATGATGATGATGATGATACAAGAGAGTTTGAAAATGACGTTCGGCAATTCAAGAGTGTTTTTGGCAAAGCGACGTCGTTTGTCAAGAAGAATATGTTGCACAAGTTAAGAGGGATATACCAACCGGAATCTGTGGACACACGTCAACCTGTTGTTCAGGAAAATACCCGTGGACGTCCGAGCGCAAAGAATAAAAAGTCCAAGGCTACAAAAGTTCCGGACTTAAATGAAGTACCAATCGTAGATCACCGAAGAAGTACGAATACAAGATCTACGAAAGTCCCGAACTTGCCGAAAGAGCCTCCAAGACATAGTTCGTACACGGGTGATAGTCCACGCCACAGATTATATGTTGGAGATACTGTGAGCAATGGTTTTATTCGTGCAATTCCACTGATTTACCGTCCATACGTAATAAGTATACGTAATGTTGCGGGTGATGGGAATTGCGGGTTTCGGTGCGTTGCTCACTTTATTTTTCAAAACGAACATAGGTGGGCCGAAGCCAGATATAGGTTGTTGCAAGAGTTAGATTGCCATAGGAATACTTACATAGATATGTGGGGGGAACAAGACTTTAGCTTTTCTTGGAATACAATACATTGGTTCAACGGAGGTGCACCTGACGGTTACTGGATGGTGATGCCAATGACGGGTCTAGTTATCGCTTCAAAGTTAAATCGACCGATTGTATTTCTATCCGCGCGTGGTTGGAACACATGTTTTCCGCTTTTTTCTGGGCCAAACAACACACAAAGAATCGACCCCCTTGTGATTGCCCGTGTGGGGGAGAACTTATGTGCTCATTATATTATACCGACGCTAGACCCAACTTTTCCACTTCCGCGTAACCACCCACAATGGAGGGTTTTCCGAGAGCCAATTGCAGAACAATGGATAACTTTATATCAACATCGACTATTGACGTAAATATTATAACAGACAAAACATTGTAAATAATTATTGATTTATGTTGTAAATAATTATTGATTTATGTTGTGAATAATTTTACAGACAAAACATTGTAAATGATTATTGATTTATGTTGTAAATAACTGTTTGTATTATATAGTAATTGATTAAATATTTATTTATATTAGTAAATAACATTATTGATTGATTATGTAAATTCTTTGGTCAAATGAGCCAAAGAAATCCTTTCTGGTGCAGATGTAATAGAGGATTTATTGTAGAACGGAAATCCTGGCAAGATGGTAGTCGTGGGCGACTGTTTTATGCATGTCATCTTTCAGTGGTAAATAATCATACGTTTTCTTAGATATGTAAATAATTTGTTTGTTAAAAATACATTTCTTATTATTTCCTTAACATGTAACAGCCAGGTACAAAAGACTATGGGTGTCGATACTTCGCGTGGAAAGATGAATTTGAAGCAGAGCACTTTAGTCAAGCCTCTTCTTCAACGCATTGCTCAAACTGTGTTGCTACAAAAAATGAGAACAAGTTGTTGCAGCAAAGAATAAAGGCGCTGAAAATGGAGTTAGAAATGAAAAGGAATCCTGAGGATCACGCTTGTCAGTCAAGTGCCCGGCTCCATGATCTTTTAACCGAAATGAATAATCTTCATATGTCGTAGATATTGTTGTTTTTAAATAACATGTTAACGTTGACGTTTAATTTTATAATAATAGTTGTTGTTTTTAAATAATTTAAGTTTAGGTGTAAATGAGTTAACGTCATCTTTTTTTTATAACGTTATGTTTTTTTATAACGTAATATAGGCTATATACACAACAAATAATATTACAATACAACACCTAAACATTACAAAAAAAAATAAAATAAAAAGACTCCCTTACACTAAAAGACAAAAAAAAAAAAAAAAAAAAAAAAAAAAAAAAAAAAAAAAAATTACAAAATTGTACTTTGAAGGTACAACCTCCCAAATAGGGAGGGTTAGTTTAAAAAATAGGAGAAGGTCCGGTCAACAAGGGCCTTAAGATATTATCAAAAAGGCATTTAATAAAAAGAACTCAAATATAAATCTAGAAATCGTAATAACATAGCGAAGATGTATATCCTATCAAAGACACAGTTGTATCACTCTTTTGATTGAAGCATTGTCGAAAACTAAAATAGGTTTTAGAAAAGATTTAAAAATAATATAAATCACCGGCGGGGTTTCGCTATTTAACCGGAAATTAGAGCCACGCTGGGACGGTTTTCGGTTATTCGGGTGTAGGCTTCTGATGATGCGTGGTTCAAGACGGGTCAAAATCACAAGCAAATCATTGTTGTCGTGGAATAAGATATCTATAATGAAGATGAAAGGTTGGCTAGATCTAGTTTTCAAGGAGAAAGTGAATTTTCTTTTTTTGAAAAGTTCAAGGAGAAAATGAATATATGGTGTTTGAATGAGATAGAGTATGACCTAGCATTTTTGGGAGAGCACTTGAGCAAATGAAGGCCCACCACTTTGGCAAAATGGTACATATGGGAGTGTATAGTAATAAATGAAGGCCCACCAAAAATGAGATGAGAAAATACATGGGTTCACACCTTACCACATTACAAGCGAATGAATACAACAAAAATCCTGAAAAAATAGGCCCTACCTTTGAGCAACCGCCTCATCTTCAAAGAGTTGCGATCCCTTTGGATCAAAATTAAAAAGTTTAAAAAGGTTTCTAGTCACTAAACTAGTGTCATGTGTCCCCCACCCACTCACTCTTTTTTTTTCTTTAATATTTTCGGTTAAAAGTCATTTCGGTCATTTGACTCATTTTTTAAATTTCACCTTAAATTTCAAATGCAAAAAACTTTCAAACGACAAACTTTTAGAAAAAACCGATTTCACCATAATTTTTAAAATTCAATCCTCATTAATTTGGTATATATTTTTTTCTTTTTTTTTTTTTTTTTGAAACTTTTTTTTTTGACATACGAAATGGGTCATGATTTTCTTAAAAATTTTAGCATTTTCGGCTCTAATTTTGTCTAGTTTAAAGGCCGAATTTTGCAAAACTTAAAACACGAAAGTTGTAGCTTATTGGCCATTCTTTACCCAGAAATTTGAATCACTCAAATCCAATATGAGATGAGTGAGATATCGTATGTTAAAGATGACGTTTTACTCATATTTGTTGCACACAACGTGTTTAATGAAATGTTTAGCTTAGATTTTTAGTCTTAAAATCGAGTTAAATGCACTAATTTTTGTACAGCAATGCACCTTTAGTTATTTTATTAATGTAAGATTCAAAAAGTTTTGTTTTTTCTTGTTTTTTTGTTGTTTTTTTTAACTGATGAACCATATTAACTGATAAACCTTATTAACTGATTTAAAAAAAAAACATTTTGTTCATCAGTTACTTTGGTTGAACTATATTAACTGATGAACTTATTAACTGATGAACCTTATTAACTGATGGACTTTATTAACTGATTTTTAAAAAAGACATATCGCGCGTTAAAGAGCCTTATTAACTGATGAACCTTATTAACTGATGAACTTATTAAATCAGTTAATAAGGTTAATCAGCCTTATTAACTGGTTGAACTATATTAACTGATGAACCTTATTAACTGATGAATTTATTAAATCAGTTAATAAGGTTCATCAGTTAAATAGCCTTATTAACTGATGAACTTATTAAATCAGTTAATAAGGTTCATCAGTTAATAAGGTTCATCAGCCTTATTAACTGGTTGAACTATATTAACTGATGAACTTATTAACTGATGAACCTTATTAACTGATGAACTTATTAAATCGGTTAATAAGGTTCATCAGTTAAAAAAAAAAAAAAAAAAATTGAATCTTACATTAATAAAATGACTAAAGGTGCATTGTTGTACAAAAATTAGTGAATTTAACTCGATTTTAAGACTAAAAATCTAAGCTAAACATTTCATCAAACATGTTGTGTGCAACAAATATGAGTAAAACGTCATCTTTAACATACGATATCTCACTCATATCATATTGGATTTGAGTGATTCAAATTTTTGGGTAAAGAATAGCCAAGAAGCTACGACTTTCATATTTTAAATTTTTCACGATTCAACATTTATGATGGTACAAAATAAATTCGAAAATGCCCAAAAAAATCAAGAAAATTAACACCCATTTCGTATGTAAAAAAAAATGTTTCAAAATTTTTAACAAAATTTATTTCCAAATTAAAGAGGATTAAATTTTAAAAATTATGGTGAAATCGGTTTTTTCTAAAAGTTTGTCGTTTAAGAGATATGTGCGTTTGAAATTTGAGGTGGAAAAAGAAAAAATGAGTAATTTTACTATTTTGCCCCTATCCAGATTTTTTTAAATAAAATAAAAGGGTGACACGTGACAGCACCAAATTTCTTTTTAGGCTTTGCAATTTTTGAATACTTTGCAAAGGATCCTGCAACCATCTTCAAAAGTCTTCTTCCTGTTCCTTTCATCTCATATAAAATAAAATAAAAAAAATAAATGAATGCCATCCATTTGCAAAATAAATGATTGCCATCTATCCTTTTTGCAAAATAAAATAAAAAAATAAATGAATCAAATAAAATAAAAAATAAACGAATGCCAATCCACTAGCGGTCGCGGATACCATCTATTCCAATGCCATCTAACCCTAAGAAGGGTGGCAGTGGCAAGCGGTATCACCATCGGCAAGGGCATGCCGGCGGTGAACACCGCCGCCACCTAGCCGGCAAGGCCATCGGCATGGTGTGAATGGCAAATATTGCCTCGGAGGTATCCTTGTTTCAAAGCAAAAATGTGACCGTTGCATTAATTGTGTGGAACGTTGGAGTGGTTTATTCTTGTGGTCAACCGAAAAATTTATAAAGATGGCTGATGTCGTGGAGGAGAAATGGCTGCCGGACGGGAAACATGTGGTGGCAACTTGGACAAAAAGAAAGGTAATCTCATGAACTTACCCAACTTATTCATTTAGTAAAGCTTTTTGGTGATTAATATAGTTTAGCAAAAATTGTTCATAACAAATCTTATTTGGTTTTGTTTTTGACGAAGCAGGTATAGAAGTTTCAGACATGATGAAATTTGATGACACTGGTGAAACCATGAAAGGGAAAAACAAAATCTCACATGATGCCCATGCGAGGCAACTAGAAATGATAAATTATGTATTTTTTCCCCAAGTATTATGTAGTATTATGTAATGTTATTTTAATTAGTAATGAAATATTTATGTTTTTATTAAAATGTTTAATTTAATTTATGAAAATAAAAAATAAAAAAATAAAATTAGCTGGGAGGTATGAAAAAGGCATGGTTGCCATTAAAAAAGGGTTGAGAGGTATGAAAAAAGTATGAATGAGGTGAAATGAGGTGGAATGATATTATTGATGGATTTAGGAAGTATAGATGATTTCGGAAACATGACTGCTACCCAATAATGGTTTGGAAACTAGTTTTATTTTTCATACCCCTTTTTAGGGAAAAAAGACACTATAAAAAACTATTTTTAGTTTTTTGCAAATAAAATACGAATAAAATATACTGGGCCATCTTACCGTCTATCCGTCTGCTCATATTTATAACGAGTGGCGGTAGCCCGCCGCGTTGCAGCGGGGTCATTTACAAAAAGTTTCACTGTCATACAATGGTTTCGATGAACGCTGTCGTTATATTACATAAACGGATCGGGACAAAATTATGCAGACATATATGCATTTGTGACAACATTCAAAAGCTGGGCAATACAAAAGTATGCATGCTTCTACATTAGTATCTAGGCTGCATTTGCGGCAGCTTATGTGCATACAACAGCTAACCTTACTACGGAGTACATCTACTTACTATACATACTACACAGGAAACCCCCACAGGTTCAGACGCCATTAGGTTTGTATAATGGTGTCGTTAACTATCAACAATTAAGTATAGTGTAAATGCAAAAACCACTATGCAAACCTAATGGCTTGTGAACATACCTTGAGTCATTCGGTATGAACTTTGACCCTTTGAGCGTTCGTATTGGCTACCCGTGAACAATCTTGTCCGATTATTATGTGTGATCCCAGAGACACCTATGGAAAAAAAAGTTAACGATAAATATTGATAATAGCACTGTTTGTATACCACAATGACTACATACGCACACATAACAACTCTAAAGTCAACTCACCTTCAGATGCTAATTGCAGTCGGTGATTGATCCCGTGTGATTTTAACTTCCCTTCTTCTAATACGTCAGCAACGTGCGCTATAGGAGATGTGCATCAGACGTTAGGCTTCTTTAAATAGGCAAGGCAATTTCATATGCAATAACTGAATTAGAGTACAACAAATAAACAGACACCCTTTGATTTACAATCTCATTCGATTTACTGTTGACTATAACAATGTATATTTCATTTACTGTGTACATATCAATTGTGTTTTACATAGCTGATAATAATATTTGCGATTGCATACATGAGTTCCTAACCAAACTACAATTTGTATATAAAGAATGATCTGGTGGAAAACGGACCTTTAAACCTCCATTATAGATGGATCAATATGTTTCTACACTGCAATATTCCTGCATTCATGCCCATCCAACCCTTTTAGTCCTTGAAAACAAATTGAAAAATAGGCTAAAATTCAGAAATACAAACAAATAAGCAAGTAAGTTTCACATGCACAAAGACATGTTTACTTGGGTACGCAATCCCAGCCAACATGTGCCAAAATTGAACCCATGATAGAACTTACGGACCAGACCAATATTACTACCATCAATATTGCCATGCTGTTAACCACAATAACTCAAAAGTTGATCAAACCAATAATCAAAATCTAAAACTAAAGGTACCTCGGAATTAGCTTTGGACTACATGATTTCGTCAGCTTTTATAACAACTGGAGGTCTGGAGCTTATCCTGCCATTCTTTGCTCCTCCTTGTCGTAGAGCTACGGATCTGATTCGTAACCCTAAAGAACCACAATATGCATTAGAAAACAAAGATACATAACATAAAAGCAACCTTTCATCTTTTTCTTGAATAAGAGATCCCTTGATGTGTTGATATCTGCTGGTATCCCAATTTGTTGTAACATACTCATAAGACTTTGCTCCTGGACTACGCGTCTTCAAACCCCTCACAAACTACAACAAAACCCCCATGATGAACTTAGGCCCAAATTTTGGAACCAACAATAAATTATGACAAATAGTAGAAAATTAGTAGGTTTCCTTAAAAATCTATGAATGCAAATTGAATGAGCCATAGGAATTTAAGCATATGAAGTAGAAGTGCACCAAAAGTAATAAAAAAAATAATGATAAAAAAATATATATGTATATTGTATTGCAATATATACACATACAATGTCTATTTGGTCGCCCACTGGTGTGGGAACTTTGTCGGGCATTCGATCTACATGTCTCACCTGAAAATGAAAGTAAAGGTGGAATTCAGCTTATACGATAGAACAACATATAAGATATTCGTACATGATTTAATGAAATCATCTGAATCTGCATATTATGTGGGCGTCTTCGGGTGCGACTGGTTGTGGCAACCTGGCCCTCAACATGATCATTGGCCAATATATTTGCTATGTAAACAAAAAAAGAAGAAAAAAAACAAACACAATCATTTAGACAACATGTTATGAAAAAAGATTTGTACATCCGCTTTAAAGAAAGCTAAATATGTAAACGTACGTGCAGCAGGCATATGTTCCCGCATGACAGTACCCTGAGAAAATTCCAGAACCATAGGCACGGGTGCTGTAAGGGTCTGTGCATCAACTTAGGAGAAAAGTGCAGCAAGTTGGTTGTCCAGGGCGGTGGCTGTAGATAAGAACGTATATCCGCAGATTTTGAGAAACCCGAAGTGCTAGTAAATTCGGCTAGAAGTTGGGTCAATTTTGGGTCTGAAAGGCCAGCGTTCATCCAAAGTGCAGGCTAACTTACACGGACTTACCACAAATAATAGTATTTTACTCACAAATAATAGTATTTTACTGAATCGGGAGGGTAGGACGCACCGTCCTTTGAGAAATGTTATATATCTATAATGGCACCAATAAAATATACTGGGCCCCATCTACTTTTGCAAATAAAATACAAAAACAATTAAGATGACAATTCCAGAGGACAACCTCATCATTTTTTGTTCTTTTTTTTTTCGCCAGAGGAAAAGGGAAACCTCATGAGGAAAACCTCATTCATTTTTTTTTTCTTTTTCGCATAGCAAACCTCCTCCATCTTCTTCCTCTTCCTTTCATCTCATATAAATAATTGTGTGTATGTATTCGCCATATCATGCTATTATATTATCAGTTCGTCTTCTTTGATTATAATTGATTTCATCATCTGATTATTGCTGTAGTTATATATCACCAAGATCTAACCTTATCTCTTATCGTTATTACTATTATTATTATTATTATTATTATTTTTTTTTTTATTTTTTTTTATTTTTTTTATAAAACATCACTTATTATTATTATTATTATTATTATTATTATTATTTGATTATGAATAGAAAACTATATATAGATTTTGATAGGTGACGGCGTCAAGAACAAAAGTCTGACGCCGTCATCTCGCCGCCAAATAGTTCCTCGGACTGCCTAGATCTGGGTCTGACGCCGTCATGTGTAATCCATCTCCAGGCCGTCACCAAAATTACTCTTGACGCCCTTCTTGTGACACCGTCAGGTTTGTACTGGGCCGTCACCACTTTTACTCTTGACGCCGTCAGGATTTTCTTCTTGATGCCGTCAGGTACTGTTCTCAGCATGAAAAATTAAGTCTTTGGTGTTTTCTTCACTTTTATGCTCCAAAAACGTCCGAATTGCTTCCTTTTCCAGAATTCACTCCCAAAGTACTTAAAATCACAAAAGGAACGATTTAGGGCAATATTTGATCAAATAAATTCAATTCCGGACTTAAATAACCCCCTAAAAGTGGTTCATTTTTCGCCTCATCATATACCCTTACACTTGAGATTTGCTTGTCCTCAAGCAAATGCGCTTTTATTCTAGTCAAAATACAAGTTAGGGGTCATTTAACACTAACATAAAAGTAATTACAACAAATAATCGTTCCACTAAAGACCAAAGACAAACACGGAGGTCATAGACTAGCACCTCACAAATAGTGTTTAGATACTCTCATCTCTCGGGTGTAATAAAGTAATATCACAATATGGAAATAGAAAACATCTCTCACTACCTGTCATAGCAAAATAGATTACCATATGCTTGGGAAAGGATCAAACCTCAACCACATGGTGTAAGCACCTAGGATAAACTATCAAAGAGGTCTTTTTAAAGGGTTGTAACGTTAGGTGTAGGGATATAAAATACACGGTTTTGTTAGATATAGGCAGTCTTTACTGGTGGCGAGTTAACAATCTTGATTAATTAAATGTACAATAAGGCGTTGCTAAGCCAAGACTAGACTCGACTTAAGCTAATAAATGAAAAATAACAAAGACATAAAATGAACATAGAATGAAACGGGATGGTAGTCCGTTTTTTTTTTTTTTTTTTTTTTTTTTTTTTTTCTTTTAATTTTTATTTATTTATTTTAGCTTACTGTATACAGCTAGTTTTGCGAAACATACCCATAATGAAATGAAAAAATATACAAGCGAATGGAGTAGATAGGGGATTGTATAGGCCCACCATTGACCATTTGGCCAAAATAAATGAAGGCCCTACGGCAAAAATGAGATAAAAAAATACAAGATGAATAAAAAAAGTGGGGGAGGACTCATAGGGGTGTAAACGAGCATGTCAATACTCGACTCGACTCGGCTCGATTACACCGCCGAGGAGCAATTTTAAGAAGTCTTGCACCGTATGTACCAAATACAACTCACATATAAAATCCTCATCTTCCACGTCCTTTCATCTCATATAAAATAACAACCCTACCACTTTGGCAAAAATAAATTAAGGCCCCACCATTTGGCCAAAATAAATTAAGGCCCCACGGCAAAAATGAGATTGAAAAAATACAAAATGAATAAAAAAAGTGGGGGAGGAGCAATTTTAAACCGTATGGACCAAATACATCTCACATATAAAATCCTCATCTTCCACATCCTTTCATCTCATATAAAATAACAACCCTACCACTTTGGCAAAAATAAATTAAGGCCCCACCATTTGGCCAAAATAAATTAAGGCCCCACGGCAAAAATGAGATTGAAAAAATGCAAAATGAATAAAAAAAGTGGGGGAGGAGCAATTTTAAACCGTATGGACCAAATACATCTCACATATAAAATCCTCATCTTCCACATCCTTTCATCTCATATAAAATAACAACCCTAAAAAAAAATCATTAGATAGCTCTTTTTAAGGGTAGCAATCTCTTATAAATAATTGTGTATGTATTCGCCATATCATGCTATTATATTATCAGTTCGTCTTCTTTGATTATAATTGATTTCATCATCTGATTATTGCTGTAGTTATAGATCATCAAGATCTAACCTTATCTCTTATCGTTATTATTATTATTATTATTAGCTGTTGATTATGTTTCATTAAAAAGTTGCACCTTGTTTCTTGAATTTATAGTCGATGTTGCTGCCAGTTGTTGTTATTCACAAATCAAATAAATCACAGATCTCCTCTTGTTCAGTTTTTTTTTTGGCTTTATTTGTTATTGTCGCTCAACACTTCTTTCTATAGATCATCAAGATCTAACCTTATCTCTTATCGTTGTTGTTATTATTATTATTATTATTATTTTTAATAATAAAAATTTATTATTGATTCATAGAAAATTTACATAAAGTTGGAGGGGAGAAAAAGCAAAAGGTATCTCCAAAGCCTCCGTGTCAAATTCCCCGTAGGTAGAAAAAGTAAAAGGTACAAACTTGTAAATGTCTCCATCTTCTTCCTTTTCCTTTCATCTCATATAAAACAACAACCCTAACGCTGTGTTCTCGAGTTATTTCATTAAAGAAAAGGGAAGGAAATGGAAGTAAACACTTTCCTCCCATATTTGGGCGGAAATGGAAGTAAAAAAAATTCATAGAAATATAACTAACTTTACTTCCAGTTTACTTCCATTTCCTTCCTTTTTCTTTAATGACATAACTCGAGAACACGATGTGGGAGTAAACCTTTTCACTTTCCTTCCATTTTCTTTAATGAAATAACTCGAGAACACAGCGTAAAAGAAATCATTAGAAATCAAGATCTAACCTTATCTCTTATCGTTGTTGTTATTATTATTATTATTATTAGCTGTTGATTATGTTTCATTAAAAAGTTTCTTGAATTTATAGTCGATGTTGCTGCCAGTTGTTGTTATTCACAAATCAAATAAATCACAGATCTCCTCTTGTTCAGTTTTTTTTTGGCTTTATTTGTTATTGTCGCTCAACACTTCTTTCTATAGAAGACTGGTTTGGGAAAATGGGTTTGGGAAACTAGGGCACGGAGAGGTGTCACTTTAAGTCACAGATCTGCCATTTTTTTTTATCAAAATGTTTCAAAGGGTATGCATAGTCTAATATGCAAAATATTATCAAAATGTTGTAATTATTTTTGTTTGTTGTTGATCAGAAATCCCCAAAGGCCCAAATCTCCTGCAAGAAGAAAAGAAGAAAAAGAACTTTAATCTTAGAGCATTAGGTGTAGGCTCGCCGAAATCACTCGCCGTCCGACCTGGCAACATCAACGCTCGCCTCTACACCACAACGGCCTTGCCGTTCTTCCCCGTTGGGCATCTCCCCGTGGCCTCGGCGAGATATCTTTCTGACAAGTTGGCAGGTTTCTTTCGTTTTTTTTTCTTTCTTTCTTCCATATGTTTAATAAATCTGGGTTTGGTTTGTGATGGTGGGATGGTTTCTTCCATAGATCTGGGTTTTCTTTCTTTCTTTTTTTTTTTTTTTTTTGGGTTTAATAAATCTGGGTTTGTTTGGTTTAATAAATCTGGGTTTTCTTTCTTTCTTTCATTTTTTTTTTCTTTCTCCATGTGATGGTGGTGAGAGTGGAGAACTATGGTGGTTTGTGATGGTGGGATGGTGGTGGAGGGATGGTCGGAAAAAATGGGTTTGGTGGTGGTGTTGTTGGTTGTTTATTTTATTTTTTATTTTAATTTATTTTATTTTTTATTTTTTATTTCTGTCGATATGGATCGATTTCGAACCCTGTTTTTGGATCGGACGAACTGGATCATAATTCGTGGCTACTGTAGCAAATGATGTGACTATGGTTCTAATTGCTTTTTTTTTGCAGCTTATCCCAAATACTAAACACCCCCCAAGAATAAGAAAAGATCTTAGATGCTTCTGTAGCAAACGATCGAGAGACGGAATAAGGTATCTATCTGCTGTCATTCTTTCAATTGCCAATACTTGTATGTACATCGTGGATTAGATAACAATAAAGACTCAACTTGTGTCAAATATTCAAACTTAAAAATATCTCTCGTCGAAACCTCAAACCAAGCAGTTTCGGCCATGCAAACAAATCGGGTGGCACAATGATGTGTAAATCCCATTAACGAAGAAGAAACCCCATAATTGTATAACTGTCGTATGTCAAAACTAGCCGACCTTTGCTTACCTGACCCGACCCTACTAAGTCATGAAAACCCAAAACCAACCTTTTGCTGTGATCTGTTTGAATTGCCAAGAACTTTGTTCGTTAGAAATAAAAAAAAGTTTATAGTAATGGATTTTAAAAGGGTAAATTGCAAAGTTTCTCTAATTAGGCACTAGTCATATATGTGAAATTGGGCCTCGTATGTGAATTTCATAAATAAAAATAGCCCAACTCTAGTAAGCTAAAAATGAAACATAGTAAGGGATTTTAATTGATATAGGAATGACCTGCCTATTTTCTTTTTTTTAATCAATTAATTAAAGAGTAAATTGCAAAGTTTCTCTAATTAAATCAACCGTGTGGTTTCTTTAATTTGGCACTAATCAACTATGTGAAATTTGGCCTCTTATGTGAATTTCATATATATTAAGCCACTGATTTAGGTTTTTACAAGAGGCTAATAATGTGATTTAGTTTTTGAAAAGCATTTTATAGTGTCTGAAATTGGGCTTCTCATGTGAATTTTAAAAATACGGGATTAAAAACCACATTTGCTGAAAATATTATGTTTTAAACATAGATGATTAGTGCCAAATTAGAGAAACCACACTGTTGAAAAGCATTTTATAGTGTCTGAAATACGGGATTTGGTTTTAAACGTATTTTCATTGGTACAAATATTATGATACACACAAAAATATTTAAGGTGAAAGTTGATTAAGAAAAACTTTAGAAGTCAAAACTGGAGAATTAATTTGGTACGAAGGTACTAGTTTTTATTTAAGCTTATAGAACTGGACTCAATTACTGGAAACCCAAATACTAAAATCCAACAATATTTATGAAATTCACATAAACAGGCCCAATTTCAGCACTATAATGCTTCTCAAACCCTAAAATCACATTAATCGCCTCTTGTAAAGACCTTAAACAATGGCTTACGATAAGACTACTGTTTTTCTTTCTGCTTATTTTGCTTTTATGATTCATGGTTTGTATGGTGAGTTAAATCCATCCATATTATGTTCTTTATTTCTAGAATTTATGAGTTTTTTTTGTTTTTGTTTTAATAAGCTGTTTCTGCATAACTTTATAGTATTTGGGGGCTGTTTAGAATTCTTTATGGAATTTTAAGCTGTTTGTATCGTTGATCTAAAATAACTATTGCTGAAATGATTTTTATTTGCTTATTTAAATATTTTTGATCCAGATCTATGATTCACATAAAAGAAGTCCAGTTTCATACACTATAAAGGGGGTGTTTGTTTAAGCTTATACGTGGGCTTATGAGCTTATATAATATCAGCTTATATAACTATCGCTGAAATGATTTTTATTTGCTTATTTACATATTGGTATCTTGTTGAACTAAAAAATAGTTTTTGATCCAGATCTATGATTCACATAAAAGAAGTCCAGTTTCATACACTATAAAGGGGGTCTTTTAGAAAAAACCGATTTCACCATAATTTTTAAAATTTAATCCTCTTTAATTTGGTATATATATATATATATATATATATATATATATATATATATATATATTTTTTTTTTTTGAAACTTTTTTTTGACATACGAAATGGGTCGTGATTTTCTTGAAAATTTTAGCATTTTCGGCTCTAATTTTGTCTAGTTTAAAGGCAGAATTTTGCAAAACTTAAAACACGAAAGTTGTAGCTTCTTGGCCATTCTTTACCCAGAAATTTGAATCACTCAAATCCAATATGAGATGAGTGAGATATCGTATGTTAAAGATGACGTTTTACTCATATTTGTTGCACACAACGTGTTTGATGAAATGTTTAGCTTAGATTTTTAGTCTTAAAATCGAGTTAAATGCACTAATTTTTGTACAGCAATGCACCTTTAGTTATTTTATTAATGTAAGATTCAAAAAGTTTTGTTTTTTCTTGTTTTTTTTTAACTGATGAACCATATTAACTGATGAACCATATTAAGCTTATACGTGGGCTTATGAGCTTATATTTCATAAGCCTCAAATTTCCGGCTTATTTGAGATCTATGGGTTTAGTATGATATAATATACTTTATATAAGCCCATAACTCTCTAAATAAGCCACAAAATTGGGGCTTATGAAATATATGCCGAAATCAAATAAGCTCATAAGCCCGCATATAAGCTTAAGCAAACACCCCCAAAATGTGATTTTAAAACCCTAATTCACGACACCTTTTTTCAGCCTCTTGTCAAAACCTTAATCAATGGCTTATAATAAGATGTTTCTGCATAAGTTTTTTGTGAGTATTTGGGGGCTGTTTAGGATCCTTTTTTTATCGAATTTTAAGCTGTTTCTGCATAAATGAGACGTACTACGCAAAGCGAGAAGGTTTTAGGGACTCTGTTTTTTTTTTGAAAGTTGAAATTTTACGGGCAAAGTTTATAAAAGTGGAGGTTAGGTTTGGAGGGCTTAATCTTAAAACGAGGCTTTGGGGTTTCATTGTTTATTTTGTATAGAAGTTTAGATAAAACATAAAACATAGAAACTTAGAATACTTTTTGTTGCGGCTTTACCATGACGCCTTTAAGTTCTCCTCCAACTACTTTTTTACTTCTCAGTTTCAGTTTTAAACTTCTTTGCACAAATACTTTTTTAGCGTTGATGTAATTTGTATCATCTCTTTTTGAATGGATTGTTCGTTATTTTCATTCAATCATAAGTGTTGCAACTAACTTATTTTTTTCCTAGGTGAATTTGGAAACCCAAAAATCTTTGCCATCGCAATTCTTTTGTGGGTTGGTTTCTGGAGCGCGGATAAGATTAAACCTCACAAGGGCTTATTGGTATGTTTCCTCCTTTGAGTACTATGTAGTGTTAGTTTCTTTGTGTTTTACTTATTCTTTCTTTGTTTCATTTTTCTCTTTTAAAGCTTGCTTTTCTGCTTGTTGCCACACTCATTATTAACTGTGGTGTACATCCTCAAAGATTGTTGGATTATTGCGTATCTATTGCGCTTGCTAGACTTGTTCCGGCATTATTTGTAGCGGTATGTGTACCTTTGCTATCAGCAACTTTTAAATTTAGTCTTCCTTAAATTACATGCTTGGTTTTTTTTCTTGCTAATCTACGTGCAGGCTACTTGGGCTTATGCAACCACTCCAGGTCATGATGTTGCAGGCGCTGCTAAATGGTTTGCTGTACGAGGGGTACAAGTTTTTTTAGCTCTATTCCAAGATGACATTCCTCGTGTAGCCCCGGGCGAAAATGTGAATGGTCCTCTTGTGAATGGCGCTCCTCCTAGGAATAGACTTGCAAATTATCTAATCGGTTTTGCAACCAAGATTTGTTTGGTATGTTCACTTAGATTCTGTTAAAAGTTTTACTTTTGTATTTTAAATAACTTACTTTTTTTTTTTTAATTTTTTTTTATTGCTGTTTCACATCAGATTTTTGCTGGGATAGTTGGGGTTCTTGGTCTGCAAATGTATTATCCGCATCTTGATGTGGCCCCACAACAGTCTGGTTTTGTTGTTGAGCCTCCTAGTTCCTGTGTTGGAGGTGCTCTTAGCCGTGATCCACGTTCACTGAATATGCATTTCATTTCTGTGACTACATTGATAATGGTATGTTACATCAAATCCAGTTGTTTGGGATAATTTAATTCTTTTACCAGCAGAAGCATAATTTGAATTTCTTTTTTTGTAATGAAATGAAAATTACTTGATATGTAAACACCACCATTTCACATAGAAAAAAAATTTGTTTGCATCAACTATGGGTGGGTGATTCGGACAGTGTGTGTGGTTTTATTTCTGAGTCTAGCAGGTGGTTAGCTAATAATTCTTTTCGATTGTAGGGTGTGTTGGTGTGTGCTATAGATTTCTTTATTCATTTATCGAGCATTGCTGTTCGGGCTGTGCGTGGTTTCTGTTTGACACGTCGGGCTGTTGCTAATGAAGCTGGGCGTGCTGTGCGTCCTCAACAGTTTGCTGATGTAGATGTGGTAAATGTAGAGAACGAGCAAGAGAATCCCAATTTGGTATATCCCGAGACGAGATCAATGGATAATATGGAGGCTGGTCGGGCTGTGCGTGGTTTCTGTTTGACACGTCGGGCTGTTGCTAATGAAGCTGGGCGTGCTGTGCGTCCTCAACAGTTTGCTGATGTAGATATGGTAAATGTAGAGAACGAGCAAGAGAATCCCAATTTGGTGTATCCCGAGACGAGTTCAATGGATAATATGGAGGCTGGGGTTGTTCTGGATATCATATATGAACCTGCTATTTTTGGCCCATAAGTCTTTGAGCGAGGTACTGATGTTGGCCCATAAGTCTCAAGCATGCCAAGTTCTTGCTCACCCTCGTAGGAGAATGTCCAGGTTCTTTGGTTGCTTTGGGCGTTGAACCTTTAATCACTTTATTAGTACTACTTGTGTAAATTCTGATGCTTATGTTTTTTTATTTGGGCGAGGAGATGATTCTGTAGACTCATTTATACTATCGTACCTTGTGTAAAATCACTTTAGTAGCACCTTGTTTATTAGTACTACCTTTGTTTTTCATTTACTTAATCTTTTTTGACATACGTCATGTACAAAGAAAAGTAATCAACTATCGACCTGGTTAGTAAATAAGCAAATGAAGCTGCTAATTGTTAGGTTTGTGCTCAAGTCATAGAAAATAAATATACGCCGGAAATACATGAGCCTATTGAGGCCACACATGTATACACTGAGGAAATACTTTTATAGTATAAATAGTATATATACTGGCTTCATGATCCGCCCAATGGGCGGGTGAGCTTCATGTAATATCTTGTTTATGATCAGTAATATCATAAGTTTTGCGAACATAATCTATCATGTACATCTTAGGTTCTTGCGTTCGTATTCATTAAGCCAAATTCCTATGTTAAAAGTTAACAGGAAAGAACAATCATTTTATAATTCACCAACCAAATGACCAACTCACAAAGTTTGGGAACTGAATATAATAACACAAACTTCTCAAAGACTTCGCAAACAATAAAAACAAAACACTATTTGCGGCTTTTTACACGATACCTAATTACATGTTTTGTTATTATCTCCACAAGACACCTATGATGTGGATGAAATAATCGTAAATATCATTTATCGTGTAAGATACCACAAATGATGCAACTCAATCAAGTCTTCTTAACAAATACACAACGTGGTCTTCCTTAGTCAATGGCTAGATCCACTCCCCATAAAGATCAGCAAATAAGTTTGGGGTGATCTTGTACACCGCCTCTAGTGTTTCCACATGACCCAGCACTAACCACTTGCCTGCAAGTCTTTGTTTTTGTTTCAACCCTTCTCTGTATCGCAGGGAAATCAAATGTTTAGCAAGCCATCAATATATCAAATAAATTCCAATAAATATAAGTTCATTTACCTGCAAGCAAATGGTGTCACAGGTTGCTATTGATCTGCAATTACCATGCACAGAAGCATATGATATATGGATTGAACCTGGAACATCACAGAACATGCATAAACCAAGCAATGTCCCAATAAGAAAAGGGCAGCATCATTGTCCCCGGCTTAATCAAAACTTAAAAGGACTAAAGGTTACATTAAAAGTTAATTGTTTCTAAAACTAAGGCTTCCAAAAGATCAACCATGATTGATGCTCAAATGGATCCTATGGGGTGGATTTACGTATAAATTGTAAACCGGAGATATTAATTTGTACCTTCAACATGGAGCAGGCCGTTCAATAACAAAAAACTGCAAGCCAAAAAGACTATCAACTTGAAATACCTATTAACTATATGTAGATGATCAGGGGAATAACTTCAGCATATGAAAAGATAGAGCAAAATGCTCACAAGAATCAGTTCTTGAGATGGTTCTGGTAACAGAATGTGATGTAAAGCACTTTAGAAACTTATGCATAGTCATTTGTTAGCATTCTAAATGAAAATATGTTGAATATATGCGATCTCAAATATTAGTTCACGCCTTTTTCTAACATTCCCTCGGGCAGTCCTCATACAGTTTTAAGTTGATTAGTTCAATTTTTTTAAGATATAACTGTATCCTTGAACATGCTTGGTGTTGATCCAAATCTTTTTATAGGACGTGATCATTCGCTATTAAACTACCAATGTCACTATTCATTTCCAGCTTTGGGTTCACTGTACGGCTTGGCATTATAGAAGAAGAAAGATGCATATGTCGGAATAGCATAACTAAAGTGAAAAGTATTTAGCTTTTGACATGGCCAACTCAAGCACACCAACACCTAGGCATAACCGTGTTTCGATAATCCAACATGAATTTCCATACCAACTACGTCTGAGTGCATAGGACTCCTCGAAGCCTTTTCTGTAAGGTGCACACTTGCATTGTCATCATCCTCTTACAAAGTCAATAATACGTTCACACTTGGCTCACACTCATAGTTCTCGACTCTCGATCTAATTCAATATATTGATACAAAAATGCACCTTTCTTTAATTGAATATAATGAATACGCCTAGGTCTAAGTTAGATATCAGAGACACGTAATGAAGCTATGTCCTAACCATGCCTGAATCAGAGATCATATATAGTTCTATACGTAGTGCTGTGCATAACTAAGTAAGCCTATAAATCATAGTGGCTAAGGATATATAACTACATAAACCATATTAAGTCAAAGCTAACTACTGAATATGTAAATGTAGAACAATTAACTAACCATAATACTGAACCACTTGTGATGACGTTCCCACTGGAGATGCAAATTCACTATCTTCCCATCTCATAATAATTTTTACCCAACACCACCTGTATACAATACCAAGAAAATAAACCAAATTTCAACCCTGTATCGATCAAGATTACAAAATTCATACAAACTCCAGACTAAAAAAACCTTGGTGGGTGTTTGGCTAAGCTTCTAAAAAAACCTTATAGCTTTAACATAAATCCCTTTTAAAAGAACTTTATCAAAAAGCATTATGCTGTCTAGTTTTTTCCTATTTTGAAATCATAAATTTGAGCATGATAGTTTATAGTTTAGCCGTATTAGACCTAATATAGTTGGGCTGGCCCTACCTGCCGTACCCATTAGGTTTAGTTTTTTCAGATTTTTAAATCTCATATTTCTTAAGGTAAAAAGGAAGACCAAAACTTCCTCTTCTGTAAACCCAGTCTCATATTCTTGTGAATACGTGATCAATACCTTGAGGTTACAGTCAATGCCACATAGAAACCCAATGGCACCCCGGAATAACTGCAACCCAAAGCACCCAATGCCGGACTTCAGCAATGAATAAAAACATCACCGCTTCCTAAAACAAGACATGACACCAAATATTCACAAATCCTATTTTCACTATCGCGTGTTCATATGCAATATACTAAAAAGTAAAAATAGGAAAGCAGATACCTTAGCCTCAAATATCGAGTCTTTTGTAAGATTTAAGAGTTCCAAAATGAATGTTTCAACTGCGGACATTAACTCCTTTCCTGTTGAAACTGGATGCCTTGCCAAAGCTGATAAAACAGCAGCTGAATGGGATAACATATCCAAAAGTACCTGACAAAAATAAAACCGTACTGTATTACTTAACAAGCTCTGTGCAGACATTTTAAATGGACGAAGTCTGTAGAGTTGGGCTTTTTTTCAAATCCATATGTTAAGTAAATGTTGACCTGAACAAGCAGATCACCTGAAAAAAGAGGCCATAATGTTCTTCCTCTTGAGAATCATCGGTTGACATAAGTGTCATCTTCATGTGTTTTCTACACCAGATGCTTCCCTGTACAAATTTGTAAAGCAACTTAGTCTAAAGGGTAAACTCGTCAGTTTTTATAATATAAGTACAGGAGTGCATAGCAATGTACCTTGGTTCCTAAAGATGATCTAACAACAATTATGCATCTGATTTAAGGAAAAAATCATACTCAAAGAAACTGATTCGAAGCATTTTTACATCTAAGAAACTCAGAACATAAAATTACCTCAAGAAACTTTGATTTTTCAAGTAGGCACGATGAGATGCCGAAAAAACGATTATACCAATGTAGATAACCCCCCTTTAGACGATATAAGTAGGGTTGGATATTGTATCTAGCATATATTGGCTCGGCCCTATTGTACAGATGGGCCGTGGCCATTAAGGTTAGTTTAACTTAATAAGTTGAACAAAACTTTCCGCTTTGCAAATACACTTTCATATTGATCAAGTAACTCATATTGACTTATCTAGGGTCATACTAATTTCTAATTAAGGTTCTAGTTCCATAGTCTATAAAAAGCAAGGGCTTTAATTTAAGTTCACTTGGACTACAAGTATTTACATCAAGCACGCTAGAATCATTCGGTAGTTCACAACAAGAAATTGCAGTTTATTTCATTGCTTTTATATCTATGAAACATGGAACATGAATGTAAAACATCCAAAAGAACGGGATTTTTTTAGACCGAAACATACTGATGAACTTACATCTTTTTGCATCCTCTTTTTGTGGCATACGACACCCATGCTTGCTTCACATTAACTTATCTTGAAAATCTACAAGCACATGTTTGAAATTCCAAAAGAGTCAACTTTTGAAATATTAAGACGAAAAGATGAATGAAAGAAAGAAAAGCAATATGAAGGAACACAAAACAGGTTAATAAATGATACCTTTGCATAATCCCTTTTCTTTAACGCTCTGATGGGAGGATATTTCAACCCTCTCACAATTTATATGTATAGATAAATCCAGAAATTTGAATTTTTTGTCTGAGCATTATCTGACTTTGTGCTTCTGATTTCAACCAAAAGCTTCGAATTTCTTACCTTAAATTGGTCATTTTCATTACACATGAACTCAAACCATGCCGCTAACCTCTTAACAAAATGTTCAATTAATGTAATACATGACATTTACTTTGGTTGATATTATCATTGAAATACAATATAGGTGTTACAATTTGGGGATCTAACACATTTTCTAAATAAGAAAATGGAGATCTTAAGGTCTCTGAAGAATTTGACATTGATTAGAGTAATGCCATTGTGCCAATAAATGTAACCAACCGTTATTCGAATTTGACTCCCACTTGTGTATATCTGGATAAGAATCTTTTATTAAACAGACTTGATAACTATTTTAAAATTAGCTTATTAATTACATTTTAACAAATGACTTGATCACTATTTTAAGTTGTATCCAACAGACAAGTGTTGCCACATATACTAATCAGATGCCAATATGTTCTTATAGAGATACATAACATACTCAAAACTAGTAAAAGCTTCTAAATAACAACACACATACAAGTTACTACTGAAAGACTTTTATTTATATATTAGTTGAAGTGCCGAAACTCGAAAACAACAGCCTTAGGTGGGAGTTGATCAAATAAAACGATCACACTGTCTCGATTACTCGCATTATCACAACACATATTGTCAATAGCCTTAATAATACCTATCGAAAGATCCTTATTAAATCTAATATAGCGGACCACATAGCTGATCAATTTGTAATGCATATTTATAATATCTTCACAGCTTCCATAAAGGATAAAAGATCTCACAAGTTTATGTGAATATAGAAGTCCAGTAGTTGATTTAGAGTCACGGATGTCCCGTGTATCCCCGAACCAATCTTCATCATATAGGAGAGCCTAAAAAAGTCATTATATAACAAACATGTCAAACATCTAAAAAAGTCATACATTGAGAATAGCTTTGTAATAATTGAAATTATTACTGGTTTATAAGATTCTGAAAAATGCGGGAAAAAAAGGAGTCAAGCAGACCCATTTTACCCGGCACAAAACTGTACACATCTGACCCAAACCCTTTACAACCCGCATATATTGCCAATAAAATTCGCCCATTTTATAAAAGATTGATAGTTTTCGTAATTATAAGTTCAGGATCCTCATTTATGAAGTTCCAAGAAAGAATAACAAATGTTGGTGCTTCACCCCAATCCGATCCATCCAGCTTTGACCAGCCCTTAAATTCTACCCATTTAACCCAAACACCCATGTCATACCACATGACATATACATCATAAAGTAAACCGGGGTATGTCAAAAACTACCAAGATTTATCCTTGTGAAATGTAATTAATCACGAAACTGTCCCTGCAGAGACGGATTTGGATAGATAAAGAACAATATGAGCTTAAGAATGGATACCTTTCCCAGAATAAGTTGAGCAATCGGATTTTGAGCTAGGGCGCATTGTAAAATGAGATCATCCCGACCATGATACTTTGTGTAGTCAAAGTTGGAAGTCAAACGATGTAAATTGACCACGCTTAAGACATGTGGTCGTTCAATCAAGATCTTGAAATACTCGCATCTGCACAAAGTTTGTAACGAAATTACAGATTAAAGCAACTGAAATAGCATCATAAAAAAGAACATTAGAAAGAGAAATTACGAATCTAGCCTTTCTTGAGACAATTTTTTTCCCTATTAGTTTCCGAAAGAACCAAAAAATTGATTTTTCCCAAAACTTTTGAGTAATTTCGCAAGAAGAGAAGCCAAATAATTCTCAGAAAATCCGAAGGATTCCGCAAAATTCATGTCTTAAGTGATTTTTGCTGGTTTAATAATGGGTTATTTTGTTATATAACGGACTCAAAAACGGTCAGATTAATAATTTTCCCGTATAAGAAATAAGTAAGCAGAGAATACTTACGTTAAACATAACCTTACGAGATCTCCAGCACCATCAGATGACTTCGCTAACATTAATATGATCATATTCAGAATGTCAACTGGTAATTCTGTCAAAAGGAGACGACTAACATGCCAAAACAACTCCAATATCTTTCTGAATATGCTAATGGAAACCATCTTTCTCTAAATGAAACCAAAAACACACAAAACCTTTTTATTTTTAAAAACTTGTGATATGTCTAGTCCTTTTATATGCATAACAAACTGATATGAACACATTTAAATGAAAATATGGAATTAATGGTAACATGACCAACTCTTTAATACTACTAATTCTACGAAAGAAGACAACTATAATTTTTACTCAAGTCAACATAACAAACTTGTTTACGTTTCTATGAGTTATCCATTTGGGATTGGTGACGGTAAATTTTTTTTTTTTTTTTTTTTTTTTTTTTTTTTTGGGTGAGTCAGTGCATCTATAAAATTCCATGAAGACAAATAATCAGCTTTTCAAGTTTATCTATAGTGTACAGAATTTCCAAAAGAAAAGTATCTACAAGCACACAAGGCTAGCAAGGGAGGTACTCCGTCCAGTTTTTATACTTAATATTGCTATTTAAAAACTTGGAGTAACACAGACCAAACCGAGCCTTCAAAACAACTAATGACACAAAAGAAGGTATCTACAATAGTTAATTCATACAAAGAAAAAATAACTCACATACGACAAACATCAATAAACTCACATTAAGCATTAACTGTTAATGATTCAATGCTTCATAAATTTTACATTCGGACCAACTACAGTATAATTGATCCTTCCACACTTTTTGTTCAAATTTTATTGAATTAATAAGTAATTATTAGCGTACATAAAGCCTATTATATAGTTAAAAAAAATTAACTAAAATCATCTGAATACGTTTCTGTGACGTTTGACCAGTTTGACTCCTTTCCTTAGCTAATTTTTGAAATCTTACCACTTTAACCCGTTAGCTATAAAATTTCCCAGAATCAACCCAATCTAATTAAACTGCTAGAAATTTTCAAATCTACTCATAGCAATTTTCAAAGTGAATTTTACAATTTGCTGCATTTTTTTTTTTTTTTTACCAGAATTGGCTTAAATGAAACCAAGTTGAGATTCAACTAGCCTTAGGGGGTGTTTGGATTAGCTTATTTATCCGGCTTATGGGCTTATTTGAACATGGAAAAATCTCATAAGCCCACTCTTTAGAGCTTATATTAACTTGAGCTTATTGGCATAGCCAATAAGCTGAAGATGATAATGTCATAAGCTCCAAAGAGTGAGCTTATTGGCTTTTCCATGTTCAAATAAGCCCATAAGCCGGATAAATAAGCTAACCCAAACACCCCCTTAGTTTAACCTTTTCAATACTAGCTTATCCTACGCATATATCAGAACGAATATAAGAAGTAAGCGGTGAATACTTACATAGCAGACAACCAACTTATCACTATACGAACTCAGAAATGCCATCCTTTAGCTCTCCAATATTTCCGTGCATTTTCATCATGGCGGCTTTTCTTAACCTTCAAAAACAGTTTATAAGCCATCTCGACTTTATTTGCAGCCAACAGTTTATTATTCAACTTAGCGCTAATAAGCCTACTAGGACAAAACCCTTTCTCCAAACACTCCTCCGTAACAATCACGCCTTTTTCAAGTTGACCATTATTACACAGCCCGTTAATTATATGCTCATAAACTTCAACATCAGAAACATAACCATCTTGTTCCATCTCATCCCATACGTTCAAAAGCATGCCACATTTACCAAAACGCGACAATCGCATAAGCAATGTTTTGTAAGCAGTTACTGATATAGTACACTTTGCGTCTTTTGCTTTTTTGTAAATCATCATAGCAGCGTGTGGTGGGCCAAAACTACATAAAGTATCGATAATTGACGTTACTACCCCTGTAGTAACTGTAACCCCCCGACCTAGCATTTCGTCAAACATTTCTATAGCATCGGCTACCCTTCTAGCTTTAAGAAACGCAAAAATTATATGCACATAAGTATCCATATTCGGTTCACAACCGGTTCTCAACATATCGTTATAGTATTTCAAACATTCGTCAATATCACCAATCGAAATGTAATTAAAAATCATCGCATTATAAACAATAACATTCACCTCACATGTTCGTGTTTCTTTCAAATTTTCAAATATCTTAACCGCGTCGTTTATCCGACCACCTCTACCTAAACCTTCGATCACGTAACTAAAACTCAAACTATCGGGATCAAATCCATCTTCCACCATTTCATTCAACACCCTCTCGATCTCACTAACCCGACCCAACTTACACCACCCACGGATAACAATCCCATACGTCTCACCGTCAAACTCAACTTTTCCTTTCCCTGTCCCTTTCCCTCTCGTCTTACTCAACAACTTATCCGCACTCGTTACACGCCCACGCCGACACAAACACCTAAGCACCACCTTCAAACACTCCAAATCCCACTCATCCATCCCGAACTCCTCCAAATTCTTAAGAACCTCCACGCCTTTACTCACTCGCTTCGCCTTAACGTAACTATCCACGAAAATCCCCAACGTCTCGTAATCACCTCTCACTCCCTTCCCCCTCATCTCACCTAACAAAAACCTCATCTTATCGAAAAACCTCCGTCTACCTAACGCCTTAAACGCCACATTATAACCGTCCACACCTCCATTCATTTTCCCCCCCTCCACCGCCCACTCGAAAACCGTAACCATACTGTCGCCATCTAAACCACCTCTATTCAAAACCTTACTAACTACCTCCCTAAAATCACTCTCCGAACTAACCGAAACGATATCGGACGCAGCCGCGGTTAACGCGCGTTTAACCGCGGCTGTTCCGATAGGTTTCTGAACAAACACACCTCTCAACTTATCCTCAGGTGATAGTAATGATAATAAGCCCGTTGACTTTTGCGTTGACTTTTGCATTGACTCGGGGTTGGTGGTCAACGGAGTGAACTGGTGACGGATAGGTAATAGGAGAGAGAGGTGGTTTAAGATGAGGTGTTCGTTAGGGTTAGGGTTTTGTGTGTGTTTTTGAGTGTGTGTTAGTGTGTGTGTTAGTGTGTGTTTTGAAAATGGGGAAATTGACCGTAATTTGGTGACGAACATGATGATCGGAAGTTAGTTATGTAACGGTCAACGGCGGTTTTAACGGTCAACGGTTTTGGGTGGGTGGTTGTTGATGATGGTGGTGTTCAGGTTTACAGTTTGCACCCTGAGTTTGTCTATGTTAACAATCAAGGTGGATCTCGAAATTTTGTTAAGAAATAGATTTTTAAAGATGCATCTGGTTAGCAGTGTAAACGAACCGGATGAACACGAACAGAGTTTTGTTCATGTTCGTTTATTTAATTTTAACTGGACAAATAAATGAACACGAACACTTAAACTGACGAATTTTCTTGTTCATATTTGTTTATTAAGGAAATGAATTGTTCATATTTATTCATTAAGATACTAAACGAACGCTAAACGGACATAAACGATCGAACATAAAGAAACAAACATAAACTTTATTAAATGATGCATCTAATATTGTTTTATAAGTGTTGTTTTGTTTAAACAAACTAATTTTAAAATTATACAATTAAAAGATATGATATACGAACATAAATAAATAAATGAAAATAAACGAACGTTAATAAACGCATAATCGGACGTTTACGAACATAAATAAACGGATGTGACTTTTGTTCATATTCGTTCATTTAACTAAACGATCGTAAAATATGGTTCATGTTCGTTCATTTAATATATAAACGTACATAAATGAACTTTTTACCGAATAGTTCATAAAATGTTCACTGAACGTTCAGTTCGTTTACAACCCTATGTCTGGTTGTTGAAATCGTGTTTATGGTTTTTTTTTTAGTTTATTTTAAGTGCATTTGGTCACGTCGTGTTCCGGTTTCGTCCCTGAAGTAAAGCTTGCTAAATAGATCTATCATACATCTACCTAGGGCTGAGGTTTATCGACCACGGAGCGGACCGAAATGAGAAACCGAACTGACTAGACCGGAGCGAATCTAAAGTATTTTGGTCCAGTCCTCGGTCTACCATTTTTCTCATTTTCAATCCTCGGTCAGGTCCACTTCGGTTCAGTCTTACGTACAACCGACTACTATATTTTGTTTGGCAACTTTGTCAATATTAACAACAAGGATGTCTACCCGCTCGTTGCAACACATTATAAACATATATTGTTTGACAATGATATATGTTTGCATTCGAGTGTGTTTGATTTTATATATTCTTTTTGTTAATTAAAAAAAAATGTGTTGGCTCATATATTTTACGTCAACTATTTACATTTACACATTGTTTAGCCGCCGAATACAAAATCTCATCTCGTAACATTCTAAAAGTTTACTCACTTAACTGGAGTATTTAAAGTTAAGGTTAAATTATTTGAGGAAAGTTATTTTCAATTTTTTTAATATACCAAGAGATCAATATTTATTGTGCGTCTTCATTTGATTTAATAGATGAGATTTAATCAAACATTAAAAAAAAACTCACTTTCGTCTTGTTTTTTTTAATGATTTTGATTTTGAAATAATTCTTAGATACTTTTAAGTGTGATGTTAAAATTCTTCACACTTTTTAAGTGCAGGGGTTTTGAAACAATTATTCACACTCTTAATTGTGAATATCTTAAAGTGCGAAAGAAAAAAGCTTGTAGAAATGACAAATTTGCTGTAGAGTTTACTAGATTTGAACTCGTGGCCTCTTTATGTTACATGTCCATCATCGTTAAGCGACTGTCGAGAACATCAATTATTTTGTTTCTAAACATCAATTTATACTTTGCTAAATAAGGATCATTCGTTTCATAAGGAATAAATAAGGAGTTCTCTTGGTTAAATTCGTGTGAAATTTATAACAAATGTGTATTCGTGTAACGGAACAAGCATTGTAGTTCTATCGCTTTTCTTTGAGAACATTCGTCAAATGTTCGAATCCCTTTGTGGCCACGGAGGTTCATCTGCATCGACTCTGGACTATCTGAAAAGGTAGTCGCCCTGTGATTAGTCGGCTCGCAATATCGAGTCGGAAACCCGTGTTAAAAAAAAAAAAAAAAAAAAAATGTATTGGGCCCAGATGTATTAAAAACCGTCATAACTTTCGACATACTATAACTTTCACTTCAAATTCTAAGCATTTAGAAGAAGTTGCAATGCTAAAAGTTTTAGTTTGTAACGTGATAAAGTATCTAGTTTGGATTGTAGAACTTACTTAGCTTCAAAGACAATATGTTGAATGGAATGTGAGTATGTCATTACTATGTCAACATAACCAATATTTCGCTACAATTTGCTCATTAAATAATCTCACGAGTACATAAACTAGTAAACCATATAAGAAACTTATCGAAGAGTTGAAGCATGAAGGAATTGACTGTAAAAACAACCCGATAAGAAATAAAAACAATTGTAAAGTCGTAGAAAATTTAGCAAAAAAAAATAAAATAAAAAAAATACACCACTAAACATTCGATTTAGGACATTGGCCATGTGTCACAACTCACCATTTCACGTCATTTACCATTTCAGGTCATTTTCCCAAACTTCGACTTTTTACTATTCATAAATCACTATTCATCAAAACACTATTCATCGTTTTCGAGGTCAGTTTGATATTCTGAGAAACTTTTTGGAAATTTACTATTCACTGAACACTATTCATTTCCGGAAAAGTTTTCATCATTCACTTGCATTACTTATTTCATCGTAAATTTAGTTTACGGGTATTCAAATTCGCGTAACCGGATTGGTTTAGGTGCGAATTCATTTCATTAGTGCTAAGGACACTGCATACGGACTGGAGATAGTCTGCATATCATCATAACAGCATTTTCATGTTATACCACTCTCAGGATTTTCAAATTTCTATATTCAGTACATTTAACGTTTTTACGTATAAGTATTTATAGTAAACGTTAACACCCGGTTTATACACGACGAATATATCTAAATATTCCCACGATGGTCCCGACATATTTTTATATCCATTTTAACATCATAAAAGTCATAACATTCAGTTACCCAGTATTTTGGAAATTTATTTTATTTATAACGTACGCGTATGAATATAACGACGGTTTTCGTTAAAACTAAACAATAATCACCCGATCACTCAGTAAATGTACCCAACATATTTTTAATATATTTTCAACATTATTATAACTTTATTTCATCCCGGTAAACTTCGTGAACATTTATTTCTATTAAAACCGGTACCCGATTGTAACTAAAAACACAAGATAGCACATAATTCATACAAGGTTTTCTAAATAACTACCAAGTACCCTAACCCCCCCCCCCCCTCCTACCCTTGAAAAACCGGCCATGTGCCACCCCTTTTAACCTCTTGCATTAACTTACCCTTATTTAACTAATAAACTCCTAATAACCTAACTTTACTAAATTCCTAAATCATAATTCACAATTTCTAGCTAAGATCAAAAGTTCATCTCTTCTCCATCCTCTCTTCAACCCACGACCCAAAATCATCACCAAGATCAAGTGATCTTTTTCCATAAATTAAAACACAAAACTTGTTCCTTTTACATGCCTAATCAAGAATCAAGCAACAAAAACACAAGAACATCAAGCATAATCATCCTATAATCATCTCATTTTGTCAAGTAAGTTTTCATCTTTATTTTTTCATGGATCATCCTATTTTTACATGTATTACATAAGTATCATGCTAAAAACCATGTACAAGTAGCTATACCACACTTTATTTTGTCTAAAAAGAAACATACAAACCCTAACTTTTTAGTTATGAATCCCCTTGCTCTAATAACTTGGTTAGGAGTCCATGGCACCCTAAGAAGGTGTATGGTAAGATTAGATTAGCCATGTGGTGATTACAAGAGGTTTGGTGATGGTAGAAATTAGTTTTTAACCTTGAAAACTTGATTTGGAACCTATTTTAGACATGCTGTTCCGTTTTGTAAAAATCTGGAAAATCAGTAAACACCAAGGGAACTTTGGCAAAATTTTTAGAAAATACTTTCAAAAACGAATCCGTAGGCGAAAGAACGGATTAAAAAGAGTCTATAACGAAGGAGTTATGATTTTTGCAAGATTGTAGACGAAAAGTATTTTTCTGAAAATGTTTGCTGTTGGACGTTTTTCATTGGACAAAAAGAGACTTTAGACGTAACCCGGAGGAGCCGAGCTTTCCAAAATATATTACTACATACTAAGACGTAACCGTGGACATAAAGAACAAGTAAAACGGACAAGTAACGACAAAGATATACACGTTTGAATATCGGCTAAAACCACTTTATATTTGACAGCTTTTATTAAATTTGGCGCAAAAACTACGAAGTACATTTTTGAGCTAGAAGTAATATCAAGTACCGAGCTTTATAACTAACGTAGTATTAGTTATTATGAGTATGTTTTCATCATTTCAAGGATTACAACCCGAGTATTTCAACGCTAACATGGAAACTTACGTTATATATATATATATATAAGTATATATATATTATAACTAGCTATTTATATTTTCTAATAGCAATATTTTCCAAATTCTTGGAATATATATTTTTGATAATACAAGTGTTTTTCCAAAGAGTAGAGTGGTATAGAAACATGAGCATGGACATTCATAAACATCATTTGGTGATCTTAACGAGATCATTCATCATTCATTTTAGGTTGCGGCAGTTAACCGATCATTTTTGTTCACTTCATTTCATTTCAGTATCATCAGTTGAGGTGAGTTTTCATAGCCCCGTTTTCAATTACTTATTTGATTTCAAATCCCACGGGGGAGAATACATTGCATCAATTACTTTCGTACATGCCCAAGTATTACAAATTCCATACATTGCTTAAGTTGCCTTTATACCATATCATAACAAGTCCCCTTTTCAATATCATGGACCGTTAATTTCAAGTACTAAGCGAGAGTGAGTGAATAGATCTATTGAGGGTGACGCCTCCATTCGTGTTTGGGTTGCTCCAACGGGACGAATGCATTTCATGTCTTATCAAGTGAGTGTCTGGTAAACACTCTGTTGGGGCATTACAAAGTCTAGCTTCGGGGTCATGAGCTTAAGGGACAATGTAGCATTTTGACATTTATGTCGGTTTACTTTATACTTGTGGTTTATGTACATACGATTTAACTTACAAACCTATGATTATTCACCAACATTCGTGTTGACCGTTTTCGCAATGTATTTTCAGGTAACTAAGAGCATAAACTTCATGGCATGCATGGAGTCATTTTAGTGAGGACCTAGGATGACGCGTCTCACTTTGACACTTTCATGCACTTATGTATCATTATCGTTTGACATGTCTAAACTTATTTCTGTAAACCTTTCATGACTTTTGGGACCTATGTAATATACTCTGAATGTTTTAATAAGTCAAACGATGTGTTTTCAAAACGACACTTTAGGTCGTTCAATATTTCCTGGTTATGGTGCTATGACAGTTACATCCCTAGGCATTCCATTCCGCTGCAAGTCAGGTAAATTGGGGGTGTGACAGATTGGTACCAGAGCTAAGGTTATAGAGAACTAGGATGTATCATTGACCCTAGACTATAACCACATTATCATAGCATCTCATCATTTCATCATAAGTGCATGTTCATTGCTTTTGGTGATTTCATTACGAGTTATTTATTTTATTTCACCTTGATTATCACAGAACCATGTCTGCAAACCCAAATGTTATACTGTACACCATCACAGACTCCGATACTGAAGACTCTACGTCTTCTACTGCCCGTTCACCACCACCTATTGAAGACACTATGTCTTCTACAGCCCGTTCACCACCACCTAGTCCACTTGTACCTGAGTTGCCACTTTTGGCGTCAGATGATGACACTGAGCCTTTCGAGGAGGAAGAGACGACTCCTACTCCTCATGTCCATCCTATTGTACCATTAGATATCACCCGAGTGCCCACAGACACACCATCTCCTACCACTACTATCCAGTCTGAGCCGAGACTTATGTTTCGTAGGGAAAAGACTATCCAGGTTGCTAGTAAGAAGGTTCGTTATGCTACATCTACTTATAGGACCCTACCTAGTCCTACTGTGCCTACACCACCACCAGCCATACCTACTGCTACCCCTATATCCACCTCACTCTTGCCACTTAGGAAGCGTGTTAGGTTTACCACTCCAGATTCACCTACCACTACAGAGTCAGAATCAGCAGAACCACCACCAGTATATCACGTAGGTGAGAGTTCTAGAGCGGCTGCAGCTAGGAGCCCTACACCCGTCACATTAGAGGATCAGATGGGTGCTCAGCAGGAGCAAGTAGATAGGTTGGGATATAGAGTTGATGAGATCATTACTACTCGACTTGAGACTGTCGAGGAGCAGGTTGAGGATTTAGTTCAGGGCAGGGTTGGTATTGATGTGTCATACCATGGTCTCGAGGCACGACAGTTGAGGCATCAGGAGGAGATTGAGCTGCTTAGGGAGGAGTTACCTGAGATTCGAGATAGAGCTCAGGCGACACAGGAGACTCAGTGGGAGCAGGTAGATCAGTTGGCATTGCTTCGAGAGAGGTTGGTCATTTTGGAGGGCAGGGATGTTTCTTCTCAGTTACGAGTTCAGCATCTGGAGGAGATCGTGGTTGCGATGGATTGTGAGATTCGCCGCTTGAAGGGAGAGCCTGGAGCATCTGGAGCTCCTGGACCGTCTAGAGCACCTGGAGGAGCATAGACATAGACTAGTATTATATTAGCTTTTACTATTTCCTAGTCCCGAGGTGTGGGACGTAGTTCAAGAACTTGTAGTCTTTTGGTTGTTGTACAAACAAATATATCAAGTGCGACTCTACTATGTTGGAAATGTTGTGCTATATATATATATCGGTCCATGTAGGCCGAAATTTTCATAATTATATTTATGATGTTTCATGGTTGCTCTTTATGGTTAATGTATTTATTACAGGTTGTGGTTGTACTCGTACATGTCGTGGTTGTATTTATACTTGTTGTGGTTGTATATATACATGTTGTGGGCGTATATTTTTGTATGATGACTATTTCTATTATAGTTTTCTCATGGTTGTTGTCGATTATTATTTATCAGAAGTATGGCGCCAAAGAAGGCAAAGGCTACCTCAGAAACACCCGCTATGACACAAGCAGCTATCCGCAAGTTGGTCAGGGATAGTGTAGCAGAAGCTCTAGAGACTGAGAGAGCTGAAGTTGCTGCTAGGGCTGCTGAGGTTCCACCTACTGCTGAAGTGGTTCAACCCACTACTAGGCGTGAATGTACTTGGAAGGATTTCAAGATTAGTGATCCTATCAAGTATAAGGGCAATGAGGGAGCGGTTGCTTTAATCCGCTGGTTTGAGAAGACTGAGAACGTTTTTCTCATGTGTGGTTGTCAGGAGGTTAACAAGGTAAAGTTCGCTACAGGAATGCTGCTGGATGAAGCCATGTCTTGGTGGAATTCGTATGCTCAACCCATTGGTATGGAGAATGCTTACAAACTTACTTGGGCTGAATTCAAAAAGCTGATGACCAAGAAGTTTTGCCCTCGTACTGAGGTGCAAAAGTTGGAAACAGAATTCTACCAGTTAGTCACTAAAGGAGATGACATTGAGACTTATATCAGGAAGTTTCAGGAGTTGGCTACACTATGTCCAACTATGGTTCCGGATAATGAGAAAAAGATGGAGAATTTTACTGGGGGATTACCCGAAAGCATCCGAGGGGATGTGATGTCTTTCGACCCACAAACAATGGAGGAGGCCATTCGTATAACTCAGAAACTTATGGTCCAAGTGTTGAAAGGAAAGTCTGCTGCAAATAACAACAATAACCGTTCCAACAACACCAACTACAACAACACCCCAAACAACAATAACAACAACAAAAGGAGGTTTGACGGTAACCAAGGTGGAAATGCCATCCAACCAGCACCTAAGAGGCAAGAAGTGGCAAGGGCCTATGCTGCAGGACCTACTGAAGGGAGAGGGTATGCTGGAAATCTACCCAAATGTGATAAGTGTCAGAAACACCATAACCCAGGACGTTGCCCAGATATATGTGGCAACTGCAAGAAGGTTGGTCACTACACCAGGGATTGCTGGAATCCAAACTTGGGTGGAAATCAGAAACCACCAGTAACATGTTTCGACTGCGGAGAAATTGGACACTATAGGAGTGAGTGCCCAAAGAGGAAGAATCAAGGAGCTGGAAATCAAGGAGGAGTAGCTCGAGGAAGGGCTTATGTTATGGGAGGAGAAGATGCCCGTGAGGACCCGAATGTTATTGCGGGTACGTTCCTCGTTAATAATCGTTATGCATCCATTTTATTTGATTCAGGAGCGGATAAAAGTTTTGTTTCTATTACATTTGCACCTTTACTTAACATAGAACCAACTACTTTAGACATTCCCTATATTGTTGAATTAGCCGATAGGTCTTTAGTTAACACCAACACCGTTATCCGTGGTTGCACCATCAATTTCCTAAATCACCCATACAATATAGACCTTATGCTCATAGAACTTGGAAGTTTTGACATTGTTATCAGTACGGATTAGATGTCTCAAACCTTAAGAAATGCCTTTCAGATGAGTCATCCGTTATACCATTAGAAGAGATTCAGTTAGATGACAAACTTAACTTTGTGGAGGAACCAGTTGAAACCATGGACCGAGATGTCAAACAGTTAAAGCATAGTAGAATTCCGATCGTTAAGGTTCGCTGGAATTCTCGAAGAGGAACCGAGTTTACTTAGGAACGAGAGGACCAAATGCAACGCAAGTATCCACACCTTTTCACCAAACCTATTACCGAGACCAACACTAGCTGAATTCAGGGACTGAATTCCTATTTGGGTGGGCGGATGTCACAACTCACCATTTCACGTCATTTACCATTTCAGGTCATTTTCCCAAACTTCGACTTTTTACTATTCATAAATCACTATTCATCGTTTTACTATTCATCGATTTCGAGGTCAGTTTGATATTCTGAGAAACTTTTTGGAAATTTACTATTCACTGAACACTATTCATTTCCGGAAAAGTTTTCATCATTCACTTGCATTACTTATTTCATCGTAAATTTAGTTTACGGGTATTCAAATTCGCGTAACCGGATTGGTTTAGGTGCGAATTCATTTCATTAGTGCTAAGGACACTGCATACGGACTGGAGATAGTCTGCATATCATCATAACAGCATTTTCATGTTATACCACTCTCAGGATTTTCAAATTTCTATATTCAGTACATTTAACGTTTTTACGTATAAGTATTTATAGTAAACGTTAACACCCGGTTTATACACGACGAATATATCTAAATATTCCCACGATGGTCCCGACATATTTTTATATCCATTTTAACATCATAAAAGTCATAACATTCAGTTACCCAGTATTTTGGAAATTTATTTTATTTATAACGTACGCGTATGAATATAACGACGGTTTTCGTTAAAACTAAACAATAATCACCCGATCACTCAGTAAATGTACCCAACATATTTTTAATATATTTTCAACATTATTATAACTTTATTTCATCCCGGTAAACTTCGTGAACATTTATTTCTATTAAAACCGGTACCCGATTGTAACTAAAAACACAAGATAGCACATAATTCATACAAGGTTTTCTAAATAACTACCAAGTACCCTAACCCCCCCCCCCCCCTCCTACCCTTGAAAAACCGGCCATGTGCCACCCCTTTTAACCTCTTGCATTAACTTACCCTTATTTAACTAATAAACTCCTAATAACCTAACTTTACTAAATTCCTAAATCATAATTCACAATTTCTAGCTAAGATCAAAAGTTCATCTCTTCTCCATCCTCTCTTCAACCCACGACCCAAAATCATCACCAAGATCAAGTGATCTTTTTCCATAAATTAAAACACAAAACTTGTTCCTTTTACATGCCTAATCAAGAATCAAGCAACAAAAACACAAGAACATCAAGCATAATCATCCTATAATCATCTCATTTTGTCAAGTAAGTTTTCATCTTTATTTTTTCATGGATCATCCTATTTTTACATGTATTACATAAGTATCATGCTAAAAACCATGTACAAGTAGCTATACCACACTTTATTTTGTCTAAAAAGAAACATACAAACCCTAACTTTTTAGTTATGAATCCCCTTGCTCTAATAACTTGGTTAGGAGTCCATGGCACCCTAAGAAGGTGTATGGTAAGATTAGATTAGCCATGTGGTGATTACAAGAGGTTTGGTGATGGTAGAAATTAGTTTTTAACCTTGAAAACTTGATTTGGAACCTATTTTAGACATGCTGTTCCGTTTTGTAAAAATCTGGAAAATCAGTAAACACCAAGGGAACTTTGGCAAAATTTTTAGAAAATACTTTCAAAAACGAATCCGTAGGCGAAAGAACGGATTAAAAAGAGTCTATAACGAAGGAGTTATGATTTTTGCAAGATTGTAGACGAAAAGTATTTTTCTGAAAATGTTTGCTGTTGGACGTTTTTCATTGGACAAAAAGAGACTTTAGACGTAACCCGGAGGAGCCGAGCTTTCCAAAATATATTACTACATACTAAGACGTAACCGTGGACATAAAGAACAAGTAAAACGGACAAGTAACGACAAAGATATACACGTTTGAATATCGGCTAAAACCACTTTATATTTGACAGCTTTTATTAAATTTGGCGCAAAAACTACGAAGTACATTTTTGAGCTAGAAGTAATATCAAGTACCGAGCTTTATAACTAACGTAGTATTAGTTATTATGAGTATGTTTTCATCATTTCAAGGATTACAACCCGAGTATTTCAACGCTAACATGGAAACTTACGTTATATATATATATATAAGTATATATATATTATAACTAGCTATTTATATTTTCTAATAGCAATATTTTCCAAATTCTTGGAATATATATTTTTGATAATACAAGTGTTTTTCCAAAGAGTAGAGTGGTATAGAAACATGAGCATGGACATTCATAAACATCATTTGGTGATCTTAACGAGATCATTCATCATTCATTTTAGGTTGCGGCAGTTAACCGATCATTTTTGTTCACTTCATTTCATTTCAGTATCATCAGTTGAGGTGAGTTTTCATAGCCCCGTTTTCAATTACTTATTTGATTTCAAATCCCACGGGGGAGAATACATTGCATCAATTACTTTCGTACATGCCAAGTATTACAAATTCCATACATTGCTTAAGTTGCCTTTATACCATATCATAACAAGTCCCCTTTTCAATATCATGGACCGTTAATTTCAAGTACTAAGCGAGAGTGAGTGAATAGATCTATTGAGGGTGACGCCTCCATTCGTGTTTGGGTTGCTCCAACGGGACGAATGCATTTCATGTCTTATCAAGTGAGTGTCTGGTAAACACTCTGTTGGGGCATTACAAAGTCTAGCTTCGGGGTCATGAGCTTAAGGGACAATGTAGCATTTTGACATTTATGTCGGTTTACTTTATACTTGTGGTTTATGTACATACGATTTAACTTACAAACCTATGATTATTCACCAACATTCGTGTTGACCGTTTTCGCAATGTATTTTCAGGTAACTAAGAGCATAAACTTCATGGCATGCATGGAGTCATTTTAGTGAGGACCTAGGATGACGCGTCTCACTTTGACACTTTCATGCACTTATGTATCATTATCGTTTGACATGTCTAAACTTATTTCTGTAAACCTTTCATGACTTTTGGGACCTATGTAATATACTCTGAATGTTTTAATAAGTCAAACGATGTGTTTTCAAAACGACACTTTAGGTCGTTCAATATTTCCTGGTTATGGTGCTATGACAGTTACATCCCTAGGCATTCCATTCCGCTGCAAGTCAGGTAAATTGGGGGTGTGACACCATGGACCAATTTTTATACTCAAGTTGTTGGTCTGTTGATCACCCCTGATTTACTTCTTCTGAGCATGGTTTTTGGTTATCAGAAACATTCGATTTAGGTTCAGTTTTTTATTACATGATTATATGTATATGTATTGTATTGAGCCCATTTTATATTTGTATAGGCCTAGCCCACATGAGTAGTCTAGAATCCTCTCCTGTAATCTTTATATCCGGTTGTTTTGTGATTATGCAAATCAAGGAATCAATTACCTTCAATATGGTATCAAGCTAGTTAATACCTCCCTCTTTTCTCTCCAACAAACTCCTTCCTCTCTTCCCTCCCACCTCCCCTCTCCAACGATCTCAAAGAAAACCCTAACCTCTAATATCGGCAACTATGGCCGGCGATAACCCCCCTCCCCCACCTGCTGAAAAACTAATTCCTTTTAGCATCTCTAGCAAAGTACCTGTAACACTGGATTTGGAAAAACACAACTTCATCTCTTGGAGCTCTTTCTTTAAGATTCATCTTGGAAGTCTAGGGCTTAAATCACACATCGAAAAGGCAACATCTACTAGTGATTCTGAATGGTCAAAGCTTGACGACCTAATCAAAATGTGGATTCTTGGCTCTCTCTCTCTGATTCCCTTCAAGAAGAAGTAGTCTCTACCCCAGGGACTGCCAAAGACTTATGGGATCATATTGAAAAACTATTTCATGATAACAAAGACGCCCGGGCCATCAATCTAGACAACGAACTACACACCATCAAGATTGGGAACCTGTCCATTAACGCCTATTGCACAAAGATTAAATCCATGGCGGATCGGCTTAAAAACCTTGGCACCGTGGTAAGTGAAAATAACCTAGTGATATATGCTGTTAATGGCCTAGACTCGCGGTTTAACACCATTGTTAAAATAATACGCCATCAGCAACCTTTACCCTCGTTTGAAACAACAAGAACCATGCTGCTACTTGAGGAATCAACACTAAAAGAGGCACAAGATGGTGGTAATTTTTTGGAAGGGTCAAGCTCATCGCCTACTGCCCTATTGGCCACGAAACCACATACCAAAAACACCTCATCCAACTCACAAAACAAATCCCATGAACTCCCACAATTGTGCAACCATTTTAACAAGGGTAATTGTAAGTTTGGGGATCGTTGTAAATTCATACACGATCATAGGAACCGTGTGGGACTAAACACAAAAACCTTTGGGAATCAACAGCCTAGTCGATCATCTGGCTTGGCTCAGTTTCACGCTAATACAAATTTTTGGGCTCCTCCTGGTTTGTATTCCACTCGTCTGGCCCAACATGCCTCCCAACTCACGGCCCAACACCGCCCAGTCCAACACCCTCAATACCAACAGCCACTTTCCACCACTCCAGCCCATCTCCCATACGTGGCCCAATCACCCCAACCTGATGCCCATTTTTCTGCCCCATCACACCAGCAGCAGTTTGGTATCCTTGGCCCAGCTCCACAACAGTACCAATCTCAGGCTACCACCCTCCCAACGGCGTTTAGTACCATGACACTTCAAGACCCGACATGGAACATGGATACAGGTGCCTCTTCTCATTTAAATTCTAGTGCAAATAATTTAAGTACCATTTTTAATACACGCTTATTCCCATCGGTACACGTTGGTGACGGAAATTCTATCCCCGTCATCAACACCGGACATAGCATTATTCCATCACCTCATCGCCCCCTTCATCTTCATAATGTCCTTGTTACACCCAATATAATTAAAAATCTAATTTCTGTCCGTCAGTTTACTAGGGATAATAATTGCACTATTAAATTTGACGCCTTTGGTTTTCTGTGAAGGATTTCTTGACTCGCCATATCCTCCTTCGATGTGATAGCTCAGGTGATCTCTATCCAGTCACCAAGCCTTCTATCCCTAGTGCTTTTGTCTCCACCAGTTCTTCTACATGGCACCAACGCCTTGGCCATCCCGGCGATGAAGTGCTACGCTCTCTTGTGTCTCGTCAATTTATTTCGTGTAATAAAGAAAAGTCTCCACATGTTTGTCATGCATGCCAACTTGGCAAACATGTGAAGCTTCCTTTTCATAACTCAGATTCCATTGTTGAACATTGTTTCGATATTATTCACTCTGATTTATGGACATCTCCTATTGTTAGCTCAGGTGGTTTCAAATATTATGTACTATTTTTTGATCATTTTTCTCATTATCTATGGATTTACCCCCTCCGTAAGAAATCTGACATGCTCGATAAATTTTTACATTTTCGTAACTATGTTAAAAACCAATTCAAATGCGAAATTAAAAGTTTCCAATGTGACCATGGTGGCGAGTTCGATAACAACCAACTACATACCCTTTTTGCCAATCATGGAATCCAATTTCGATTCTCTTGCCCTAAAACCTCCCAACAAAATGGCAAAGCCGAACGCATGATACGAACCATAAACAATGTTATACGCACCCTCCTATTCCAAGCGCACCTACCACCCACATTTTGGGTCGAAGCTTTACATATGGCCGCATACCTCTTAAACCTTCTACCCTCTACAGCAATCAAAAATGAAATCCCTTTCACTCGACTTTTTAACAAAGCACCCGACTACACACGCCTACGCATATTTAGGTGTCTTTGCTACCCTCACATACATTCACCTCACAAACTCGCACCCCGCGCCACCCCTTGTATTTTCTTGGGCTATCCGGCATACCATCGTGGTTTTCGCTGCCTAAACCTTGAAACCAACAAAATCATCCTCTCCCGCCATGTCACCTTCGACGAAACACAATTCCCTTACCGATCTATGACACCCTCCTCTCCACCATCATATACCTTTCTCAAGGACACACCATCCCCTCTCCTCAACTCTCTTATCTCTGATCCCCCCCATGTCCAAACCCAGTCCAACAGCAACACAACCGACATGGATAGCCCTCAGCCCAATAGCCATGACCCAAATACCAACTCTCCACCTGTCCATACAAGAAGCCCATCACCTATCCCTCTCCACTCCCCATTAAACCAAAACAGCCCACAACACAACAACGACCCCTCTACCTCCCAACCTATCACTGAACCTACATTAACAAACAACCCTCCGCCTCCTAATGAACCACCGCGATCTCACCACATGGTCACACGGTCAAAATCGGGCATTGTCAAACCTGTTGATCGCTTGTCCTTACACACGTTCTCCATTTCTCCAATTCCTAAATCCCCTTTTCACGCCTTAAAAGTCCCTCAGTGGCGTAATGCTATGTATGATTAGTTTAATGCGTTAATTAAAAATGGCACTTGGATTCTTGTACCGAGGCCCTCAGGTGTTAATTTGGTTCGCTCTATGTGGTTATTTAAACACAAGTTTCATGCTGACGGGACTTTGAGCCGCTATAAGGCTCGCTTGGTTGCTAATGGTAGTAGTCAGCAACTTGGTGTTGATGTTGATGAGACTTTTAGCCCGGTTGTAAAGCCAGCTACCATTCGTACTGTCCTTAGCCTTGCAATATCTCGCAATTGGCCAGTTCACCAACTTGATGTTAAGAATGCTTTTCTTAACGGGGATTTGTCCGAGACAGTCTACATGCATCAGCCTCCCGGTTTTGTTGATTCTCAGTATCCTCACCATGTTTGTCTTTTGCAGAGATCTTTATATGGTCTGAAACAAGCTCCTCGTGCCTGGTTTCAGCGATTTGTAGGTTATGCCACACGAGTCGGATTTTATCACAGTCGATGTGACTCTTCTTTATTTATTTATAGGCAGGGATCCGAGGTTGCTTATCTACTTATATATGTGGATGACATTATACTAACAGCTTCTTCCATAGTTCTTCTACAGCAGATCATTGCATCTTTGCACAGTGAGTTTGACATGACTGATCTTGGGCCACTTAAATACTTTCTTGGTATATCTGCTGTTCGACACTCTACAGGGATGTTTTTATCTCAACGGAAGTATGCTACTCAACTTCTTGAGCGCGCTCACATGACTAACTGTAACTCATCTCGGACTCCAGTTGATACCGAGTCTAAACTGGGTCCCGAGGGAGTTCCAGTACAGGATCCTACTTTATATCGCAGTCTTGCAGGCGGACTTCAGTACCTCACTTTTACTAGACCAGATATATCTTATGCCGTTCAACAGATCTGTCTTTATATGCATGATCCACGGGAACCTCACTTTGCTGCTCTCAAACGTATCCTGCGATACGTTCAGGGGACTTTGGATTTTGGCTTACACTTATACTCCTCCTCGACTACTTCCCTTGTTGGTTACACGGATGCTGACTGGGCTGGTTGTCCCTCTACACGACAATCAACCTCTGGTTACTGTGTATTTTTGGGTGATAATTTATTGTCTTGGTCCTCTAAGCGTCAGCACACTCTTTCAAGATCCAGTGCCGAAGCAGAGTATCGGGGCGTTGCTAATGTCGTGGCTGAGACTGCATGGCTACGTAATCTGCTACGCGAGTTACATTCTCCATTATCATCTGCCACCCTTGTCTATTGTGACAACGTTAGTGCCATTTATATGTCAGCCAACCCGGTACAACATCAACGGACAAAACACATAGAGATTGACATACATTTTGTCTGTGACTTAGTCACTGCTGGACAGGTACGCGTTCTGCATATTCCTTCTCGCTATCAGTATGCCGACATCTTCACCAAAGGTCTTCCCTCTGCCTTGTTTGAAGAGTTTCGCTCCAGTTTGAGCGTCCAGCCTCCTCCCGCTCCAACTGCGGGGGTGTATTAGATGATTATATGTATATGTATTGTATTGAGCCCATTTTATATTTGTATAGGCCTAGCCCACATGAGTAGTCTAGAATCCTCGGTTGTTTTGTGATTATGCAAATCAAGGAATCAATTACCTTCAATATTTTTCACACACCTCTAATTTATCGACTCTTTTCACTTTCATCGATCGATCAAAAGTTTCGCCAACATAAAACACCCAAAGAGTGACATAAAGCCAATAATTTGAGTTAGTAATGGTGCATCTTTTAATGGTACGGGTGATCTTGCGTTGCATTTGATGTAATCTTCTCGAGTTATTTTAACCACCTTCTTTTCGGCCTCATACACGTATACTACAAAACCAACAATAACATGTATCAAAATATTAAACTTACAAGTAACAATAAATAATATTTGTATCTACGATGCTCACTTGCTCAGCCCTATGTATAATTCACTCACCGATGGTCTCCTTAGATTGTAAACGATTCCCCTTGTTCCATTGATCAAATGTGGTTGATTCTACGGAGTGGCTTATAACGGGCCGGTGACTACCAAGTACAGGTTCACTCGCAGCCTGACCATATTGATTAACGTTGCAGATCAACAACAGAGCAATAACTAAATACCCGATGAAAACAAGCAGGAAATTTGCCATTGAAAACCTTCTATTGAAAACTGTGTTTTGGTGGCGTTAGATCGATAGATGTATGTGAATATATATATATATATATATATATATATATGAAAATTTTCTTAGTGTAAGATACCATGACATTCATGTTGGAGTGTAATTGTGATTCATTCATTACGTAATGTGCCAAATACAATATAAATAAATAAATAATAATTACATGTGCAAAGCTTATAATACAATCTTTTTTATATAATAAAACAAAATCCTAGGGATTTTTTCATTTCAAAAAAACCAAACCATACCTTATTTAGTAATAATATTATTTTCTTATTATGTAACATTTTATATTTATCTATAACACAAGTATAAGATAAATACAAAAATATAAATAAGATGCAATTAACAATATGATTAAAATTTTTAAATAATTATCTTTAATAATAAAAAAACTATAATTAAAAATTATAAATCAAACAAAACAAATACTAAATTATTTGTTTTTTAATAAATAAAAATATATGATTAAAAAAAAATTTTTAAAAAAAAACCGCGCATGAGCGGGTATTATAACTAGTGGGCCTAAACAAACTTATAACCCCACTAATAATTCCATATGTACCTTAATTGTGATTCATTCTTTTCATTTTTAGCGATAAATTTCATTACCAAGCTAGCAAGATGTTAAATAAATTTTGAATACTTTAGTGCAAGCAATTAAAAATAAATAAATAAATTGTTGTGAATACAAGAATTGAGAGATTGAAAAGTACTCTTCAATTAATCTATAATGTCAGATATACATGAGGTATATATAAGATAAACAGTAGGGTAAAAACCCTAATAGCTAACTGGGCCGTGGGCCTCTTATAGACTATATGGACATCCACTAATAATGTTTTATAACACTTCCTCTAGGATGTCCATATTGTTAATACGCTTAGGAAATGCTGCCTCATTAAAAACCTTGTCAGGAAAACCCCGTGGGACAAAACCATGACTAAGGACAAAAAGAGTGCAGCGCGTATTGTCTCCTTCTGATGACTATATCACTTGAGCTCTTTGAGTTGTTGCATCCCAATGTTGTGACTTAGTTTCCTAAATGTTGAGGTAGGAAGCGCCTTTGTAAATAGATCTATCAAATTGTCGCTTGAACGAACTTGTTGAACAATAATATCACCATTCTTCTGTAAGTCATGCGTGAAAAATAATTTTGGTAAAATATGTCCTGTCGCCATTGATATATTCTTCTTTAAGTTGAGCAATAGATGTTGCATTATCTTCATGCAAAACTGTTGGTGTCTCCTTCTTGAAAAAAATACCACATGATTTACGTATGTGTTGTGTCACACTTCTTAACCAAACACATTCTCAACTTACTTCATGGATTGCTAGAATTTCTGCGTGGCTGGATGAAGTTGCTAAGATTGTCTGCTTTACTGAACGCTATGTAATCGCAGTTCCTCCACTTGTAAATACATATCCAATTTGAGATCGACCATTACGAGGGTCAGACATATATCCTGCATCTGCAAAACCAACTAAACTTGTATTTGATGGGTTAGTGAAATTTAAACCCATATCCTTTGTACCTTGAAGATACCGAAATACTTGCTTTACTCCATTTGAGGATTATGCCTCATTAAAACCTTACTAGATAAAACCAGTGGGACAAAATTCTAGTGAAGGAAAAAGAGTACATAACTCCTTTATACACCCGGGGATGTTGCCTCATTAAAAACCTTGCCGGAAAACCCTGTGGGGACAAAACCATGGTCAAGGGAAAAAGAGTGCAACGGGTATCTTCTATCCCCTTGATGATCACATCACTTGATCTCATTGTCTTAGTGAAATGCACATTCAAGTGTCTCGATAAAATCACGTGAATAAATATTCTACATGTTACTTCCATATCCATTTTAAGGATTAAGATACGTCATACATCTCATATAAGTACATCCGTGTAATTCACATATACACATTTTAGTATGACACATTTAAATCGATATTGTGATCATCATCTTTAAAAATCAAGGGGTCTTTCTTCATCATGCGACCTCATAAACATGAGCGTCATTTATCCGTATAAAGATATGCATCATCTTTTTTTAGCTTTCATGATGCATAATGATTACATCTTTGAGATGTTCAATTCATAAGCTAAGACAAGCTCCGTCTTTTTGTTTCAAATTCAAATTCTATGCATTCAATCACAAACATAAAATCAAATTGTATGAAACTTAAAACATATTCACATCTAGATCTCTTTATGAAGTTTCATAGGCTAACAAAATTCTTTATTTGGCACAATAATATACACTTAGGCAAGGCAAACATATGCCAAAAACATGATTAATTCAATACAATCAAGTAGTGTTCTTGAGAACTTCTCTTATATGCTTTAAGCATTAAAAAAATCACTAGCATGCTTTATGCATTTTATATCCGATAATAAAATCTCATATGAGCTCTATTCATTTATCTTTTAGACGCATATCAATTGTTTACACATTGCCACTTATACAATATTAAAATACATTATTCGATCCACCACACGAGAACATGCATCTACATGATCATTTACAAGTCTTATAGAAAATATATGTGTGCCATCACTTGTACCTTATGCATAACTTCATTTCATTTACTCATAAAGACTGATGCATATTCAATAAGTTTACATATTCATATGTACATACTTCAAGTCCCAGTAACCATGTCTCATCACAAGAGACTTCAATCAATCATTAGCTACTTGCGTCATTAAATTTTAATTTTGGCCATTCATCAATCCAAGATCCTCACATTCATTTTAGCGTTATATTATTTATTTATATAATCAAATCATGCACATTATCATATATAGCTATCGACGTCGATTCATTTCTTTTTCGATTCCACACTTTACAAGACATTTATTTATTGAGATCTCATGAATTTTTATTTACCTGGGATTTTTCAAGAACCTTCATGTCTAGTGTATCTTTACAAGACTATTATGGGGTCTTTATACCTCGATTCGACCATCTTAATTTTCTTGCTCCATTTTATCACTTCAATCGAGGACTTTTATTTGGAATCAATTAGTCTATTACGTTGCAGACGTGCCATAGACTTACTAACAATCATTCATTTTACTTGTGGGACATACATTCTAATTGGAGCACTAGCAGCGTATATATGATCTAGTCACTTCTTTAGGTCACTAAACATGTCTGGCATTTACTAGATCTGGAATTTTATTTGTCCCTTGAACTTTAAGTTCATATTCATTAGTGTGAGGATCAACATTATATCATAATTCATTCCAAATTTCTCGCTACTCATTCTCCCTCTGAATGAATTATCAATTTCAACATCCCTTTGTGTGCGTTGTGGTGGATTTACAATACAGGTTCCGCACACTTACAGAAAACTTTATATGGGAAACATATGGTTGTGACCAAAACCATTCTAATAGGGAGAATTCATTATTAATTGTTGGCAAGATGCGAATTCATATGTCATAACATGCCTCATAAACTAAAAATTTTGTTCTCATAATATTATTGGCTTTGCAATCAACTGAAGACGTTTTATGAACATTTCAACAAAAGCAATTCGCGTATGAACATGGGCTAATTTTATGTTCAACACTTATTCCAATAATCAGCCAATACTTGGAAGTATTCACCACCATTCTCAATAATATAATTTGGAAAACCATGCTCGCATTTTATAAGCCGAGTCACTAATCACGCTAACTTTAAGTTGCGTATTTGATAATCATTTTGACGATGCATCGATTTTAAAACTCAAAATGATCCACATGGCAGATGTATAGGCCTGAATACATCTCCTTTATATTCTTTCCAAAACTTTATAGGACAAAGTCCTCACTTTACTATGGTGGTGATATATGAACTATTAAATTCCTCTGAGAACAATCAAATATATCTTTGAAGAAACTCAGGGTTCTTCTATCTTTTCGCATCATCATTGACCCGGGATGATCCAACCGGTCATACCACTCAATAAAATAATCTTGGCTCATAAACTTTGGTTTACGACCACATGTGTCTCAATTGCACTCGACTTTTGCCAAAAATCATATAATTTAAGGAATTTATTACATCACATACGCCATTCAAATATATGAAAACTCTTTATGACTTCTAAAATATAGTTCAAAATAGTGTTCACATTAGCTTATAGCATTATTCTATAATAGTGATGATGTACAATTTGATAAATACACATATATACCATCAAGCAATTGATCAAGTGTTTCACATGCAAACAAATTACATGATAAATAAGTCATGCATATTTGACAAACTGAATTGCACAAATCAGCTAAGAAAGTTTATGCATACCTCTAATAATATTCTTTGACAATATTCAGAATAAGTAATGGCTTTGCGTCTTTTTTTTTTTTTTTTTTTTTCATTCATAATCCATTTATATAAAAATGTTTCTTATGTTAATAAAGATGTAGTGCAAGCAAATTACTTCTTGTGTTAGTCATGCATTCAATATCTTTTCATGTAAGCAAGTAATAAGAGCATTGATTTTTATAAAATCAGCCTATTAATTAAACAATAAAGTAATAGCATTTTTGCATGACATTTGATATAAATAGGCATCATGAACTGAAACATAATAGTCTAAAGGCTCTTTCTAAAAGATACTAGCATCATGTAACATAACAGACTTGTATATCATAAACATAGAGATTAGATTCTTAATCTAATCCATCTAGTAATATAATCTAGCTAGTAGATGAATAAACCAAGTAGTGTTTCAACTCAACCAAATTTGATAAAAACATATCACAAACGCATGCATCAACTAGCAAGATCAAACACGATACCGGCCAATAAATACACAAGTGACAAGCTATAAATTAATACATCAAAACATGGCTAATAGTAACATTTATGATTAGGCCCAATGACATCAATAAAGGTTTCAGTTTCATGTGCTTGTTTCAATATAAATCAATAATAACTCATGTACTCCATATAATTTTGTTTATTGACGTTGTCTTTTCAAAAGATATTGTCACAACGAAAATTTATAACTACTGAAATTAGTATGAGTTACAAAATCAAGTAAGATATGTACAACTATGATCATCCTTCAAGACAATATAACTACTACAACTATCTAGTTAGCAAAAATCTGTTGCATATAATAATAATCTTAGTAGTAATTTAGCTTACTAATTTTAAAAACTAGTAGTTTGTTAGAATTATTATCATTGAAAGAAATTAGATTGTATAAGACAATTCATATGCCGAAAATAGATATAATTTAGAAAAAGACATTTGTACGTAAGATATGGGTATACAGTTAGCTTTGTTTTGATTTATGACATAACATCTTAAGTGATCAAGTCAATCAATGTTATATGTACCATAAAAACAATAAATCTACGATTATGCGTATAATAGTAGCCAAATTAAAATTTTGTCAATAACTTGGAGTACTTCATTAATTAAGGGTATAGACATGCAAAATAAAACAAGTAAACCACCATGCCCGACCATTAGCCTTTGAATATAATTATTCGTTAATACCCTAGAGCATATTTATGGTATCTCGTGATCCCATAGTTACTTCAACAAAATATTAAAACGAAGTTCTACACGACTATAGGCGGTGACATTTAACATTGTTGTAATGTTTATAAGATCCATCAATTAATCTAAATCGAAATCACAGTCATCAAAACTATATGGTACAAAAGAAAGTATACCAACTAGAGAACATATATTCATTATAAATAGTTTAGCTAAATTAAGTAATCAATCTACAAAAACCGTATAGCATGCGTATAATATCTTATACGGAGTAATTAAGACTTGTAACAAATATACGAATCTATAAAGTTATTCATACACCATAATTAACATATTAGCATTTATCAATCAAGTTCATCTTACTATAAAGATTTATAACATTATGGAACATAACCAAAACACAATAGAACAAAAGCATAATACTAATTAATAAGGTTTGGCACAATATATATTACAAGGTTGTCATATAATTATTTAGCGTAAACATAAATATATCAATAGTATGGTGAAGTCGGATACTAACTACTAAGAAAACAAATATTTAACTAACAGGAAAAGAACTGGTGGCTCTATAACAATAATAAAGAAACACATTATCAAGAAAAAAAACGAAGATATACTGATCATTAAAGATCAACCATATGTACATAACATTAACATATAAACGAACCAATTATAATAAAACAATAACATTAAAAGTCTATATGTGTTGTTATATTAATTTATTGACCTTACTCTTAACCCCATTAAGTAATAAGACAAGACATGATATGACGATTGCTTAATAATATTATTTAGATTGTCTACCATTGACTGTAACTACGAACAATAAATTTAAAAGCGTTGAAGACATACCACAGTCAATCGAGAGTAGGAAAACAAAACGAAAATTAAGAGCGTGCTGATAACGTGTTGTGAATACAAGAATTGAGAGATTGAAAAGTATTATTCAATTAATCTATAATGCCAGATATACATGGGGTATATATAAGATAAACAGTAGGGTAAAAACCCTAATAGCTAACTGGGCTGTGGGCCTCTTATAAACTATATAGACATCCACTAATAATGATCCATAATATAAATAAATAAATAAGTAAAATAAAAAAATCCGTTCAAACCAATTCAAATAAATTTTGAATACTTTAGTGCAAGCAATTAAAAAAAAAAATAAATAAAAAAAAAATAAATAAATAAATAAAAAAAATCAAACGAGTTCAAATAAATTTTGAATACTTTAGTGCATGCGATTAAAAAAAAAAACATTCAAACCAATTCAAATTTTCCTATTTCTGTTAATCACATGCACTAAACCTCCATCTCTTATCTTACGTATCGCTTGTTATTGGCGTGTTAATGTCTTTTTAGATTTATTACAATTTTAACTTATGTGTACATTAACGAAGACGATATACAACAACAATACTCAACCCCGCAAGAGTAAAGAGGGGATGAGAAAGTCACACCCAGCTACTCGATGGTAAAAGGTAAATTGACTGCTTCCAGAAAAACTTCCAACAAAAATTTGAACAATGATGATATAATTAAGCCACACAATATACTTGCTATTTATTCATAACGAAACTTATATAGAGATATGATAGATGTATTAATCATAAAACAAAGAGTAGACATATATGACTTCTTAAATCATATCCCCATATAGAGAGGTACAACAACAAGACAAACAATACCTTAAAACAACCAAAAAGACAAATGAGAATGACACATCATACTAGGAGGATACTTAAAGTAGTAAAAAACAAACATGCAAATCATGGTACTATCAAAGTACATGCACTAACATAAAACTTTAACCTTAACCAAATCAAGGAACTATGATTCCACCACCAATACCACCACCTTTCACTGCACCAACACCACCACCAAGACCACCAAGACCAGCACCACCAACACCACCAACACCACCACCAATACCACTACCACCACCAAGACCACCTACACCTGGCAACCCTCCAACACCACCTAGTCCACCAGCCCCACCTGCCCCACCAAGCCCACCAACACCACCAAGAGTTGGTAACACACCTGCATATCCTCCTACACCTGCAAACCCTCCAACACCTCCATATGCAATGAAGTTCTTCTCATCTTTAACATTAGCTGATCCTCCACTTGGTGCAGTGGCATGATCAGTCTTGTCACTTATGGTGACACTATTTTCATCACCACTAGGTATGTTTCTTGCATTGGTTTCAGCCAAAAGAACAAGTGCACAAACACAAATTGCTAAGAACATCTTCATGGCCATCTTTATATATATATATATCTCACACACTCACTACTCACACACACTTAATATGTTATGTTATGTTTTGAGGTGGTGTTGGTGATAATATAATGGTGGTATTTATAGAGAATAAGAAGGGTGGTGGACAGTTGTATAAGGGGTGAAAGAGTAAAATTATGAAAGAGATGCATGGAATGAATTAATGTTTTGCATGGTTTTGATCAGAGTTAGGTGATGGAGAGGAGTGTGAAAAGTAGTGAAAATTTAAGATGGTGAATAAGTGTAAGTTTATAAGTCAACCCTGCATGCTTTGTTCTTTACGATACAAAGCTAGCACCAAGCACCAAGTTTTGTGTATATCTTGTTGGAAATCAGACCAACATAACTTTGCTTATGTAACATATAGCTAGCTAGCACCAAGTTTTGTATATATATTTGTACGGAGTAGTTTATAATTATGTAACAAGATTTAAACATGTATACTGATTCATTCACTTGTGCATATCGGAGTATGTTGGTACTTATGTTGGTATGGATCGATTTGATCAAAGACATATAGATCATGAATCACATAGATATATAGATTGACTGAACCATGTAGTACTTAAAGACCGGGTGTAATCGGTGCATCAAAGATGCTTTAAGTTGTCCCCCCACACGACGCCTGCCTCCCACTACACAACCAACAAGAGGACGCGTTGTCCCCCTTTTTCTTTGAGAAATTGGTCTTGTACATGAATGAATTGGGAACTTGGTTTTGTGAGTGCGTTCGAGTATATTATGGGGTATACTTATGTTTAATTAAGCGGGTATATTTGGGTGGTGAAACTGGTTAGTTAACTTGTTACATAAAGTTGTTGGTGATGTTGATGGTGGCCGGAGAGAAGTTGATGGATATGTCGAATTGTTGGTGATGATGTTGGTCACGATTACAGTTAGAGGTGGCCATTTGCCGGTTCAAAAAAAAACCGGACCGGTTCCAATCCGGACCGGTTCGGCAGTCAAAGTCAATGGACCGGATCCGGTTCCAATCCGATCCGGGGTCCAAAAACCGGAACAAGTCTACCCGGTTCCGGATCGGATCCAATCCGGTTCGGTCCCAAGAACCGGTGGTCATTTTCTTAACAGTAAGCATGCAACATTTTTCGATTCCGGGTTTTTTTTTTTTTTTTTTTTTTTTTTTTTTTTTTTTTTTTTTTTTTTCGTTCGCGTTTCCCACATAATAAACTTAATAAACTTCGACTTTTATTAAAAAAAACTAATAGACGTCACACTTAAAGTACTTGAAACACAAATTTAATACATTTCGACTATTTATTATTCTTCGGTTTCATCTTCATCTTCAATTTCAACTTGAACGGCGGCCCTTGCGGCGCTTGTAGCTTCATCGTAAGCAATTTCTTCTTCGGTAAGATTGATTGCATAACCATCTTGCACCTCGACCTTTTGTAATTGTTTTTCGTAGTCCATCGGTTCTTCAAGTATTGAAACGTCTTGTATACGTTCATTCCCATCTAAATAATCCTTCAAGCAAATACACATATCCAAAGATAAAGGTGTGAGTTTTGTTCTTCTTACCGACAATACCTTTCCACTAGTAGAAAAATCGGATTCCGAAGCAACGGTTGAAGCTTGTACGCTTAGTAAATCCCGGGCCATTACGGCTAGAACGGGAAATTGAGATTCCCTTTGTTTTCACCAATTCAAAACATCAAATTTCTTGAACTCTTCGGATGTGATAGTGTTTAACCAATCGGTTCCCGTATATCTCACATATTCGTTGCTCATTAAATTGTCACTCCTAGCCCGTTTACCACTTTCTTGTCTTGAACTTGAAAATAAGTCCAAATCCGGATCCACGGATGAAGACGAAGCCCACATACTTGGCACCGAACTCGTTCCCACATTTGTTGCACCATATTTCTCAAAATAAACATTATATAAACATTTGAAATTATTTTTAAACGATGCTTGTGCATTATTTACATAAAAAATGTCTATTTGGTTCAAATCCAAGTCTTCACCAATCTTTTTGATAAGCTTTTCTTTCATCGGTACAACCATATTAGCAAAAAGTGGACCATCATATTCGTATGCTCCTAATTTTCTACACATCACATAAAGTTGGTTGAGGACCGAATGACTCGTGGGATAATAAACATCCGATAACATAGTTGTTGCGGTTTTAAAAACTTTGAGTAAATCGGTTATTTTTTTAATAAGACTCCAATTTTCAACCGAAAATGGTATCATATTTTCCCCACGCCTTTGTCTAGCACAAAGCTCATCATGAAAATGTTGTAACGTGTTTTTTTGACGTAAAGCACTAACAAACATGTCATAGGTCGAATTTCATCTTGTAGGAACGTCCCAATTTTGTGATAAAAAAATAGAATTCGATTCATGACACAATTTTATATAATCCAAATATCTATTCGAATGATATTGAAAAATATCTTGTAACATTTTTCTAAAAGATTCTCTTAAATTAAACATTTGTTGGGTCGCTAGTCCGCTTTGCACAACCAAGTTAATGATGTGTGCAACACATCGACTATGATAAAAAAAATGCCATCAACAGTCGGTCGGTATCTTAGTTTTAGTAATCCTACCGCATTTGTATTATTAGAAGCGTTATCGAATGATATTGAAAAACCTTTTCTTCTAATTTAAACATTTTCGTAACATATCTCAATATTATACTTAAATTTTCACCTGTGTGCAGATTTGGAAATATTTCAAAATCAATAGTACGTTTCATCATTTGCCAAGTCGCGGGGTCAATCCAATGTGCGGTAACACACAAGTACGAACCCGGCAAACCATGACCCGCCGACCAAACATCGGTTGTTAAGTTTACACTAGTTTTTAAAGCATCAAAACCAAGTATTAATTCTTTTTTAACCTTTGCCCAAGATTTAATACAATCACGTTTAAGAGTTTGACGACTTACATAAGTGTAGCGTGGTTAAAGCCTTTGTTGAATCAACCTCGTTAACCGAGGGTTGTCGAAGTGGTTGAACGGCAAACCCTCTTGAATCACAAAGTGAGCTAAATCTTGACGAAGCGCCCTCTCGTCATATACAAAAATACTCCCATCTCGTCCCATAACACTTTGATCCGATGACCCAACGCCTTTTGTTGCTTTACAATGGTGATTCATGTGCTTCTTCAACGTAGAATTCCCCGATGAAGACATATAAGTGTTACAAGCTTTACAACGAGCCTTTTTTGAATTATCCGAAAACCTAACCAAGTCGAAATGACACCAAATCTCTTGGTTTCGGGTTGTTGGTTCAATCCCAACTTCCAAAGGTTGGTTTGTATAACTTTGAGCATGAGAAGCGGTATTGTTTGATGATGTTGGTTGAGATTGAGAAGCTTGATTTCTTCTAGACATTTTTGATCAAGTTTGTGAGCAAATTTTGAGTGTTTTTCTTGAATTTGATTGTTGTGATTCAACCAAAATGATCAATGATATTTATAGGAATGTTTAGGAGCTTAAAATGGGACAAATGGGGGACAAACCCGTTGGAATTTATGTGAAAAAGGGTCATATGACCGTTGGTACTGCTGCTAGCCTACTGTGTTACAAAACCCAGAAAAAGCAAATGTTTACGTTGGAACCGGTTCCTAGGAACCGGATCGCGAACCGGGTATAGATTATCCGGTTCCAAACCGGATCTAGTCTCAGAAATGTGGAACCGGACAGGAACATGCGGATAATTTTGGAACGGGACCTGATCTTGCCAGAACTGGTGTTGACCGGATTCAGTTCCGGATAATTATCCGGTTACGGTTCTGGAACCGGATCCGTTGGCCACCTCTAATTACAGTAATTACTTGTGTTCTCGTGATCACTTTTTTCTTTAATTTGTTGTGTTTTGCATAGCATGAAAAAAAATGAATTTGCGTATTTCACTATTTGTTGTTGTTGTGAAAGAAACCATAAATTTCACGAATTTAGCACAATTCACGTATACAAGGTGCATGTCAAGGCGCATGGCGTAGTTAAATTATTGCTTTTTGGATTTTACATCATACGTACAAGAAAGGTAAATTTTGAAAAGAAAGTGATGTTGAACACATGTTTCAGGACAGTGGACACGCCTACTAGAAAATTAGGTGACAAACAATATGCATGAATCATGATTCAAACTTTGGACCACATTTTACAATCCATGTATCATAGCGCAAAGGAATACATTTTGGATCTTTGTCATTAACAACTGGTTTGTTCAATTTCCTTGTGAAAAAATGGCTAGATGTTACTAGCTAGCATCATCGAACACTTAGAGACAACTCTTCGTGCAAACTTTGTTTCGTGATCACTGGCATTTACCTAATTAAGTTCAACCGAATCAGAAAGGCAAAATTTATTGGACTCGAATCTAAATCTGTTTGGTTTCGTTTTTAAGCAAAAGGAATTCTGTTGAATAATGCATGGAATTCGGATTGCATAAGCTCACTTATGACCTAGATTGAAGTCAGATGTGACACGGGCTATACCCAAATTAATTTTACTCATGAAGTGTAATATTTTTTTAAAAGTGTCATTTGTTTTATGTACAACCCCTAATATTATTGACACTTTCTTTATTTATAGAGCAAATTTAGTTTAGACCAAAACTTCTTTATAGTAATTTTTTTATTCTTTTTTAGAACGTCTAACATTTACAATCTACACCACTTATCTCACAAATTCTATTTTACATGCCTTTAACGAGGCTTAAACCCATAACCTTCAGGTTGATGGGACCACTCACATACCGTTGTGCCAAGAGGCCTTTGGTTAAAATATATATATATATATATATATATATATATATATATATATATATATATATATATATATATATATATATATATATATATTATTACTTATGGTGAAATAAAATTTGTACAAACCTCTCGCAAACCCCACATGTAAGAGTTAAGAGCTACAGAACCTCCACATGTAATATGCTCATATTTGATTATACCATATCAGATAATACGTATTACTAAATCATTTGTTATGAATTTAGTATATGTTTAAGTCTAGGGGTTAATGTGTCATGTTTAGTTGGTACGTGGGCAAAAATTGTAGGGTTAATACGAGATATGAATGCAAAGCAGATTATTATTTGGAATGTCTCGGAGAAGAAGGTTGGTAACGGCAATGATACTTTTTTTTGGTTGGATGTTTGGGTGGGAAATCAAAGTCTCCGAGATAAGTTCAATAGGTTATACAAGCTTGACATGGTTCCAGATTGCATGATTAGCTCAAGATTTGTAAATGGTGCATGGCATTGGCAATGGCGTAGAGATTTGAGAGGTGGTACAGAGTAGCAATAACCACGATTTAATGGCATTAATTAGTGGTCAACAATTGCAAGATTATCCGGACTCATTTGTGTGGAATCTGGATGCAGAGGGAGTGTTCTCGGTTGGTACTACAACGAAATTTATAGATGACAATAACATGATTCATGCGTTAACCGCAACACGCTGGAGTAAATTCGTGCCTAGACGAGCTAATATCCTCATTTGGAGACTTCGTTTGGATAGACTTCCACTTTGATTCAGCTTATCTAAACGAGGATGCGAGATAGATACTTTGAATTGCCCTATTTGCAATGACGGTGTTAAAACAAGCATACATTGTTTTCGGGGCTGTGAAGTGGCTCATCAAGTTTGGAGAAAAATATCAAGATGGTGTGACACAACGATTTTAGTTGGGGATAGCATACAAGAGTGGTATGACAGTTTGGTTGATTCCTCAAGATCAAGTGAGATGAAGATAAAGTTTGAGGTGATTGTTATAACTTCTATTTGGATCCTTTAGCGTTTTTGGAACTCGGTGGTGTTCAACAATAATCTGATTATAAGAAGTGACATTTTTGATTTGATTGTTTTAACATCGTTTAATTGGTTAAAGGCCAGAGCTTCTAAGATGCATATGTCTTGGAATGATTGGGTTTCTAATCCGTTGTAATTGTTCACGTTGGCAAGGAGAAGTTTCTTGCTTCTTCTTTGCTTTCTAATTAATTTTGCCTTTCAAAAAAAAATGTGTTATGTTTAGTTGGTCTCTTAGTCGATCATATTAGGACTAGGATTAGTGGGCCGTTTATGTGTTGCTTGTGTCTCAAGTAAACATGTCTAATTCTTTTATATAATTGACATTGGAGTCCTGTGTGTATTAGGAGTCGGTTTACACCCTCTCATTTTCTATAAATAGAGATGAGGGATGAACGTTTTGTACATCATTATTTCTTTACTAATCAAGCGTCTGTTATAGGGTTATATCTTGTGCATTATTCTTTCTTTTTTGTCGATTATGAATTGCTTGTGTGTGTTCTCCATTCGTTATTGAAGTAATCCACTCTACAAGTTGTTAGTAGATCGAACGCTAGCCAACATCATTGGAGAAAACTTAAGCTACCCACAGGGTAGTTTAACCACTGGGAATTAAAACACAATTAATACTTTGTTAGAGAAAAGATGAGAATATTGTTCCTTCTCTCCCAATGAATTAATTTCACCTCATCCGGGTAAACTACCCGGTGAGTAGATGTATCCATGCCCAACATCATCAATACCTAAACATCAAAACTAGCATATATTTTTGTGAATCCCTCAAGCTCGATATCTAGCTCATTACTAGATTTAAATGCATGATCACCGATAGAAAGGTAGGCCCACTACTATGCAAATGTGCTCATGAATTATTCGCATTATTCACATCTCTACTTATAAATGCATGTGTTCAAATTTAATGCTTCAAATCTTGATCAACTACACCGATATTCTTTCTACGTGTATCACGCCGAGTAACATTCATCTGTCGATCTTTTTATTTTACAAACTAGTCTAAACCGGACCGAGTGGTTCGACAACCCTGATCATGCACTTCGTAACTAATCATTATTAGGGACGGAACTTGAACATTTTTTGTGAAGAGACCAACTTGAAAAATATTTATTTTAAAGTGGACGATATACACTACACTGAAATTTTGTATTAAAAATAACTAAAACAATATATAAAAAAGTACAAAATGTACATGCGGTCAAAAATTTCGGAGGCCACAACCATTCGGTCCCTTCTAAGTTCCGTCTCTGAGCATTGTACATATATAGAAACTTCAATTTTGCCGTTGTTAAAGAAAAATTTAGTTTAAGATTTCATGAATATGAGATTATGAATGGGACTATTTTCATATGTACGTATATAAGTTCGAATAATCAATTCTGAATTAAACCGTAAATGAATCAAAAAATTTGAAATTTCTTTTCTTTTGTCATAAATGAAACAATAATAATTCTAGTCACGAAACTGAAACTTGCATGCAAGTCACCAAGTCACGCGTTCACAGCCTGCCACCTAGCATACATAGTTTCTCAACTTTTGACGACAAATCTTATTCCCAAAAGATTCACACTGAATTACTTTCATTTTACTACGGTATTCGAATATATAAATTAGTGTTATATCAATCATACGTGTGATACATCAAACGAATTTAAATATAAAAACGGTGAATCATTTGAAATTTTACATAAAAAATGCTCATTTTATAACAACATGTTTAGTGTTCGAATTTATATATTAGTTTTATATCACATGTGATATATTATGCAAATTCTTGTAAAAATACGAAATCTTATTCCCAAAAGATTCATACTGAATTACTTTCATTTTACTACGGTATTCGAATATATAAATTAGTGTTATATCAATCATACGTGTGATACATCAAACGAATTTAAATATAAAAACGGTGAATCATTTGAAATTTTACATAAAAAATGCTCATTTTATAACAACATGTTTAGTGTTCGAATTTATATATTAGTTTTATATCACATGTGATATATTATGCAAATTCTTGTAAAAATACGAAATAAAAAAGTTTGTTGAAAATATATGAAAATGTTCGTCTATTGAAAAATAATTATTGTTTGTCGTAATGATATAATTTATTTCGAATAACAATTAACGGTTTTTGGAATACATTAAAAAAAAAAAAAAAAAAAAAAAAAAAAAAAAAAAAAAAAGTTAGAAGTGAATTTTAATTATAAAAAAAAGAAAAGGAAGAAAGAAAAAAAAAAAGGTTGTTGGAGATGGAAGTAAGGTGTTTTATCTCATATTGTATAGGAGACTAGTTATAATGCCCGCGCATGCGCGTGTTTTTTAAAATTTTTTGAATCATATATTTTTATTTATTAAAAAACAAATAATTTAATTTTTTTTTGTTTGATTTATGATGTTTAATTATAGTTTTTTATTATTCAAGATAATTATTTAAAAATTTTAATCTTATTATTAATTGTATCTTATCTATATTTTTTGTATTTATCTTCTACTTGTGTTAATTTTATCTTATCTATATTTTTTTGTATTTATCTTATACTTGTGTTATCGATAAATAGAAAATAATCTTTTTTTTAAGTACAATTATTACTAAATAAGGTATGAATTGATTTTTTTGAAATGAAAAATTTCAATAGAGGTTTTGTTTTATTATATAAAAGATTACATAAATTAATAATTTTGATTTACATAGAAGAAGACAAATGAGCAACAAGTTAAGAGCTTATTTGTTCAAAATTTTTTGTTAATGTCCTCTTTAAATAAAAACTGACTTAACATAAATATTCTACATTTTATTATTTTATATTTTATTTTAGTTAAAAATATGTAACTTGCATTGATTCCTCAATCTCAATTTTTTTATAACCTCTAAAATAACTCATCTCTATGTAGATAAATATTTTACGAGAAACTAACATGATTTAATTAGGTGACGTTTGAATTTGAGTTAACTGAATTTATATGAAAAAACTGAATTCAGTTAGGCATATGAATTTGTTTGTTTATGACTTAACCGAAGAATGCTGAATGAAAGTATAAAATGATAAAATGTAGAATATTTACGTTAAGTCAGTTTTTATTTAAAAATGACCTAACAAAAATATTTCAACAAATAAGTTCTTAGCTTGTGACATGCAATGCCATCGAGAAGCTATTTTAAAATTGGATCTTATCTTTTTCTTTCATAAGTGTTTTGCTAGAGATTCAAATGATAATTAGACAAATCACCTACTTTTTGGATAATTTTCTTCTAGATTTCAATCAAATACTTGATTCAATGGTTTGTTTTCGTAGACCAAATGCATGATTCAACTTTGGCTATCATTTTGTATGGGAAAAAAAATATCCAAATCGTGATTAAGTTTGGGTACGATTAAAAGTTCACTATATTATGTAACGTTTAAACATCATAGATGAATATGCAAAAATGTAAATAAAAAGAAAAATTACATGTTTACAGTCCGTTTGAGTATCTGTCAGGATAATAGTGTTCATTATACCATTCAGAAAAGTAAAGAAATTACCGATGATATAAAATAAACGGTAGTACGAGTAAATGACCTAAGAAGATGATTAAACCAAACTATCTATGAGGTGATCACATAACACAATGACATATATTAGTCGAGCCATGGACTAGATGTCGTATAATGGTAATTATATCGACCAGTGTTTCGTGTAATGTATGATAACATGCATAGTATAATTGTATAGAAAGATTACATGAACGTTAGTAAGTTTGGTATAATCAATGAGTGATTTTGGACATTTTTAAACAAAATAACATCATTTTTGATTTTTGATTTTACATTTTACAATTTGTTACTATTTTTCTTCTATATATTTGCTCGATCATTTTTAGACTAGTTAAGCATTTATGAGCGGTAGGTTTTGCAAGTCAAAAGTTAAACTTTTGAATGGTGTATCATATGGCCCAATGCATGTAAACCCCAATTAAATTGTCCCATGTTAAGTGGAAATAGTTTGACAATTTACGCTTTTAGGATCACTAAATGATTTTTAGATTTCTGTTAAAGAAAATGATTTTAAGATTGAATAGACGAAGAATTTGTAAATAAATGCACCAACTATATTGTTTTTCTGTTCTCATACATTTACTATACAGGATTTATATGCTGTATGATTAGCCGTTTTGTGATTTTCGGCGAAGATTTACATTTGTAAATTAAAAAAAATTGCATGTAAACTTGATTTTCGGCGAAGATATACACAAGACTAAGGTGGTGTTTGTTTATTAAGAGACTTTGAATCTGAATTTAATTTACACATCTAAATCTGAATATATGGTAGAAAAATCTGAATCTAATTTTCATCTTAATCTAAATAAGTGGTTGAGAAATCTGAATCTGACTCAAAAAACTGTTTTTTTTTTTAAATGTCTAGATGTGTTAAACTATCAATTTTTATAATTTAATTATAAAACGATTGCATTCGCACAAGACATAAACTTTATTAAATATAAAAAAAGAAATTTTATTATATAATCAATTTAAAATTAAATTATTTTACACAAAACGTGCAATATAATGTTTATTCGACAAAATAAACATGTCGGAGCTTAGCTTGAACTTTTTAAAACAATTAACTAAATGAGTCGCGTCATAGTTGAGATATATGAGTCCAAAACCGAACCTCTAAATCTGAACAAAATATAAATTGTTACATACATTCTTTATCTAATAAAACATATGCAATGATTTTATTTATTACTTTTATACGAAAGAAAAAAAAGTGAAACAAGAATAAAAAAACAAAGAAATGAAAAAAAAAAAAAAAAAAAAAAAAAAAAAAAAACACCAAAATAAAAAAACATTATAATAAAATAGAAAATAAATAAAAACAAAAAAAGTAAAAATAAAAAAGGAGGCACTAAGAGGTGTTAAGAGTTAAAACACCCCTCCGCATCTAGTTCAGTAAGAGGTTTATGCCTCTTACTGCCTTTTAATGATCAGAAAAAACCAAACGCTCTTAACATTGGTTATCTCATACCGCCTCTGAATGACATAAAAAACAAACATTCTTAATGACCTGGATGTCTGACCGCGTCTGAGTGAGTCAGATTAAGATGTTGTTAAGAGGCTTTTTTGAAAAACAAACACCACCGGAAAAAATGTGACATCTTTTAAGTGGAGGCACGATGCGGCGGCACCATTTGCACACCCCTTAAGCCCCCCTCGCTGAATTAACTTGATATCAAACATACTTGGGGCAATTGCATATATACCCCCACTAAAACTTGCATATTTGCATATATACCCAATATATGCTTAATTTGCATTGTACATCATGCATTGAAAACTTGTATTTTAAAGAAATATGCAAGTTTTTGAGTTTTATTGGGTATATTTGCAATTCTCCCAACATACTTATACCTAAAGTGATAAAATTAAAAATAATTGTATTAAGTAATAAAAAATATAAACAAACATGTAAGCCACTTTTTGGCATTTCAAGGTTTAAAGCTTTAAACTTTATAACATATGTGAGATTAAATTTTAAGAAACAAAATTATTTTAAATATACGAGAAGGATATATAAGTTCTGTACACAATCAAAAGTGAACTCTACATCATTAGCCTTTCTTAATGCTATCATACCACAAGCAAAGACAAGAAAAAGAAATGATCGAATAGTAAAATACCAAAATTATAAAGATGTTAGTATTCATCGGTGTGGTTTTAAATTTATTCAAACAAAATCAGTTTTTGATGGTTTATACTAGTAATAAATAGAGTAGACTCATATATTAGATCTATTAATCATACTTCTAACAAATATTTGCCCTCGTGTTATTGCTTTTATCATGGTTATTATGATCCCGATCCTGATTTTAAAATCTTACTATTTTACGATAGTACAGAACAAAAATAATCACAATCCTGCGTAGGATCTTTACAAGATAATATCTTAATAGGATCCCGATATTCACTATAAGATCTTAAGATCTCGATCGATCTGATTTTACTTTTCTCGAACTACAAGCTAAAAAAACTACAAATTTATGTATTAAGTTTTGTAGAATATGAAAAACAAAACGTTAATTGTATTGAACACTTCATAATCATAATTTTCACATACATTTTCATAATATATAACATATAATAATATGTAGATTTGTATAATTTTACAACGCCTATTTAGAAAATGACACTATAGTAAGATTTTATGATACCGATCTGATTTTACGATCACGATCTTGCAAAAACGAAAATGATCCCAAGTAGGATCCGATCTTAAAAACATTGATTTTTATAACATATAATCTACGTAATACATAATTAATTTGGTGCAAGTACACCTCGTTCAAAATTCAAACCAAGAGCCCATAAAATGATATTTTAGATCAAAGTGAACTAGAGAACATAAAAGTATAAAACCAAACTTGTATTTGCCTATTTGGGCTATTTTAGGTCCAAAGTGAAACAAGAACAACCCATTTTGGGACATAACAGCTGTGAATCTCATGTGATGAGGCCAGAGAACATTGATAGTGGTAGTTGTACATTAACTAGTCTTTATGGTTAATAAAGCTTTACAGCACACACACAAATATGGTGACCAAATCACTCTAAAAAGTATGTTGACCACGCGTGCTCGTGTATGCCACGCCATTACTACGGGTAGTCTACGGGTGCTCAAAAAATCAGGAAAACCGGTCAATCAAACTGATACCGCTTAATCAAAAATCTCTAAAAACCGATAACCAAAAAATCCGAACTCAAATTCACCTTTTAAATAAAAAGCGAAAAATCATTAAAACCGGTAACTGAAAATTCCAAACTAAAAAATTCATTTAAAGTGTTGATGTATCAAAAGTGGCGGACTCAAAAAATCTAAACATGTATGTCACGAAGAAAAATAATTTACTCCAAGTTCTAACTAATATAAATAGTAAAAAGTATGATATTAACAAAAACCTTTAAAAAAAAAACTTTCAATCAAACCTTTAAAACACAGAATTAACACTCCTTAAGTTAATGTTTGTGAATCGTTATGTACTCAAATTCGGTTTTAATTCGGATTAACCCAAACTGAATTCGGCTCGCGTTTTAGTTTTGCCTAATAACAAATTCAACCCGAAACCCGAATCGGTGAAACTCTTAAAGACCACATAATTCTTTATTATGCAAAACTAGTTTTTGCCCTTCCAAATCGATGAAACGAACGAGCTCTTGTAAACCCATCCTGAAACAAAGAAGACAAAAAAAGTCTCCAGATCTAGGACTCACTTTTCACAAATGAAAAAAATTAAGTTCAATATTTTTTCTAAACAAAATATTCAAAGTTTTTTAAAAGAGTTTTTCTAACTTGTGTATTAGACGCATATATTAAAGAGGGTCTCGCAGCCTAAGTGTCATCTGAATGGCCCGCAGCCACTACTGACTTGTCATTTAGAAGGTGACACTTAGACGGTGAGATCCTCTTTAATATATGTCTTTAAATTACAAGTTAGAAAATCATTTTAAAACCCATACTCAAACACCCTTATTTAACTAGTGACCTAACCCTAAAAAGCCCACTATAAAACCCCTTATCCTCATCAAGAAGCTTCATAAAACCCTGGCAACACACATCTCTACTCATTTTAGTTAAGTACTATGTTTTTTTTAGAGAAATGATATTTACTCCATTTCCTCATGCATAAACCAATATCTATGCACTACAATATTGTATAGCATGTTGTACATCTTGTATAAAATGATGTATGCATGAAATAAATTGGTTTATACATGAAGAGATAGACTAAGTATCTCATCTCTATTCTTACTTGATGTTAGTCATGTAGATAACATGAGGAAGAGAATCACTCAATGTTGGTCTAGTGGCAAAAAAAACTCGTGACTATCACTCTAAAATGTGTGAGGTCTCATGTTCAATTTCTGGTAGGTGCAAACAACCTTGAAGTAATCACGCCAACCTTCTGAAAAGAGAGAGTCTGTATGGCGGTAAGTTTAAACCCGTGAATAATTAGTTGGCCAAAAGTTAGAAAAATAAAATAAGATAAAATAAAATAAAATGAGAAAGAGGGTATGATGTTTCTATTCCTAGTACAAGTATTGTTCTAGGTAGTTGTTGGATTCATTTAGATTTTATAAATTTCCTCATATTTTAATAAAACAGAAGTATAATGCTTGTACACATGTTTTGTATGGTTTTTGAGTTTCGCTCTTTTGAAACTTTTTTTTCCCTATACATTTATTTATTTATTTATTTATTTATTTTTCGTTTTTATACCAAGTTCATGTAAATGCATGTCTTTCTTGTTTTTTTGAAAGCCCCTTTTAAGATGTTGTATCATGTCACATTTTTTTAACTTCATAAAACTTACCATTATGAAAGTGTTTGAATAAGTTTATTGTGTTTTGTAAATCTTTGATCAAGCATCTTAGAAGTTATTTATCAAATTTACCAAAGTCAAAAATCCCCTCTATAATTGGAGTCTATTTTGATTTAAAGTTGTTGGTCATTGAATTTGATGGGTTTGATCAATATTTTGAAAACTGGGTTCGAAATCGACCCAGTCGAGTCACCGGACACCGGATTAACCGGTTTGACCGCCGGGTCAACTCGTTTTTTAATTTATTATTTTTTATTTTTTAAACAGGGTCAACCCGGGTTTTTATTAAAAAAATTTGAAAACGAAACCTGGCCGGGTTTCAAGAACTGGGTTGACCCGGGTCACTCAAAACCCGGCGTGTCTAACCGGTTAACCTGGTTTTACCGGGTTTTTTTGTACCCTTTTTTGACCGAAACCGGTTGAACCGGTTAACCCGGCCGAGTTGACTCAGGTTTCAAAACACTAGGGTAGATTGATGCTTCTATTTATTGTGCGTGTTTCATTTAGCAAGATTTTGAGAAACTTGATACGAACTTTGAAAATGCAACTACAACCGGACATAAACAAGAATAATGTTGGGCAGCCGCTAATGTAGCACCTAAAACTAAAATTCGAGCCAGTGTTGAGATAGCGGCTAATTGCACATTATAAGATCCTAAAATTCGAGCCGAATATTACTGATCATACTTTTATTTGACCTTTTTATAATGTTGGTTAACAATACACATGGGAGCAATAAAAAAAGTTCACATACTGTGATTAATTATACGACCATTATTATGTACTCTATCAAAGATAATTTTCTTGTTAAATTCGATCTATTCTTACATCTTTTGTATAGACTTTGGTCTTTAAGACAAAGTTTATATTAAAGGTGGCATATATATAAGTGTAGTCTATCAACTTCCATAAACTTGTATGTTTGGTACAAAAGGCCACGGACAATATATTTAGAAAAGATTTTCACCAGATCTTAAGTCATTCTTATAAATACCATAACATTCACAAACACATACATTATAAACCTTAGAACGAAATGTAGGAGAATCAAAGCATTTTTTTTGGTTTCGGGTTGTAGTTTCAGTTGCCAAGTAAGGTAATACTCTCATGCATCACATAATATGTTAAGATTGGCTTTGAGATAGTCAACCAAATTGTGGGTTCAAGTTTAACAAGCTAGGAACAAATGTGGTGTATTTATATTGAATAATTTGCCTTTTTAAAAAGCAGTTTTTAACTTACATGATATTAAGACATCCATTATGATAAACCTTTGTAAAGATTTATAATTGTGTTATTACATTAATTTATAAACCTTTATGTTTTAAGAGTTCTTAAGTATTAATGTAAATAGTTTATGTAATATGAAGAGTATTCTGATCCAATTATAAACCCAAAAACGTTAGTTAATCATATGCAAAAATTAAACAAACAATATATTGAAGACAAAACTAATTTCATTTCATTAAAAGGATAACTAGTTAACTAGTTAAGATCCAACTTACAAGCCCTAATAACATAAAATAAACATAAAACCTAAAGTCCTAAACCAACCTCCAAGGCACCAACTACAAATTCATTAATTCATCTTCATTAATTCATTATGTGAGTATTTGACATACTCCCACAAATTATTCTAGTACCCAAGGGTTATATTGTTTTTCTCTCCTCATTATTCCCTAAAATTAAATAGTTATATCTCCACATAGTCCCACAAGTGCTCTAACGCGATGCCATAGTTGACGCTGTCAACCGTGCCCATGGTCTCACCTTGGGCACGGTTGACAGCGTCAACTATGGAATCGCGTTGGGCACGGTTGACAGCGTCAACTATGGCATCGCGTTAGAGCATTTGTGGGACTATGTGGAGATACAACCATTTAATTTAATGGAATAATGAGGAGAGCAAAACCATTTAGAATATAATCCTTGGGTACTAGATAAATTTGTGAGAGTATGTGGACTTCACCCATGGTCACAACAATCAATTCTTTCTCTAACCTCCTCCGTGAAATTTTCTTTCATTCTCAACCACACACTAACATCCATTAACCGATCTTCCTGCGGTTCTTCGAATGGCCTTTGTGCAGGGATCGGCCAAATATCATGTGTTATAGGTTTCGGCCAAATATCATGTGTTATAGGTTGAGGTGGTTGATGTGGTCGAGGTTGTCGACGCGTGGTTCTTCTGGTTTCCCGCAACATTGTCCCATGGTGGTTTTTTAAGTGTGAGATGAGAATGAGGGCAGTGAAATATGGAGCATATATATAGAGGGTACGTAATAACGTATACATCAATACTTCTTAGTACTTACAATATGTTTAACAAATTTGTGCATGCATTGATTAATGTAGGCTACTAGGCGAGCTACAAATTACATTTATGTACCAATTCAAGAGTTGACATATTTTTATCTTATGTAACATTGCAACAATACGAAAATAACGACATGGTATGCGAACAATTTAGTCCACGAGGCACAAAGTCTTAATGTGATCATAATCATTTTTTGGTTTAAGCCACTAAATAGCTACATACTTTTTCAAATATACTGATAGGGTGCGTCTACAAAAAACCATCTGTGTCATACGTGAATTAAATTAGTTTGGACTACAAAGGACGAAAAGACCAAAAAAACCCATGTATCTAACGAAATATTTATCGGGTGTTAGAAAAAAAAAAAAAAAAAGGACCAAATAACATCAAAATGAGACGTTGGGGACTAAGGGAGTGTTTCTTTTTATTGTTAATGTGTCTTAATGAGTAGATAGTGGTGGAGCCCACATATATAATATGTTTCTTTTTCTGTTAAATGATCTATATAGGTAGAGGAAGCAAATAGTGCTCTTCCCCATTAAGACTCATTAACAGAAATGGACCCACCCACTTTAAAAAAAAAAAAAAAAAAAAAAAAAAAAAAAAAAAAATCCGGTAGTTTATAGTCAAATGAACCTAAACCCGAGAATTCGGTAATGTTGAGAGACTAACGATGCAATTTACTAAAATTCATTTACATATTTGGATTGTGAAATATTTGATGTACGTTGAATAAGACATGCAAAATGTCAGTGAGCAATCAAAAGGTGATGGAAGACGAGTGATTATTTTGTGCATGCAACAAATATCGATGAAAGATATCACCTTTCTTTTTTTAGTTATCATAGATGGCTATGCCTTGCTCTTCCTAGAAAATGAATCAATGATGTTACTAGTATTTTGAAAGATTATATACAATACTTGGGAAAGCAAATACACACTCGATTAAAATTTGATAGATTTATTTATTGAAACCCAAAAAGATGTGTAATACGAAAATTTTTAACATGATGCATTCTATGAAAATCTTAAATTATATGGAAATTTTTTGTCTAATTTACAGTTATTTTGAAACCCTTCTCGGTCCATCCTTGCACATAATGTTTGATATTTTTTGGTACAAAACTTTTTGGTATAGAAAAATAGATGGTAAATCCGGAGATTCTCTAATCGAGATAATATGTTACAAGTTAGGATACTAAGATGTTTCCGTAGGGATGGCGAGAAAACCCGAATTCGATGAGGAAACCTAAAATCTGAACTTTTTTGGGAGGGGCAGGGTATACTTATCGAGTTACGGGATGTGTACGTTTCGGGTCCTATTATTATGTTTAATACCATTGTTAGTCTTTGTGACGACAATCCTTATTTTGTAATTAATAAGTACTCGAATTTTCAAATTATTGCATAAAATCAAATTGTTAACATTGTAGTAGTAGTAATAATAATAATAATAATAAAATGGGTTCGATACGAGTTTGTTAGAACATCGCGCACAAAGAAAACAACCAGATAAGATCCCTAGCGGAGAATGGGGTGGGTTTGGGGAAGCATCTAGCCCAAACAGGGCGCCCTAATAAGATCTCTATTGGGATTGGGTCGGGTTTGTGGATAATTTTTATAATCGGATTGAGAATGAGAATAGCTGCCCCGCCCCCAACTCATCTTTTTTTCCATTGCTTTGTTTTGGTATTACGAGAGATAAATTATGCGAGGAGGATGTGTTACTTCGATGCTTCTAATTTGAGGGTCCCAATATGTCACACCTATATGGTGTATGTCTTGTGATGTAACTTGTTATGTTGTTATATGGATGCCTTGTTTTAGCATCTTTGTATGTATTATGTACTTAGTGTACTTTTGTCAAGCTACACCCTTATATGGTTGTTTTCAGTCAAAGCTCACTCAGGTGATTCCCCCCACCATTTGAAAGGTGATGTTATAGGCTGTTACAACTATATGGTGTATGTCTTGTGATGTAACTTGTTATGTTGTTATCTTCCTCCGTTTGTGAGGTTATGTTTCGATGTAATTTGTTATGTCGTATCTTCCTCCTTTGTAAGGTTTGAAATGTAATGAAATTAATCTTTGTTCAAAAAAAAAAAAAATATGTCACACCTCATCAAGGCGGAAACGCGAGAGTGTAACTTCATGGATATCATCACAACACCTGATGTCTATATAGAGAACAACTACATGCACAAAAATAGAACAAATTACAAACACAAAGTGTTGTAACAATACCCCAAAATAAAATAACCAAAACAAAATCCAAAACAATACATAAGATCCAAACAAAATGATAAACCACTTCCAATGCAACTAGGATCTAGTCTAATCACATCCTTCTATCTTATCCTTAGAAAGCTCACCTGAAAATGATGCTTAAAACTTCAACATAATGTTGGTGAGATTCATAGGTTTAAGACTCATACACACTAGGCAACCAAAATCACTGTGATTATAAAACATAGCTGAACAAATAAATTCAGTTATCATACAAGGTACATATGTTCATAACCAACCATCACACAAAAAGCAACCATCGGGCGGAAAGTGCCCACCGATCCAAATTCACAACATCCTGGGCCAGAACGTGACCTCCGCTCCAAATAATGGGTAAATTAATACCCTCCGATCGGACCACACAGAATAAAAGTGAGTAGGAGTACTACTTTCCAATTAGGTCGTTGATAACGCTCAAAGTTAACATGTTTTTATAAGCGTTATTAGTGTTTTTGTGTATGTTATTTAGTTGTTTTTATATGCTTTTGCCACTAAATCGTATCAAAGTATGTTTTTATAGCATATGTAGCCAAATGTAGGAAAAATGGAGAAAAAGTGAAGAAAATGACGTATATGCGATTACACGAAGATTCCCAAGCTCAAAAGTCCAATCTGTGAAGCATTTCATAAGGAGAACCTAAGTTTTTGTTGGAATTATTATATCATGACATTCATATAAATAAACCAAGTACATCAAAGTGAGCATAGCGGAAGCAATTATAACAAGATCAAATAACATGTAATTAATTAATCAATAATTAAATAGTAAACATACCTTTTTGATTCTAGCCCGAACAAGAATCAAAAGCAATCTTCCGGAACAAGAACCCTAATTAGGGTTTATATGGATTACAAAAATTACCCCTTACCTCTTTTGTAATTCAATCTAAGAATCAAACAATGGTGTATTTGATTCACGTTCTTGTACACACGTACTAATTCAAGAAAAAGTTTAAGCAAGTAATTAAACACAAAACCTTGTTTTGATCTAAGGTGCATAATGACAAATGTTTAAACAAAGTCCTAAACCCGAAGGTAAAACTAAATCAAACATTCCTATGGCTTCAACTGCTGCTTGTGCTCCATTTCCCACATGCAGAAATTGCTCCCCTTAAGCTAGTCTCCTTTCCTCTCTAAACCCCTGCAGTGTATTACAAATATTAATACCACATCCAGTATCATATACCCAGGAATTTAATTTATGAGATAAAGTAAATAATTCAATGACAAATAAGTTACCTGAAGTGCTGGCACCCATGTGCCCAGTCTTCTTAACCTTATTGTTTCGCAAGTCATCGAGATAAAGAGGACAATTCCTCTTCCAGTGACCCATCACCTTGCAGTACTGGCATTCTTGATCCTTCTTTGGATTATTCTTCACAGGAGGGTTCTTCTTAGGTTGAGGTGGTTGATAAGCCATAACCTGCTTATTCTTATCAGCCTTCTTCTTTCCTTTACCCTTCTTCTTTCCTTTACCCTTCTTCTTGTTCGCATTTGGCTTGTTAATTCTACCCCCTTGTATAACAAGAACTTGGGGCGTAGGAGCCTTTGGTGTTAACCCTTTCTCATAATCAATGAGTAGTGCGTGCAATTCACTTACTGTCTTCCCCACGCAATGCATATTGAAGTTCCTCACAAAACCATTAAAATCCTTGTTAAGGTATCTATTGATTAAGTTCACAGCCATATCATTGTCATAGGGTTTCTTAAGTGTTTGTAGTTGATCCATGAAACTTTTCATCTTCAACACATGAGCACTCACAGGTTCACCATCACCCTTCTTACAACCATGTAGAGCCTCCATCAAATCGTAAATCTCTACATTTGATGGTTTCTCATATAGTTTCTTGAGTTCATCAATCATGTTCATGGGGAAATACTCTTCAAACTGCCTTTGAAGAGGTGTGGACATTGCCCCTAACATCATTGCGGCCACATCAATATGTTCCTTACAATCAAGATTCCATTTGGCCTTAGCAGCTTCAGTAGCTGCCTCGCCTACAGGTTCTTCAGGACAAGGCTTTTTCAAGATTTCAAGTTGACCAGTCACTCGCAGGACAATCCTTAGTGAACGATACCAATCATTGAAATTTTCTGAGCCAGTCAATTTTTCTCGTTCAAAATAAGTTTTGAACACAGAACGAAAGTTGGTGTTATCAGTTTGAGCCATTTCTACAGATAAAGAAAGTTCAAAACATTAGTATTTTTGATAATACAATTTTTCAAGAAAATTAAAATACCCAAGGAAATCATATCCATAGAATAATCTTGAAAACTAGGATCCTCCATAAACATAGGTTCATCACATCAGTTGATCTGCTGGTAATGAAAGTATAATATGAGGTAACTTGTCGTACAAGTAATTGGCATAACGTTTGTCCAATTCCTAGATATATGGGATTTACAATCACAAAACATTTGTATTGTAAGCATGTTTAGTCCTCATCTTAATGCCTTGAGTCCAAGATCTCACTTACTACTCAATTTAACTCTTCTAACTTAAAAACTGCAAACTCACAAATCCATCACATCAGTTGATCTGCTAGCAATGAATTTATGAAATTTACCTCTCCATTGCAATCTCGCCAAGTTCTCACATGATGTAAATTACAACTTCAAGTGTTCTTAATTAGATGGCATTCGACTTAATTTTATAAGGGTATTAATATTTTGATGTGATCAAAATAATGTATGAAGAAGCATGCATACAACTTCATAACATTGGCTTTACAAAACATTTTTATTACCAATTAGTTAAGAGTAAAATAACAAAGTTTTGATTGAGGTATCGGGTTCACCAATTAAAGAATTACCATCAATTATCGTCCACTATATCGTACTTTTGCATAAGCCCTAAAGCTTAGTGTTTCGGATAATCATTGTGGAATTGTGGATAATTCACCCTTAAGATGACAGTGTACATGTAATGATTGTTCGGTAAGTCTAATTTACACACAAACAAGCGTTAAGACAGAATGTTGTCTCTCTAAGGCCACAATTTAATGCGTTGCCATCCTTATACCCATCTTATAGTGTGTAAACTTCGGTTGAGCCTATTTAACCATTACGTACAAAAACATCAATCAACCAATCCTTTGAAATTTAAACTCTTAAAACCAAAACAATTTCGCCATTATTTAGTCCGTATTATTTTTCTATTCAAAAATTACCCTTTTCGTTTATAAACATATCTAACACAATTAATAAACAAAAACAAGTAATGTACAATAAAAAATAAAACAACTAAATAAACAAATATACATAATCATAATAATTAAATATGTATAAAACATGTAGCCACATGCAAATCTTATTCAATAGTCCTATTAATAATCAAATCTAGGTGTATTACGTATTAATTCAATTGAGGCTTTCTTCTTCTAGGAAAAAGAGCCACATACATCGATAAATCGATTGCGTAAGCCAAAATTAAATAAATACCATATAGCACATAATTGATTACTTAATATTTGAGTCTTCCCCAATTCGACATCTATTAATAAATATGCATGTTTCGATATAACTTAACCATTAATTCATATAAACAATTTAAACCATTTAAATTATAACATAATATAAAAATCCATGCAAATATGCACTTTTTCATGGATTTAGCTTAACAATTAACATATTGCACCAAGATCGTTTACTAAAACGCATAACAATTACATGACTGATGAGTGTATAAATACTCATTATTTTTGTTACATATAAGCTGCAAAAACATATGAAAACACACATGAATGCCTTGAAATACATAAAATTATCCCTGGATTGTGTTTTTATGCAAAAGGATTGAAAACTGATGAAAAACAAAACATTTTACATAATTTACAGTTTCAGTCCCTGAACTTTGGAAAATTGGCAAAACTAGTCCCTGGTAAATCAAAACTTGTACAAATGTCATAAAAGGTCATTGGGATTCATAAGTTGTCAAGAAAAGTCCTTTAAAGTTTAAAAATGGCAAAATGACAACTTTGGTCCCTCAAGTTTGAAAAGTGTCAAAATTAGTCCCTAAGGTTTTAAAAAAATAAGAAAATAATAAAAATAAACTTTATACTATTCTAAATTGACAAAATTGGTCCTTATGATAACTTTTGAGAAGATACAAATTAAACCCTTCAAAAATCAGAAAATTACAGGTTTGGTCCCTGGAGTTTGTGGAATTGGCAGATTTGGTCCCTGAGGTTTAAAATAATAAAATTTATACTTGTGGTCCTTGTGCTAATGGTTAATTGCAGGTTCAGTCCTTATTTGAAGTTTGGGAAAATTACATATCAAGTCCTCAATCTTTGTCCAAATTACATTTTTGGTCCTTGTGTACACCACAACCAAACCGGACCCTTTTTTTAACTTAATCCAAATCCAAATACACCATTACCCCAGCCCACCCTTGTGTTTTTGTGATCCAATCCACCAGGCCCAAACATAAGCCCACCCAACACCCCTTAGTTATTAAAACCGGGTCAAACGGTCAAAATACCACCACCCCGCCTTCCACTGTTCATCTCCCTCACAAACACCCCCAAACCTGAAACCAGGGTGGTTTCAGCCACCTTTCACCTCCACCTCACCAATACAACTCACCACCAACTCCCTTCCACCACCCTACACCTATCCCATCTCCATTAAATGCACTCCACACTCAAATTTCCCTCCAAACCTCACCCTATCCTCTGTTTTCTTCCATAACACCCCAACTAGCAAAAATATCTCCCAAACTTGTTCCTTACACTTCTATTACAATCCAAAATGCTTTAATTGTTCTATAACAGCTCATAGCCACGTGTTCCATTTTGGCGCCATTTTCAGATTTAAAGGCTGAGATCACTTTGACCAATCCAATGGTCAGGAAAGAAGTGGGAAAGTATCTGGAGTCTAGTGGGAAGATATTGAGTGATATATATCAGAAGAAGGAAGCAATGTAAAAACTATCTAGTGTATTTTCATTTTTATGTATGTCGTATAACTCAGTTCTTCAATTCTAGTGTAATTTTACTCTTTCAAATGTTTTGATAAGTGATAACTGTTGTATTTCAATCTTTACAATCAATCAATTCCAAGTTTATTTGTCATTTTAAGTTTTTACCATTTTCAAGTTAAATTCTCAATATTACTCATATGTTGTTAAAGTTAATAATAAAGACTCAAACAAGCTCATTTAAGCTCCTATATAGCTTCTGAAAGCTATTAGATACTTAAAAAGTCAATTAGTATCAAAACTAAAAAAAATCACAAGAATACAAAAATAGAGTAAAATTTATAAATCTGTGTTCATAATGATCAAGGCTGGAGCATTGTTAATTATGGATGGCAATGGTAATAGAAGCTTATTGGTAAGCTAATAGGTGTAAGCTAAGTCCTTGGTTCACAGTTCTCATTGAATTCCACTTTGTAAGCCATTTTCTCAAATTTTGGTAATTTACTGTTTATTTAGTATATTACTTTAATCTTTGTTTTTTCCTGCTTATTTTGTGTTGTTTGATGTTGTTATAGGTTAATATAAATAGGTTGTTAATTGTTTTCATTAGTTGTTAAGTTTTCTTCAAAACAGTTAAATAGCATAATCTTTGATTCTATGTTCTTTTGTTGTTATTGTTGTTTATTTGTATTTAAAAGATCCATTATGATGATAATTTAAGGTCTGAAATCAGTTTAGAGTTTCATATCATTGATTTGCTTGGAAAACCACCAAAACAGTTAGGTTAAGGGGTGTTTGGATCTGCTGAGTTCAAGGACTCATAGGCTGTATTTGTTGTTGATTGTTGTTGAAACTAGTTCCACTAGGCTCTAATAACTCAGTTATACAATAAAAACCATAGTTATTTTGATTAAAAGTCAAAACTCACCCTCAATCACTCTCACTGTTTCACTGTTAGGATTTTGAGATCATAGACTCATCAAATCTGTTCTATAGTTGTTAAGATACCTTAATTAAGTGTTATTATACCTTAATACTTCAATCACAATCATTAGATTAGATTCAAAGTTCACAAAAGTCAAAACACCAAGCTTTATCAAAAGTCAAAATTTGTTCATCTCAGATTTTTACAAAATTTCAAGGAATTGTTTTGATTTATGAGAGTTGATTAAGGCTGTGAAACTTGTTTCTATTTATAGTATATCAGCTCATCTTTAAGTTCCTACTGAGCTTGTATTTTTAGCATTTTTTATCTGGGTCCCACTCACTCCCAAACTCACTTGCAGGGCAAAGGTGTGCCCTGCACACCAACAGACTCACTCACACCACCCACTTTGTGGTGGTTTTGTGACCATCCCAGTGGGTCCCACACCCCATAAATAGGTTCCTTCAACCCCCTCCTACCAGGGAGTAAGGTTTGACCAATTGTTTGACCCAATACCTAGTGGATCCCACCTGTATAAGCTCCAAAAGTCTGTCCCTAATCTGTCTCAGATTCCAATAAGCCAAGTGCTTATTTTGAGCTTATTGGCTTATTCACTGGACACTTACTGATTTTTCTTGCTTAAACAAGTTTATTTAACTTATTTGAATTTGAATAATCCATAGTGGGTCCCACACAAGTCAGTCTTAGCTTATTTGCTTGATTGGTCAACTGTGGTCAACTGTTACCCTAATAAGCTTACACACAGCTTATTAATAGCTTATAAAATTATTGCTTTTACAAAAGTTAGTTATTTTTAGGTATAAAATAGGTAGGTAAAAGAAAATTCAAGAAAAACAAATATAAAATTAAGTGATAGTTTCTATTTAATTCAATTTAATTTTAATTTTAATTTTTATATTTTTATTAAGTAAATTGTGTTTTTATATTTTTATTAATTTCCTTATAGGTTAAAGTATTTTAATAATTTTCTCAGATTTTTGTTTTGTCATTTAGTATTTATTATAATTAATATTAGTTTATTTAGTAATTAATCAATAAATAAATTTTAAATAGCATAATTAATTTTTCTAAGGCAACACCTAGTTTTTATATTTTTCCTAGCTTCTATAAGTCATAAAATAAGTTTAGAAATTTTCTTGTGATTTATACTGTTCATTTACTAGTTTTCATAATTTAATTATTTTAATTAGATATTAATTAATAAATAGAATAATAATTAGTAAATTAAATTAAAAATACATAAAATAAACTTTTTATAATTTTTTAGGATTCCTGTAATGGTTAATTAGATATATAAAATTTTTCATAATTATATAAGTCTTTTTAGTAATTATAAATAAGTTAATCAATATAATTAGTTAAATAATAATTAATTAATAATAAATAGATAAATAGTGTGAAAAATATAATTTTAATTTTAAAATAAATTTTATAATATTTTAGATTTTTAGAAATTTTAATTTTAATTTTCTAGACTTATTTTACATTTTTATAATTAATAGTTAATTGTTAAATAATTAATAATAGTTATTAAATATAAATAAATTAATTAAATAGTTTTTAATTAATAAATAAATATTTTAAATTTATTTAATTTGTATTTAAGCCCATAAGGCTTATAAAATCCTACTATAAGTTAAATTTGTTTTTGTTTACGTTTAATTAGTAAACGTTTACGTTTTAAGTTCCTTTTTCACTTGTACTTATCTGATTTCACGTATTAGTTGATATAGCTTATTAAAGCTATTCACTCTTATATTTCAGTAGTACAAATCACTTAAACCCTTTTCCTGTTCAATTCACTTGATCTAGAAGTCGTTTTATTTCAGATTTCACATCTCGTTGGGATCTAACGATCTGGGGAAACACTAAACTCACCGGAGTATTGGTTTAGGCTGTTTGACTTGTTGACCATTACTTGGTTGATATTATTTGACTGTTTAGAACCAATCAAAATTTGGCGCCGCTGCCGGGGAGGTGTGCTGCGTATTACGACTTTTTGAAATATCTGTGAGTTTGAATTTTCACACTTTGTTATATATCATCTTTTTGTTCATATTTTATTTTCTATTTGTAATTTCCCGTCACTCTAAGTATTCTTAGAGTCGTCTCTAGTGCATGCGCACTCGTTCTTCTAGGTCAACAAGCCCTTTACGTGAGCTTGTCAGAATTCCTCGAAGACGCCGTAGACGTTCTGCCCCAACAGCCGTATCTGAGGAACGTGCTGTTTCACCTAAGAAAGTTATCATGGCGGAAGACCGTCCGATGAATGAGCTTCTCCAAGCACCCATTGAGGGTTACGGAGACGCTATTGTTGTCCCAGCCATCGTGGCTGAATACTTTGAGCTCAAAACCGGGTTACTAAATCTAGTAACTTCAAGCCAATTTTATGGTTTTGAGAGGGATGATCCTCATGCTCATATTCGATGGTTTAATAAAATTACTTCAACCATCAAATACAAGAACGTCCCTTCCGAAGCAGTCAAACTTCTTCTTCTCCCATTTTCTCTTGAGGGAGCAGCCCGGATTTGGCTGGAAAAACAACCTCCTCGTTCAATAAACTCATGGGAAGATTTAGTTACCAAATTTGTAAACGAATTTTTTCCCCCGTCCAGAACGACAAGTCTTAAAAATGAAATCATCAAATTTACTCAAAGGTTTGATGAATCGTTTGGTGACGCATGGGATCATTTCAAATAATTGCTTCGTCGATGTCCTCATCATGGTTTCACTGAATTAATGCAAATTGACACGTTTTATAATGGTGTGAGTCAATCTGACCAAGATTCTCTCAATGCCTCCGCGGGAGGTAATTTTTTAAGCAAAACCACAAAAGAAGCTTTAGAAATCATTGAAAATAAGTCCAAAGTCCGCACTACACGCACAAAACCATATAACTCCCAAGTGAGTGCTGGTCCTTCTACTTCCTCGCCCGTGAGTACTTCTAGCACCGATGCTAAGATAGACAAGCTCACGGACGCCATTCAAGCTTTGGTTATCTCAAACCAGAAAAAAGTCACTTTCACACAAAACCCTTCACATGCTGAAGTAAAAAAGGTGGAAGTTTGTGTCACTTGTGGTGGCCCACATGCTTACTACAATTGTACTGCTACCGATGGTAGTCCTTTTGAAGCCAATGCCTTAGCCGGTACTACAAATCAGGGAGGTAATCAATACCGTCCTCAAATTGAACCAAGTTACCGTGCTAACACACATATGGGACCACCCGGGTTTAATCAAAACCCAAATTTGCAAAACAGAAACCAAAACCAACCACGAATGAACCAAGGTTATCAAAACCAAGGGAATTTCCATCCTGGACAGAATCAAGGTTTCCACAATCAAGGAAACTTTAACAGAAACAATTTCAACCCCGGAAATCATTTTCAGGGAAATGGTAATCCAAATCAAGGGAATTTTCAGCCACAACAAGGTTATAATCAAAATAACCGTGTCCAAAATTTCCCTAACCAAACACAAGCCATTCTCCCAGCTCCACAACCATCATCAGATGAGTTGTTAAAGCAGTTCATGAAAACTCAAGAAGAGACAAACAGGTTGTTGGTCAGCCAGATTTCTGAAATTAAGAAATCTTTAAATGAACAACCCTCGGGCTCTGGAAAACTTCCGAGCAACACGATCGCAAACCCGAGGGGCGATGCAAAGGCGATCACGACCAGGAGCGGAGTTTCATATGATGGACCTACTGTTCCCACTACCCCTTCTACTTCTTCTCCCAAGGTAGTGGAAAATAACGTCGAGGTAAATAAGGACGAAGTACTTCCTACTCATAAGGGAGGTACCCAAGACGTCCCACCTCATGTTGTCCCGAAACCCAAACCAAAACCTAGAGTTGTTTTTGAACCAAATGATATTCCAGTTGAAACACCTCAGTCCAGACCTTCTACCTCCTCTATTCCTTACCCCTCACGCTTGAGTGAACAAAAACTCCGTGAAAAAGCTAGTCACCAGATGGATAAATTCTTTCAAATCTTCCAAGATTTGCATTTTGACATTAGCTTTGCGGATGCTATTATTCTGATGCCCAAATTTGCATCGACAATCAAACACTTGTTAAGCAACAAGGAGAAACTGTTTGAAATGGCAAAGACTCCCTTGAATGAGAATTGCTCAGCAGTTCTTTTAAAGAAGCTTCCCGAGAAGCTGGGAGATCCTGGAAAGTTTCTAATACCATGTGTATTTCCGGGAATGGTTGATTGCTATGCCTTGGCCGATCTTGGTGCAAGTATCAACCTAATGCCGTACTCAGTTTGGAAGAAACTTTCTCTTCCTGATCTTACTCCTACCTGCATGACTTTAGAGCTTGCAGACCGATCGATATCTCGTCCTCTCGGCATTGCCGAGGACGTGTTTGTGAAGGTAGGAGAATTTCATCTCCCCGCTGACTTTGTAGTGGTTGATTTCGATGCCGATCAAAGGGTCCCTCTCATTGTTGGGAGGGGTTTTCTTAGAACGGGCCGTGCTCTTATCAATGTATTTGAGCAAGAAATCACTCTTCGTGTGGGCAATGAAGCTGTTACATTTAACCTCGATCAAACCTCGAGGTACTCCTCCAATTATGATTCTGAAGCAGTTAATCAAATAGATATCATAGACATTGCTTCGGAGGAGTATTCTCAAGAGTTTCTTGGTTATTCTCATAATTCTGTGAGTGGGGATGCCACTCCATCATCTGAACCTATCATTTCCGACTCTTCCCCTTCTCTCACTCCATTTGAGGGAAGTGATTTTCTTTTGGAAGAGGTCGAGGCTTTTCTCAAAAGTGATTCAGTTCCATCGGGAATTTATAACACTGAGATTGATCTGGAGGGAGATATTCTTCTCCTTGAGAGATTGCTAAACCAAGACAATTCTCCTCCACTCCCTCCCGTACAACTTCATAATCAGGAAATCAAATATGTTGAGGAAACTGATGATTTTCCTGAGGTCGAACTCAAGGACTTACCTCCTCATCTTGAATACGCATTCTTGGAGGGTGATGATAAATTACCCGTCATTATTGCTAAAGGTTTAAGTGTTGAGGAGAAGAGTGCTCTCATAAAGGTCTTGAAGTCAAACAAGCAAGCAATTGCTTGGAAACTCTCCGATATTAAGGGTATTAACCCAGATTTTTGTACACACAAAATCTTGATGGAGGATGACTTCAAGCCTGCAGTGCAACATCAAAGAAGGGTGAATCCAAAAATCCATGATGTGATTAAACAAGAGGTTCTTAAACTTCTTGATGCAGGATTGATTTACCCTATCTCTGACAGTCCATGGGTTAGTCCCATTCATTGCGTCCCAAAAAAGGGTGGCATTACTGTTGTCACTAATGAGGAAAATGAGTTGATTCCAACTCGGCTGGTTACCGGATGGCGTGTTTGCATTGACTATCGTAAGTTAAATGACGCCACCCGCAAAGACCACTTTCCGCTGCCCTTTATGGACCAGATGCTTGAGAGATTAGCAGGAAACGAGTATTATTGTTTCCTTGATGGTTTCTCAATATACTTTCAATTCCCCATTGATCCATCGGATCAAGAAAAGACTACCTTTACATGCCCTTATGGAACCTTTGCTTATAAACGTATGCCTTTTGGCTTATGTAATGCTCCAGGTATGTTCCAGAGGTGCATGATGGCCATATTTACCGACATGATCGGTAAAACCATGGAGGTCTTTATGGATGACTTCTCGGTCATTGGGGATTCATTCCAAACATGTCTCACCAATTTAGAAACAATGTTGAAAAGGTGTAAAGACACCAATCTATGTCTAAATTGGGAAAAGAGTCACTTTATGGTCAAAGAGGGCATTGTCCTCGGCCATAAGATTTCCAAGAATGGTATTGAGGTTGACAGAGCTAAGGTTGATGTCATTGCAAAACTGCCTCACCCTACTACCATCAAAGGTATTAGGAGTTTCTTGGGTCATGCCGGTTTCTATCGAAGATTCATACAAGATTTTTCTAAAATCTCACAGCCTATGACTCATCTCCTTGAAAAGGATACTCCTTTTATCTTCTCACCAGAGTGCGTCGAAGCTTTTGAAACATTAAAGAAAAAGCTTATTGAGGCACCCATTCTTATTGCCCCCGACTGGGATTTACCCTTCGAGCTTATGTGCGATGCAAGTGATTTTGCTATCGGTGCAGTCTTGGGGCAACGCAAAACGAAACACTTTCAGCCTATCCACTACGCAAGCAAAACTATGAACGAAGCTCAAACACATTACACCACTACAGAAAAAGAATTATTAGCTGTGGTGTATGCTTTTGAGAAATTTCGGACATACTTAATCTTGACTAAAAGCGTAGTGTATACGGATCACTCGGCTCTTAAATATCTATTTGCAAAACAAGATGCAAAGCCGAGATTGCTCCGTTGGGTTCTCCTCCTCCAGGAATTTGATATCATTATTCGTGATAAAAAAGGAGTTGAGAACCTGGCTGCTGATCATTTGTCCCGATTAGAAAACCCTCATCAAAATGTGTATGAGAAAAAGGAAATAAATGAAACATTTCCTCTCGAAACACTCAATGCGGTTACTTTTCGCGGAGATTCTACTACCCCATGGTTTGCCGACTTCGCAAACTATCATGCGGGTAACTTTGTTGTGAAAGGGATGTCAACCCAACAGAAGAATAAATTCTTTAAAGATGTTAAACATTACTTCTGGGATGACCCCTACTTATTCAAAATTTGTGCGGATCAAGTCATCCGACGGTGTGTATATGGACAGGAAGCCACTGAAATTCTTAAGGCTTGCCATGCTGGACCCACTGGGGGACATCATAGTCCTAATTACACCGCCAAAAAGGTGTTTGATTCCGGATTCTTCTGGCCCACAATTTATAAAGATGCCAAGGATCTCATTAAAGCCTGTGATGCTTGTCAGCGTCATGGAAACATTTCACAAAGAAATGAGATGCCACAAAATGCTATTCAAGTATGTGAAATATTTGATATCTGGGGCATTGACTTTATGGGGCCATTTCCATCATCCAGAGGAAACAAGTACATACTTGTGGCAGTTGATTATTTATCAAAGTGGGTTGAAGCAAAAGCTTTACCCACAAATGATGCCCGAGTTGTAGTGAAATTCCTTAAATCTCTTTTTGCCCGTTTTGGAACTCCACGTGCTATTATAAGTGATCGTGGTACGCATTTCTGCAATGACAAATTTGACAAAGTCATGCAAAAGTATGGTGTAACCCACCGTCTTTCTACCGCGTATCACCCACAAACAAGTGGGCAAGTGGAGGTTTCAAATCGTGGTATCAAAAGGATACTTGAGAGGACTGTTGGTGAAAACCGTGCTGCCTGGTCGGATAAATTAGATGACGCACTATGGGCCTTTCGTACAGCTTATAAAACACCCATTGGGTGTACACCTTACAAACTTGTGTACGGAAAGACATGTCATCTACCGATGGAACTTGAGCACAAAGCCTACTGGGCATTAAAACATGCCAACTTTGACCTCAAAACTGCGGGTGATCACAGAAAAGTTCAAATGAATGAATTAAATGAACTACGTGATCAGGCTTACGAGAACTCTTTAATCTATAAAGAAAAAACAAAGAGAATTCATGACTCAAAAATAAAGAACCGCGTTTTTAACGTTGGTGATCGAGTACTTCTCTTTAATTCTAGATTAAAAATCTTCTCGGGTAAATTAAAAACCCGTTGGACTGGTCCATTTACTATCACTAAGGTTTATCCATATGGTACCGTTGAGTTATCTCAAAATGACGGTCCATGTTTTAAAGTAAATGGCCATCGTGTGAAACACTACTTTGGAGAGGACATCCCAAACATGGTTGTCCCGGATCTCCAAACTTTCCCCAAGGACAATTAAATTCGGGGTCGAGTCAAGCTAGTGACTCGGGAATCAAAAACAAGCTACCTCATGGACAAATCAATTCGAGGTCGAGTCAAGCTAGTGACTCGGTAATCAAAAGCATAGCGATATGGCTTTTCACTCATATTTCTGATTTCTTTCTCTTTTCTACCACCTAGTGTGGGGGAGATGCCCCACATGTTGTATATATGTATATATCTTGAAAAAAAAAAAAAAAAAAAAAAAAAAAAAAAAAAAAAAAAAGTTCAAAACAAAAGAAAAAAGTGAGTTTGTATGTAAATAGCCTAAAATAAAGGTTATTAATATTTCCTTCTTACGTTCTAAATATCGGTTTAACACCCGATGTTTTGAATATTGAGGGCAATATTCATTTCTAAGTGTGTGGGGGGGGGGGGGGATTCTCACGAATTCAAACACATGTTCCATCAAGCACCTTCATTTGATCAAAATTTAAAGTTTTTTCACATTTAGAAATGCAATAAATGGTATCAATCCTCCATGTCTAACCTACAACGGGATTGGCTAGTCTAGGAGCAAACGGCTCTTGGTAAAGACATCTCAAAACCGTTGCTGGCTTGCAATTTGCCAAAAATTGTATGGTTCCTCAACTCCCCATTATCCTAAAAAGCTAATGAGTTGGCTAGCCCGCAAGATTATGGCTTGTGGTAAAAGCCGTAGAAAATCCATAATTGGTAATCAGCTCACCAAGATGTTGACTATTCCATCAAGAGTTGGCTAATCCAGAAGCAAACGGCTTCTGGTAAAGACAAATCAAATCTGTTGACAGCTGGTGGTTTGCTAAAAATCACACGGTTATCAGGTGTGCCACAGTTCTTACACCTGGCTACTCCAGAAGTGATGGCTTTTGGTAAAGAGTAAAAAACTCCATTAATTTTTTCTCAAATAGATTGCTAGGGACTAGCAATAGTTTAGTGTGTGAGATTGATGAGTGTATAAATACTCATCATTTCTGTTATATATAAGCTGCAAAAACATATGAAAACACACAGGAATGCCTTGAAATACATAAAATTATCCCTGGATTGTGTTTTTATGCAAAAGGATTGAAAACTGATGAAAAACAAAACATTTTACATAATTTACAGTTTCAGTCCCTGAACTTTGGAAAATTGGCAAAACTAGTCCCTGGTAAATCAAAACTTGTACAAATGTCATAAAAGGTCCTTGGGATTCATAAGTTGTCAAGAAAAGTCCTTTAAAGTTTAAAAATGGCAAAATGACAACTTTGGTCCCTCAAGTTTGAAAAGTGTCAAAATTAGTCCCTAAGGTTTTAAAAAAATAAGAAAATAATAAAAATAAACTTTATACTATTCTAAATTGACAAAATTGGTCCTTATGATAACTTTTGAGAAGATACAAATTAAACCCTTCAAAAATCAGAAAATTACAGGTTTGGTCCCTGGAGTTTGTGGAATTGGCAGATTTGGTCCCTGAGGTTTAAAATAATAAAATTTATACTTGTGGTCCTTGTGCTAATGGTTAATTGCAGGTTCAGTGCTTATTTGAAGTTTGGGAAAATTACATATCAAGTCCTCAATCTTTGCCCAAATTACATTTTTGGTCCTTGTGTACACCACAACCAAACCGGACCCTTTTTTTAACTTAATCCAAATCCAAATACACCATTACCCCAGCCCACCCTTGTGTTTTTGTGATCCAATCCACCAGGCCCAAACATAAGCCCACCCAACACCCCTTAGTTATTAAAACCGGGTCAAACGGTCAAAATACCACCACCCCGCCTTCCACTGTTCATCTCCCTCACAAACACCCCCAAACCTGAAACCAGGGTGGTTTCAGCCACCTTGCACCTCCACCTCACCAATACAACTCACCACCAACTCCCTTCCACCACCCTACACCTATCCCATCTCCATTAAATGCACTCCACACTCAAATTAACCTCCAAACCTCACCCTCTCCTCTGTTTTCTTCCATAACACCCCAACTAGCAAAAATATCTCCCAAACTTGTTCCTTACACTTCTATTACAATCCAAAATGCTTTAATTGTTCTATAACAGCTCATAGCCACGTGTTCCATTTTGGCGCCATTTTCAGATTTAAAGGCTGAGATCACTTTGACCAATCCAATGGTCAGGAAAGAAGTGGGAAAGTATCTGGATGCTAGTGGGAAGATATTGAGTGATATATATCAGAAGAAGGAAGCAATGTAAAAACTATCTAGTGTATTTTCATTTTTATGTATGTCGTATAACTCAGTTCTTCAATTCTAGTGTAATTTTACTCTTTCAAACGTTTTGATAAGTGATAATTGTTGTATTTCAATCTTTACAATCAATCAATTCCAAGTTTATTTGTCATTTTAAGTTTTTACCATTTTCAAGTTAAATTCTCAATATTACTCATATGTTGTTAAAGTTAATAATAAAGACTCAAACAAGCTCATTTAAGCTCCTATATAGCTTCTGAAAGCTATTAGATACTTAAAAAGTCAATTAGTATCAAAACTAAAAAAAATCACAAGAATACAAAAATAGAGTAAAATTTATAAATCTGTGTTCATAATGATCAAGGCTGGAGCATTGTTAATTATGGATGGCAATGGTAATAGAAGTTTATTGGTAAGCTAATAGGTGTAAGCTAAGTCCTTGGTTCACAGTTCTCATTGAATTCCACTTTGTAAGCCATTTTCTCAAATTTTGGTAATTTACTGTTTATTTAGTATATTACTTTAATCTTTGTTTTTTCCTGCTTATTTTGTGTTGTTTGATGTTGTTATAGGTTAATATAAATAGGTTGTTAATTGTTTTCATTAGTTGTTAAGTTTTCTTCAAAACAGTTAAATAGCATAATCTTTGATTCTATGTTCTTTTGTTGTTATTGTTGTTTATTTGTATTTAAAAGATCCATTATGATGATAATTTAAGGTCTGAAATCAGTTTAGAGTTTCATATCATTGATTTGCTTGGAAAACCACCAAAACAGTTAGGTTAAGGGGTGTTTGGATCTGCTGAGTTCAAGGACTCATAGGCTGTATTTGTTGTTGATTGTTGTTGAAACTAGTTCCACTAGGCTCTAATAACTCAGTTATACAATAAAAACCATAGTTATTTTGATTAAAAGTCAAAACTCACCCTCAATCACTCTCACTGTTTCACTGTTAGGATTTTGAGATCATAGACTCATCAAATCTGTTCTATAGTTGTTAAGATACCTTAATTAAGTGTTATTATACCTTAATACTTCAATCACAATCATTAGATTAGATTCAAAGTTCACAAAAGTCAAAACACCAAGCTTTATCAAAAGTCAAAATTTGTTCATCTCAGATTTTTACAAAATTTCAAGGAATTGTTTTGATTTATGAGAGTTGATTAAGGCTGTGAAACTTGTTTCTATTTATAGTATATCAGCTCATCTTTAAGTTCCTACTGACCTTGTATTTTTAGCATTTTTTATCTGGGTCCCACTCACTCCCAAACTCACTTGCAGGGCAAAGGTGTGCCCTGCACACCAGCAGACTCACTCACACCACCCACTTTGTGGTGGTTTTGTGACCATCCCAGTGGGTCCCACACCCCATAAATAGGTTCCTTCAACCCCCTCCTACCAGGGAGTAAGGTTTGACCAATTGTTTGACCCAATACCTAGTGGATCCCACCTGTATAAGCTCCAAAAGTCTGTCCCTAATCTGTCTCAGATTCCAATAAGCCAAGTGCTTATTTTGAGCTTATTGGCTTATTCACTGGACACTTACTGATTTTTCTTGCTTAAACAGGTTTATTTAACTTATTTGAATTTGAATAATCCATAGTGGGTCCCACACAAGTCAGTCTTAGCTTATTTGCTTGATTGGTCAACTGTGGTCAACTGTTACCCTAATAAGCTTACACACAGCTTATTAATAGCTTATAAAATTATTGCTTTTACAAAAGTTAGTTATTTTTAGGTATAAAATAGGTGGGTAAAAGAAAATTCAAGAAAAACAAATATAAAATTAAGTGATAGTTTCTATTTAATTCAATTTAATTTTAATTTTCATTTTTATATTTTTATTAAGTAAATTGTGTTTTTATATTTTTATTAATTTCCTTATAGGTTAAAGTATTTTTAATAATTTTCTCAGATTTTTGTTTTGTCATTTAGTATTTATTATAATTAATATTAGTTTATTTAGTAATTAATCAATAAATAAATTTTAAATAGCATAATTAATTTTTCTAAGGCAACACCTAGTTTTTATATTTTTCCTAGCTTCTATAAGTCATAAAATAATTTTAGAAATTTTCTTGTGATTTATACTGTTCATTTACTAGTTTTCATAATTTAATTATTTTAATTAGATATTAATTAATAAATAGAATAATAATTAGTAAATTAAATTAAAAATACATAAAATAAACTTTTTATAATTTTTTAGGATTCCTGTAATGGTTAATTAGATATATAAAATTTTTCATAATTATATAAGTCTTTTTAGTAATTATAAATAAGTTAATCAATATAATTAGTTAAATAATAATTAAATAATAATTAATTAATAATAAATAGATAAATAGTGTGAAAAATATAATTTTAATTTTAAAATAAGTTTTATAATATTTTAGATTTTTAGAAATTTTAATTTTAATTTTCTAGACTTATTTTACATTTTTATAATTAATAGTTAAGTGTTAAATAATTAATAATAGTTATTAAATATAAATAAATTAATTAAATAGTTTTTAATTAATAAATTAATATTTTAAATTTATTTAATTTGCATTTAAGCCCCTAAGGCTTATAAAATCCTACTATAAGTTAAATTTGTTTTTGTTTACGTTTAATTAGTAAACGTTTACGTTTTAAGTTCCTTTTTCACTTGTACTTATCTGATTTCACGTATTAGTTGATATAGCTTATTAAAGCTATTCACTCTTATATTTCAGTAGTACAAATCACTTAAACCCTTTTCCTGTTCAATTCACCTGATCTAGAAGTCGTTTTATTTCAGATTTCACATCTCGTTGGGATCTAACGATCCGGGGAAACACTAAACTCACCGGAGTATTGGTTTAGGCTGTTTGACTTGTTGACCATTACTTGGTTGATATTATTTGACTGTTTAGAACCAATCAATGACATCCTAGGGTTTCTAATCATATTAAAAAATTAAAAACCATAAACCCTAAAACCCTAATAAGGTCAATCGACCCATAAAATATTTTAGGGTTAGGAATCTAACAAATAAACCCTAAAAACATGTAACTAAACGAATCAAGATCCAATTTCTATGCGTTTCGATAATTAATTACACATTATAACGGCTCTAGATGCCACTGTTGGAATTATTATATCATGACATTCATATAAATAAACCAAGTACATCAAAGTGAGCATAGCGGAAGCAATTATAACAAGATCAAATAACATGTAATTAATTAATCAATAATTAAATAGTAAACATACCTTTTGTGATTCTAGCCCAAACAAGAATCAAAAGCAATCTTCCGGAACAAGAACCCTAATTAGGGTTTATATGGATTACAAGAATTACCCCTTACCTCTTTTGTAATTCAATCCAAGAATCAAACAATAGTGTATTTGATTCACGTTCTTGTACACACGTACTAATTCAAGAAAAAGTTTATGCAAGTAATTAAACAAAAAACCTTGTTTTGATCTAAGAAAATCGAAATCCTTAGGGTTTGTTTTTTTTTTGATGGATAGACCAAAGGAAAAGAGAGGAGAGAAAAACACCAAGATGTGTGTGTACAAGTTATGAGAAAAACATGCAACTTGGGTTTGCTTATATACTATTCAAAACTTGGAGCTCAAGGCACATAAGGAGGTGGGAACCTCCCTATGCCGATCGGCCATGGACTCCCCTAGCGGTTTCTGGAACCTTCTCTTGTTTCCAAATTTTGCCTAGTATTACTTTCCTAATCTTCGTTTAATAGATAATTAGTCATTAATCATTAAATACTAATTACTATTATTTATTTTGTGTTTAATAATTAATTATAACATTTTATAAATAATTATTACTTTTTCTCTTTATACGTATTGTGTGCAATCCCGTGATCTCAAGTTCGATCCTAACACACGACTATTATTATTATTTTGTCTATAAAACCAACAGTTTTGTCATCTCAAAGTTCCTAGTTCAGAGTTAATCAAGTTTGGATAGTGCATAAAGAACTACACAAGGAAAAGTCAAAGTCAAACGCAACCAGAATCATCTATCCGATCGGTTGGAGTAAAACCGATCGGATATCCATAATGACCATCTCCATCCGATCGGTATCAACCCGCAACCGATCGGATGGTCACTTCTGCCTGTTTATGTCAACTTTTGTGCACGAATCTTTGTCTTTTGTCCCATTGTTCTAGGCCCTTCTTAGTTTCTTATTGTCCAAGTTCCAGCATTTAAGTCCCTATTCATTGCTAGGAGTATTTGACAAGCTAAAAAGGACCTTAAGAGTACATATTTGAAGACACCAATAAAGAGATCAATAACTATCATTACTACTCTCAATTATTATCATCATCTAGCTCTCAAAGAAGGAAAATTCGTGCAGAAAGAACCAGGAACTTTGGAGGACCAAGGAAGCAACATTTGGAAGCCGAATATCTCAAGAAATCATCACCAACACTTAGGTTATCAATTCCTTGTCAATTGTTATCAATTTCCAAGCATTGTAAGACTTAAAACTATGGATTCTAATGTTGAATATTCTGAGTTTATTTACATGTTTGCTATGAGTGGCTAGTAGCTTTTTTTACACTTGTTTTGATGATGTTTTATACTTAGTGATAGTTATGATTGTGATAACATGTTTTAATTCAATTTTAAGTCAATCATAAGAACCAATTGTACCTTAAGTTTCATCGTGACATTTGTTTAGCCAAGGTTAACTAATTGAATAGTTTCAAGGGTCGAAAGATTTGTTATTATTCAACTAGTTATAATCATTTGTCTATGAATGATTGTTTTTCACCATAATTATTCTTGACTAAACAAAGAAACAAGAAGTATGATTGTAATAAGAATGCTTTTATAACATCAAATCGGATTGTTTGTAAACCTTTAAATGGACGAAAGTTTAAATGTTTATAAACAATTGTAACCTTTTTGTCTATGAATAGGTTACCTTTTGTAATGACCATTTCCTAAGAGTATTTGATTTGTAATAAGAGTTTGTTCTTGTGTTTAAGATATTCACCATACCTTATGAACCTTGGATAGATCTTGAATTGATTGGTTTACACCTAAAGCTTGTTTTTATGAACTAAAATCTTGACAAAGGTTTAACTTGTAAAAACAATAGATTAGACCACCATCTAATTATCAAAACCAACATGTTATCAAAAGTTATCACAATCATGTGTGTTATTAAGTAGAAAACTAGTCTAAACAAGTGTAGTTTTTAAATTATTGAATTTGCTTATTATCTTATTTGCGTACATTAGAGATTTACTTTTAGACTTATATTTTGATTCACTCACAAATCCCTGCGAACGATCCCGACTTACCATCATATCTTGCTATAACGGACGAGTACACTTGCTCGTATGTGTTGTTTCTAGATTTGGTAATTCACCCTTATAAATTTAAAACTTGCACTAACAAATAGCACATCAGTCGTATGCACGAGCAACAAGATAAGCACCCTCCCAATTGGACGACACAGCATCACACAACATAACATTATCATTCACATATAGCATACATACGATAACATTATAAGTCCTAGCTCTTTGACACACACACATAATCACGGTAATTCAAATCATTTAAGACAAGCATCATTCCTATCCCATATTTAAAACAAAGTAAAAATATGGGACTATGAACTCACCTTAAACTCCGCAGCTTCCACAAAAACAATTCACAATCTATAGCACACAAAAACAATCCACATTACACAAGGTCAAGCTAAAAGCTACAACCCATGTAATACACATATGATGGATTTCTAAGACTCATGTGACCCACCATGGATCTCCTAGACACCATACTAACCACCACCATAATCTAACACTCACTAAATCCCTTGCACTTTTAAAATCAGAAAACGCAGATTTTTGGGTACATTCGCCCACATGAAATCATGACAAATAAAGCTCAACAACTCACACCAAAAATTTACCATGGTCTCTCATAAGCATACAAGCTAATCCCAGAAGACCATGACCAATAAAACACACAAGTACTCAAAAGAAAATCAAACTTGTCAACTACTCAAATTCGGATCTGAATGCACACCAAAAAGTTTTAATGAACATAAAATACTTCCACAAGTTTTTATCGCGAATCCTTTTCGTGGTAGTCTATTATAACCTAATACTTAAGTATTCCAGAAGGGCTAGTCAAAATACCACTTTTACAACCACAACTCACCCTCAAACTTTTACCCAAATTATGTCCCGGTTTGACAGCTTTGACACCTTAACAAAGAAAAATCAAAAGACCAACTTCCCGACCTTGAAATCAATCATGGCTGGACTTTTTGGAAAGCTATTTCATTAAACTTCAATTTAGGCCTAAAATTCGTGACCTAACTCATCACCATCTATTAAATACCATCATATCTTTACAGCCATAATTTTCTGTCCAAACCCCAACTCAATAACTAGCACGTTTTACGCTCAATTCTCTTCACCAATCATTATAATATAATCATTAATTGATCCCAACATGTTTTATAACATAAATTTACAGAAGTTTACAAACCCTAGATCCATCATACTTAATATTACATGAATTGAAGTAATAAGTAAGTAATTATATGAAAACTAGTGTTAGAATTATACCTTGAACTTGATTTTAGCTTCAATAATAAAAATCCTAATTTTTCTCCTTCCCCTCTTGCTTTAGTTGATCAAAATATGCAGAAAAATAGGTTTAGGGTCGTTGGTTTGGCTTATATGGGTAGGGGTTGGGCTTGTTTGGGTTGAACTAGGATTCCTTGGGCCTAAGAGTCATATTTGGACTCAAATTGGGTTTCCTTTTTCCTCTAAAAACCCTCTAGCCGATTTTATATATATAAGAGATATATATTTATATTTTTTTTATTAAATTTATTTATTACACTCAAAACCTCATACTTGTTATATTTTATAAATACCCGTAGCTAATCCTAACGTCTTTCGTGATAAACCTTAATTTTTACAACAACCGGAAAAATTATCATTTTCAAAACAAAGTTTTCAAAAATAGAATTTTACACTCTTTTTGAAATATAACTCATAAAAACAAACCTCACATAACTTACTAACACTCAATTACTTGAACGAAAACTCGTTACGCAAAATCACAAAAACACCAAAACTACACAAGTTATTTCTACACTACAAAGGTGATCAAAATGAACTTTCCCAAATTTCAAACTTTCCAAATCACAATAAAACCTTTACGCAAAGGGATTTAGTGCTAAAACTCACCTATATCACACATATAACACTTCAATCACCTAAGACACACCAAACAAACGTCAACCGAGTCAAGACTATCAGTCAAACTGACCTGCTAAAACCACGGTTGTTACACAATACCACATTTTTAGAAAAGAATAGTTTTATTTCTTATGCTATGTGACTAACATCCGACATGAGAGCAAGTAAGTAGGAGTCGGAGAATGAATATTGTATATTCGTGTAATAAATAATAGTGGGGCATTAAATGTGGTTTTGCTAACAATAACCGTTAGAGTTGTTGTTGACAATTAATTGCTTAAATTTATTTTAAACATTATACAATGTTCATATAAAATCACAAACAATTTGCTAAAATATCTCAAATACAAATACAATACACTCCTCCTAATGGTTATGTAGTTAAAAATGTGTAACTTGTCTTTTAAAATGTTTTAATATAAACAGATTTTGTGGATTATTGATTGTTTGCAACAACCCTAATGGCAATTGTTAAAATTTTCCTAAATAATAATACTCGGTTTTTACTAAATGAAGTAGGTAACATATTTATATACATAAAACATAAATGATGTCTCAATGCTAGACAGTCTAACGGGCCGACACAAGTGGACCTTATTAACTAGCAGCATAAACGAATGGTGATGGACTGAATGCATTGTTTAGCCTCAACTCGTTCGAGGTTTTTACCATCTAGAGCTTTTTACAAGTGATTCGATTCATTTGCACCTCTCCAACCGGCAACCATAGGAGTAGTAAGAAAACCACTAACCTTGTCAAGTTTGCTTTTTTTGCATGCGCGTGGAAATCACAAAGAATTTTGAAGTTCTACAATTTCACTTGCTCCGTACTTTACAAAAATACAAATTGCAAATTATGATCGAATAAATTTACTTTTTCCAAAAACAGATATACACTTTCAAATTATGATCAATCTAAAAAATATAAGCAGATTTTTTTATTAGTTAACAACAACAACAATAAATATATATATATATATATATATATATATATATATATATATATATATATATATATATATATATATATATATATATATATATATATATATATATATATATCCCCCCCCCCCCCCGCGAAATTTTTTTTTCCCCGCCAAAATTACTGCATCACATTTATAAATGTGATGCAGTAAATTTTTATACTGCATCACATTTATGATGCAGTAACCGTGATGCAGTAAAATCATAACTGTGATGCAGTAACAGTGAGGTAGGAAACGTGATGCAGTAACCGAGATGCAGTAAAATCATAACTGTGATGCAGTAACAGTGAGGTAGGAAACGTGATGCAGTAACCGAGATGCAGTAAAATCATAAGTGTGATGCAGTAAATTTTGGCGGGATTTTTTTTGCCCAAATTTTTTTTCTTTTTTTTGCGGGAAAAAAAATTTGGGGGGGGGGGGGGGGGGGCGGGGGAGGGGGGTGACACATGTCATATAATGTGGCATGTGGATGACACATGTCACTCCCACAATCCTTCCTACCTTTCTCATTTTAACCCCTTCTCAATATATCCCTACCCTATATATATATATATATATATATATATATATATATATATATATATATATATATATATATATATATATATATATATATATATATATATATATATATATATATATATATATATATATATATATATATATATGTATAAAGGCAAAATGCAATTAAACCAACCCAAAAAGAGTACAGTACAAAACAAACACCTCACAAAGTCACTAACAGGCCATGAAAGAACAAGAAAAACTCAAAAGGAAAACAAAGAAACACCCTCACACCAGTAAGCCTCAACACCTTACAAAACCCAATACCAAACACACGAGTTGTGTGAAAGATCAGGCAACAAACACTTAACTTAAAAGCTATACCATCACCCACTCATACTTGAGATTTTAAACAATTACAGCAATGAAATGAAACTGGAATTGACAAATGGAGCAAGCATCAGTTATCACCAACTCCTCCACCTTGAACGGTTCCACAACTTTGAGGTCTCACAATCCATTTTTCCCACTCAAAAGTTATACTCTTGGACCTTCTGTTTATCCAGTCATAGGACTTCAATTGTATGTCTTGAAACAATCTCACTATTGTGGCAGTAGTCCCCCTAAATACTCGATCGTTTCTTCGTTTCCATATCAAATACCCAGCAACACGTAGCACCGCGTTCCACAATTTACACGACTCTTTTTCAACCACAACACCACCCCTATGGTTAAATAAATCTCTGACAGTAAATACATTTACTGAGCCCATTCCCCACCAAGCAAAAATCATCTCCCAAACACTCATTGCATCCTCACACGAAACAATACAATGCTCCACTGTTTCAATGCAATTATCATAACACGGACACAATAGAGAATCAAGATCAATACCTTTTTTATCCAACTCCATTCGCACCGGAAATCTCGTGATCATAGTCCTCCACAAGAAAACATTAACTTTTTTTCGAACAAGGTTGTTCCATGTTGTTCTGTCTAGACCCGATCCCTCACCACTCTGCCGCTCCTCCACCCACTTTGCTACTGACTTAACTGAAAATTTACCCTTCGGATCCAAGCTCCACTTCCAAGTATCACTATGATTTTGCTGTAAATTAACTTGTGATAATAAACCTTTTAAACTCTCCACCTCGTCAAATGCCCTCCCCCTCGGTGGTCTAACCCAATCCCATTTCCGGTTCCAAGTCCCATCGATCCAGCTTCCTTTCTTACCAACTGTTACCCCTTTTTCCTTCTCGAGATGAAACACCCTAGGATATATATATATATATATATATATATATATATATATATATATATATATATACACACACACACACACACACACACACCATGGGTATATCAACTCTTGCTTCAAACACTTTTACTATCCTGTACGGCTGCCATCACACGTCACACTTACACTCTCCCTGCAAACGCATAGCTATAAAACACCTTTTTCAGTCTACCATAATTAGTAAACACCTTTCTAACCATGGCTGCTTTTGCACTTGATGAGTGTCTAAATACTCATCATTTTATACCAATCTGAACTGCCAAAACATCCAAAAACACTCAAATATGTATCAAAATACTTAAAATATCATAAAAGTGTGTTTTATATGTTTCAAATGCAAAATATGCAAAAACAGATGAAAAACGTACAAAGTTTGCATAATTGGCAGTTTCAGTCCCTCAAGTTTCATAAATTGGCAAAACTAGTCCCTGGTTATTCTAAATACTTGAAAAAGTCACCAAAGGTCCTTTTTAATCATAAAGTTACATATTTAGTCCTTTGGTGCAAAGTTTCACAAAATTACAAGTTTAGTCCCTGTACTTTACAAATTAACATAAATGGTCTCTAGGATGTAAAAACTTTGAGAAAATCAATTTTGGTCCTTGTACTAATAATCTTTTGCAGAAATGGTCCTTGGTGTGAAGTTTGGTGAAATTACATAATTGGTCCCTCAAGTTTGGCAGTTTGTCAGTTTTAGTCCCCGGGTATTTAAAAAAATGAAAAATATCAAAAATACCCTTGTACTATTCACATATGACAATTTAGACCCTCATGATAAACTTTGGAAAGTCACAAAATCAGACCCCTTAACTTTCACTTAATTACATATTTGGTCCTTGTGATTTGTTACTAAATAACCAAACGGATCCTTATAATAAATAACCAAACAAACAATCCACTATCCTAATCCTTTCTACCGAGCCCACCCTTTTTGTTTTTTGATCCACAAGGCCCAATCCAGTCCAACCCTTGGTCAACCCGGTCAACACAAACAAAACCACCCCAGTCATCCCCTTTCCCTCCAATACCACCCTCACCACACAGACCACCCAAACCACCATACCAACCCCTAGTATCACTTCCACCTCACCTCCTACTCACCCTACCCACTCTCCTCCACCTCCACAACTGTCCAAAGCCCTTGGAAACCTCTCCACGCATAACACTGACACCCAAGACCTTTTGGCGGGAAAAGCAGTTTTAAACGGCCTGGATTGAATAGACCATTTCAATGGCTAAGATGTGGTGGGAATTGTCAAGGTGGGTCCCACAAGCTCAGAAAAACTCTACAAAAGGGAAAGGAAGCAGAAAAGATGGATTATTAGATTAGTTTTAGCTTAATTTAAATCGTAGGTAGTATAGAATAATCTCTAGTTGTTACTTTCAGTTTAAAACACTTGTTCTCAGTTAGTTTCATGTAATTCACTCTTTAATTCAAGTTAATTTCAAAGTTCAGTTGGATATCTCAGTTTATGCAATTTGCTCTTATTTCAAAAATCACCAATAGTCTTTGTGTTGTTTCTAGTTGTTACTCTGGATATATACAGCTCACTTAAGCTTTGACAAAGCTTAATTAAGCTCTTTTATACCTTACTTTGTTGTTCAGTTCATAAAAGAAGAAAATACTTAAAAAATCAATTAAATAGGAAATAAATAAAAAATAGTGGTTAGAATACTTGGAGCATGGAGCATGATTGGATTATGGAATGATTCTGGTTTAGTACCTTTTGGGAGGTGTTAAGTTGGTACTTGTTCATTTGTTCACTCATTTCTCAGTTTAATACCATTTGTAAGTTTAATTTTCAAGTTTTACTTTTTACTATAGGCTGCCTTATATTGCTTATTTGTGGTTGATTCATGTTTATTTGGTGTTAGTTAATCAATATCTAGCATAATATAGTTTGCTTGTTCAACAGATTTCATAACTACTAAAAAATCAAAAATCTCACAGTGAAACACTCATATTTGACAAATCTAAGTTTTAAGCTTGTGGAGTGGTTGATTCTTGCTCATTTGATCTTAAAATATCATAATATAGAGTTAGGAATCAGTGTAGTTGTTTAAATATACCATTTGTTTTGAAAATCTCATTTTCATAAGTTATAAGGTGTTAGGTCACCATTTAGTAAACACAAGCACAATATAGATAGAAATGAGATGAGAATGAGAGTAGGATGATTATGAGAAATTTAGAGAATATGAATTGCAAGAGTTTCCTTAATATTTCAAATAACCAACCAAGTATTACAAAGACCTAAGCCATCTATTTATAGGGAAGGAGCTAGGGCAACACTCCCTCTCCTCCCATTCATGAAATCGTATGGGCCTTAAAGCCCATGGATCACCTAGCTTAAGTCTAGTAAACTTAATACAATTTGTAAATGAAAGTAAATAATAACTAAGCAACCTAGCATTATTACAAATGACCGAGACTTCATAAAATAGTGAAAACTATGATCCCAACAATCTCCCCCTAAGGGTCGGTCATCATGGTTGCTTGACGTCTTCATCTTTGTCGTAGACTTGTGACGTATAAAACTCTAGACGTCTTCAGAAATGATTTAAATGATAATGGATATACTTTGCTCTTTATCTTTGTTCTTTGATGATGTTGTAGTGATTGTGTTATGAAGTGGTCTGCCATTCGTCACTCCTGCGTCTGTGGTGGTTGAGCTCCATTCCAACATACTCATACATCTTTAGACTTAGACTTTCTCGTACAAGAAGTTCCTTTACATGCATTGAGATCTTTGTCTTTATACTTTGTAGATTCTTCTTATTGGTGTTGAATCTTTCTTTGACCTTTGTGTTGTTAAGATCTTTGGGGAGCTTTCTTTGACTTCAAGATGTATGTATGAGCATGTTGGAATCTACCATCATGGAAGTGAGGTACCTGCGAGTAAACAGTTAGCAATAAAACAACCGGTACTTACGGATAAGGAATTAGAGCTTATCAACAGCATATTGTGAAGACTCCTTCTAATCCTTATCCAGGCTGTTCCCATATCAGATACTCCCGAAGGAGCTTACTAGACCTACTAAGTAGCTCAATGATTGGGTGAGTCGCTGGGGATCACTCCACGACTGTAGACGCTAAGAAACCACCGCAAACACTAAGCGTAACCCTTGTGGGGTTACCGAAGTGACCTGCTGTCAGGGCTGTTTGATGTTGACCCTGGCAGGATTTCCGTTCAATCATTGAGAAATACTTACGTAATCCTCTCATAAACGTTCTTGGCAGATTGCTAAGATCTGCGAAGGACTCGATAGTTTACAACTGATGCCCATTGATGTAGAACACCAGCTGTAGAAGGACTAAGTGTTCCTAAGAGATCTTTGATGTATCTCAAGGCTCTAGACTCTATAAGTGCACACCTAGGTTTCCTATGCGGAGACTGGGGAGGTGTCTCCTGCTTCAATATCAACCGTCTCTAAGAGATAGGTCGATAGGTTACGCAGGTTCCCCGTGAGAATGAAACAAGTCCTTTTAAGAGAACTTGAGTGGTTAAGAAGGTTTAGTGCATTGCGTCACTGGGTCCATGACGACTTTATCTTCAATACCGGTGTTGTCTTTTGCAACAGCCAGTAGCATACGTGTTGAACCCGGTGTCTGCCCTAAGGTTGAACATATGGAGGGCTATTTCTTTTCACCCTTTACTTTACTTTTCTTTTTAATTCTTCAACTCCTTCTTTCCCTTTCATTCGTTTCTCCTTTTTTTCGTATCATACCTAAGGACTTCTAATTCAAACTATGGGAGATGTCCTTGGGTAGATCCCTCCGGCTCTGGCGGATCATAGGACGGATATTCCTATCTTAATCACCTTATAACTCCGACAGTAGTCAAGAAACCTTTGATTGAAAATCTCTCAAAGTGTTTGTGTTAATCAAATATTTTGTTTAACACTTTGAGAGTTTTGTGTACACTTTTGAAGGGCTCCCCCTGCACATGTGCTCATAAGTATTTAATAAATTTGCACATGCGGGAGGAGCAAGCACTTTTGAATTGATCCACTTTCCGTGAACAAGACCGATTCGAGACACGCTTACATCACTAGTTAGACTAGCTTGAAGTTATTACCCGGCCTGATCAAGTTCACAGAAAGTTTCTCGAGACGGTACATTTCTAATCAGACATATCCTTTTCGAGACACGCTTACGTGGCTAGTTAAAGAGATACATTGTCAGCTTTTAGGTGACAACTAGCTCTAGTAACTAACTTGATGTTATTACCCGTCGAGGATAAGTCCTTTCGATGTTACTAACTTGTATTATCTCGTCAATTCCTGGGTCAATACTGAGTCTAGCTCGCACATGATACAACTTAAAGCTTTGACTTCGTATATTTTAATCACCTTTTCATTTTCTCCCCCTCAAAAATAGCATATAAAATGGTGTTTTTGACAAACTTTTAGATTAAAATATGCCTTTTGAGTCTTACGGGGAGATTCACCAAGAACTTTTGATTTAGAGCAAAGTATTTTGTTTTGACAAGTGCTCCCCCTCAACAAGTGATTAGGTCTTATTGAGGTGAAATACTTGTCCTTTTGAGCAGAATTATGAAAAATCATAAATGTTTGATTAATTCTACTCAAAAGTAAGAAGCCTTAACTCCTTATATTAGGATTGAGGCACTGAAGCGTACCTCAGGGTCCTTTCTTTACAAGTTCGGGTTGTACACTGTTATGTGTGCACAAACCATTGTGAAATTCAATCAAATGAAACAATTGATAGGTAAAAAATTAACCAAATGTACCAAGTTAATCTTCGTCAGGAAGTGGAGCGTCAAAGTTAGTGAACTTGGGTTCTGGTCTTTCGAAGTTTCTGACAGGAAATGATGGTCTGGCACCGATATAGCTTTCCAGTCGTCTGATCTGTTCCCTTCGAAATAGCCTTTCTTCAATATTTAAGACAAAGTTACGAACTTGTCTTCTTATGCTGGATTTCCATCTAGGTTGTTCCCCCTTTGCTATCTTATGGCGATCATCATTCAACCTTTTGACAAGCCCATCACGAACCGACTTGAGTGTAACATCACAGAATTTGTGTACCTCATCGAACCTCATGAAACTTTGTAGCTTTTTGCTGTTGATGTAGGTAAAACCAAAAGGTTCTTGGTTGAGAGTGAACTGTGGTGTTTGATAGATACCCTCAAAGTAGAATTGCGGCTTTGTCAAATTGATCTTCTGTTGGTAACTTTCCACCCCAAGCTGAAGATCTTCCACTCTTTCTTGAACAATCAGTCGTCGGATGTAAAGAAGTAGTGATGCCATGAAGTTGTACTGTACATCTCTGTCAAATCCACGCATTCTTTGTTGAACCTTTTCAAGATACATGTCTTCTATGTCATTAAGGTTAAGGTCAGGAAAGTCTGCTTCGGAGAATTTGTACTTCTTTTCATCTTGTCGTTTAACAACAATTTCACGCATGAATATGTAGTTAAACTGCTGCGACTGTTGAATCTCCAAGATAGCAATGATCTTAGATTTCTGCTTCACATTTTCCAAGGATTTCTCTTCTAATCTGCTGGTATAACCGAGACGACGACATTCTGGCCAGTGTAGAATTCCGTGTAGGGCATCTTTGTCGTAAGCTACGATGGAGTTGCTGAATACTCGAGTAGTTTCTTCAATAGCCGGAATTTCATATCGTGCGGCTGGTACTGAGATTGTGAGTGATGAAGCATATCTCTTCTTGGATGTCTCCTGAGTGAGCTGGATGTTACGAAGATCTTTGTTGAAGAAGAAGCTGTAAGGTATCTTAGGTTTGTCTGGAAATCCTTTCAACGGTAATGGTTTGGTCCAGTCGGTGAAGTAAGGTTTTTCATGATTCTTGGAACTTAGATCGATATTCACTTCTGGATTTAGCCAGTCAAAGTCGGCAGACATTGCACTAGCTATATTCTGCATATGGTACTCGTATTCGACTTTGTTTCCAGATCTTTTCTTGAGAAATTCTTGTGCATCCTTATTGATTCTTCTGAGCTCTGCCTTTGTGAGTTTGTCGATGTGAAGATCCTTCATAATGACTTGGGTAAACTGTAGAGTGTTACCAGGAAGTGGTTCTTCTTCTTCGAGAGGAGGTTGAGCTTGGACCATTTCTGTCAGCCAATCATTCTGAGGATTGTCATCATTGTCGAGCCATGAATGACCTTTCTTCTTCTTTGATTTCTTGGACTTAGATGTAGCATCTTTGTCTTTGGCTTTGGACGGTGATGATGGACCAGCATGAGAATCATGAGTAGGTGGAGCACGGTAATCGGTGTCATGTTGATCCTGGAAGTCATCAGTGTGTTCCATGAAAATTTCTTCATCTTCAGTTTGTCCTTTACCAGTAGTTGAGGGTTGTTGTTGATTTCCAGGAGGAGTGGAGTCCTTTTGTGGGTGTAGAGAGGATGAGGGACCTGTTCCAGACTTAGGTTTCTTGCCTTTGGAATTTGGGTCAGGATCGTCATCTTTTCTTGTTCGTTTTCGGGTTCCAACAGCATCTTTGCATGACTCCTTTGACATGTAAGCCACCATAGCATCATACAGGGCTTTTTCTTCAGCTGTCTGTGTGGTTTTGGTGGCAAGGTTGTCGAAGAGTTTGACAAGCATATCATTGAAGGACAGTTCTTGGACAGTTGGAGCCACAGTAGAAGATTTTGCGGTGTGAAGCGTGAATGGTGTAGTAGACAACATTTTCCTTGTAACACTTCTAATTCTGTGATCCAAGTTGTCATTGATTGGTTTGAGAAGGTTTGCTACCTCAGGAGTGATCATCTCAACCAAATTTTCAGTGAGAAAATCATGTGTTGCAGTTCTGATAAATCCTTCGTAATCAGATTTCAAGAACTTGTCGATCAGCTGTGTTGACTCCTGGAAGTTCTCAACTTGTTTGGTAAGATTGGTGACCATGTTGGTAAGTTTATTCACTTGCTCCTGAAGATCAACTGGTTGTTTTGGTTCATTGATCGAATGTTGTTTAGATGCGGTTTCAGAAGGTGTGGGAGATGAGTGCTCTGGTGATGATTCTGACGACGACTCGTTGTGTGAGTTTGAAGAAGAAGCGGGAGGAGTCGGATCCTTTGGTGGAGAGTCTTGAGGAGGTGGAGGTTGTGCTGAGGAAGTCTGCTGAGAGGATGACTTAAGAAATATGTTGGTGTCGAACGCGTTCTTCTCTTCGTTTTCCTTTCTACGACGTTCCTCTGCTTCCTCTGCTTCTCGAGCAAGAATGATGAGTGTGTAAATACTCATCATTTCTGTTACATTTAAGCTGCAAAAACATATGAAAACACACAGGAATGCCTTGAAATATATAAAATTATCCCTGGATTGTGTTTTTATGCATAAGGATTGAAAACTGATGAAAAACAAAACATTTCACATAATTTACAGTTTCAGTCCCTGAACTTTGGAAAATTGGCAAAATTAGTCCCTGGTAAATCAAAACTTGTACAAATGTCATAAAAGGTCCTTGGGATTCATAAGTTGTCTAGAAAAGTCCTTTAAAGTTTAAAAATAGCAAAATGACAACTTTGGTCCCTCAACTTTTAAAAGTGTCAAAAATAGTCCCTAAGGTTTTGAAAAATGGAAAATGTGAAAAATAAACCTTATACTATTCTAAAAAGACAAAATTGGTCCTTATGATAACTTTTGAGAAGATACAAATTCAACCCTTCAAAAATCAGAAAATTACAGTTTTGGTCCTTGGAATTTGTGGAATTGGCAGATTTGGTCCCTGAGGTTTAAAATGATAAAATTTATACTTGTGGTCCTTATACTAATGGTTAATTGCAGGTTTAGTCCTTAATTGAAGTTTGGAAAAATCACAAATAAACCCTCAACTTTGGCCGAATTACACATTTAGTCCTTGTGATTTTTTAAGCTAAAACCAAACCGGACCCTTTGTTTTATTTTAAATCCAAAACCAACTCCACAATCCAAATCCAGATCCAGTCCACTTGGGCCCAAAAATTTACCCAGCCCAACAATTAAACCCACGCACCCTTTGTAAATAAATAAAACCAAACACCCCCGTATTCCCTTCTTCTTCTTCCACCTCACACCCACACCTGTAACTCCACCTCAACCCCTCCAGCTCACACCCTCATCATCACACCCACTCACCACCAACTCCCTTCCACCACCCTACACCTACCCCATCTCCATTTAATGCTGTTTTCACAGCCTTTCCCTCCAAAACTAGTTCACTACCTCTGTTTTCTTCCTTATCAACCCAACTTGCATAAAAATCTCCCAAAAGCTATCATACACCTCATACAAGCCAACAAAAACCCTTAATTGGTTTATATCAGGCTGCAAGCAAACCTTTGGACTTTGGCGCCAAAATCGGATTTAAACGGGGGAGATTAATTTGACCAATCCAATGGTCAATTTGAAGTGGGAAAGTGTGAAGAACGTGGGGAGATACTTTTGAGTCATTATAAATCAAGAATGAAGCAGAGAAGAAGATATCTAGTTTAATTTTTATTTAATGTATGTCGACTAGTAAAATTCTCAAGTAGCTTTGTATCTTTAAAGTTTTTAAGTTGTATTTCTTGATTATCAGTGTATCTTAACACTTTGGTAATAATAGATTTTAAGTTTTCTGTGTAATTCTCAAATTTGCATATTACTTTTTTACTCAAAATTATCAAATATCATATTTGTTGTTTGCAGTGGATTATAAGGATTGAATAAGTTCATTTAAGCCTTGACAAAGCTTAAACAAGCTTTTAGAAACATTAAATCCAAGTGTAGCATCAAAACTGAAAATACATAAAAAATTCAAGAAAAATAGGTAAAAATATAAAAATCATGGTGTATGGTGATCAAGCAATGGAGCAAGGTGTATTATTGATGGCCTTGGGTTAGAAGCTTTGTGGAAAGCTGTTAAGAGTGGTATTGATCATTGGTCCTTGGTTTTGCAGCTTAAAGCACTTGTAAGCAATTTTTATTAAAATTTGCATTTCAATATATATGAATGCTATCTGATCTTGTTTGTGTAATTTCATAATTTTAAGTTGTTATTAAGTAGTTTTATCAATTAATATTGATAGCTTGTTAATTTAAATCCATAGTTGCTAAAAATCATAATTGCACAGTGAATATCACATATTTGATATATCTGAGTTATATGCTTGTGGTTTGGTTGATTCATGTTAAATTGGTCTTACTTCATCATAATATAGTGTTAGGACTCAGTTTCATGTGTTAAATCATTGATATGCAACATTAATTACAAAACAGTTCTTGCTAAGGGGTGTTTGGATCAAGCTGTTTCACTGATATAGTGCATGTTATTGTCTGTAATTCTTGTTGTTGCATGTTAGTCTAGGTCAATATAACTCAAACCAGTCATAATAAGTAGGTATTATTAGAGTAAAAGTCAAAATTAGTTGTAATCTAATCTAGTTGTTTAACTGTTAGTGTAATCAGTTCCATATTCATCACACTAGCTTATAATCTGATAACCTAGCTTAAATTCAACTCATTATAGCTTAGTACAACTTAATTAGTGAGTAAATCTAGATCAAAGCTCAGATAAGTCAAACTTAGAGTTAATATTAAAAAGTCAATTTGCAGCCTAAGGAATTTTTGAATTAACTTTGGATTTTCATTGTGTGCTTGTTAATTGATTATAGGACCTGAGCTTGTAGGTTTAATAAATCTTGTTGCTGATATCTTTGTTACTATTTTTCATATTTTTTTTATGCTAGCTTATTAAGAGCTAATTAGTGCTTAACTTTGGGTGATTCTTCTTAGACCTCCCCTGTGCACAGTCAAACCACCTACTTTCATAAGCTTGCAAAAGCTTGAGTAGTGAGTACTAGTCTGTGTAAATTGGATTTTTATGATGCCCATGTGGCTAGTTATCTGAACTAAGTGCTTACTTGCTTTTAATTGCTTATCTATACTGCTTATCTTGCTTAATCTTGTGCTATCAAAATAAACCATACACTGATCACTCAGTGTTCACAAGCACAATCACAAGCCCATCATAAGCTCATCACTGAGCTTTGGCTTGTGATTTAAGGTTCTTTTAGAAGCTAAGCAACCTATCTATCAAATTCAAGCTTTAAATTTCATTTTCAAAACCTGTTACTAGGGCTGCAATCAGCTGGAACTTTGTCCATTCACTCAGTTAACTGAGTGACTTAGTCAAACCACCAAACCTCATAAGCCCTCAATAAGCTACCCAGTGGTCCCCGTTGGTCAAGCTTAGGTATTTTAGAATCCTTACTAGCCCATCTTTACACTTCAGCATTCAATAAATTCTATTGAGCTTATTTCATAAGCTTAATTTGACCATCTTGGTTGTCTGTCAAGGGTGTTTGGATCTCAGCTTTATTGGATTTACTTATAAGCTTTTCACAAGCTTATTAGTTTAATCCAGTGAACACAATTGTTCATACTTATTAATATATTATATATACACAGTAATAACCTTTTATTTTCTTTCTTAAGTTTGTTTTTAAAGATTTGAATAAAGCTTTTAAGCTTATTTCACTCACTCAGCAAACTGAGTGAACCAGTTTGGACCCCTCACTTCCCAAGCTCTTTCTGAGCTTATTACTGGGTCCCACACCCTAAATCCTAGTTCTTCTAACCCCCTCCTACCATGGTTCATCCTTTGACCCTTTGGTTGACCTATACACCACTGGACCCCACCTAGAATTGCACCCAAACCTTGTCCTATTTCTGACCCAGAACCAAATAAGCAAACAGCTTATTGTGGTCTTGTGGCTTATCTATTGAGCTTATATCATCAAGTCTAGCTTATTCAAGTCCAATTAACTTAGGTGAATCAGATTTCACCCTTGTGGACCCCACATAAGCTCTTTTGAGCTCATTTCTTTGTTTGGTCAAACCTAGTCAACTGTTTGGTCCAATAAGCACTCTCAGTGCTTATTTTTGGTTTTTAAATTATTTATCTTTGTAAAAGTTTCATATTTTAAGTATTTTATTAGATTTATAAAAGAAAAACAAGAAAAAACCAAACTTAATTATAGTGATAGCTTCTATTTAATAGAAATTATCTATTTAATTTTCCTTTTAAGCTTATTTATAAGCACTTCTGCTATTTTATATTTTTATTAAATCTCTTATATATTAAAGTAATTTTATAAATTTTTCCAGAATTTTCTTTTGTCATCTAGTGTTATTTAGAATTAATATTAGTTTATTTAATAATTAAATAATAAATAAGAATTAAATAGCATAATATATTTTTATAAGGTAATACTTATATTTTATATTTTTCCTAGCTTCTATAAATCATAAAATAATTTTAGAAATTTTCTTGTGATTTATACTGTTCATTTACTAGTTTTCATAATTTAATTATTTTAATTAGATATTAATTAATAATTAGAATAATAATTAGTAAATTAAATTAAAATACATAAAATAAAGTTTTTATAAATTTTTAGGATTCCCATGATGGTTAATTAGATATATAAAATTTTTCATAATTATCTAAGTCTTTTTAGTAATTTTAAATAAATTAATCAATATAATTAGTTAAATAATAATTAAATAATAATTAATTAATAATAAATAGATAAATAGTGTGAAAAATATAATTTTAAATTTTAAAATAAGTTTTATAATATTTTAGATTTTTGGAAATTTTAATTTTAATTTTCTAGACTTATTTTACATTTTCATAATTAATAGTTAATTATTAAATAATTAATAATAGTTATCAAGTAAAAATAATTAATTAAATAGTTTTTAATTATAAAATAAATATTTTAAATTTATTTAATTTGCATTTAAGCCCCTAAGGCTTATAAAATCCTACTATAAGTAAATTTGTTTTTGTTTACATTTAATTAATAAACGTTTACCTTTTTCAGTGCCTTTTTCACGTATACTTATCTGATTTCACGTATTAGTTAATATAGCTTATTAAAGCTATTCACTCTTATATTTCAGTAGTACAAATCACTATAACCCTTTTCCTGTTCAATTCACCTGATCTCAAAGTCGTTTTATTTCAGATTTCACATCTCGTTGGGATCTAACGATCCGGGGAAACACTAAACTCACCGGAGTATTGGTTTAGGCTGTCTGACTTATTGACCATAACTTGGTTAATATTATCTGACTGTATAGAGCCAATCAAAGAAACTCTGGAGTAATGAGGTATTCATGTTCCTGATCCGTAGCTATGTTCTCTTGGCCGCCAACATTCTCCTCTACGTTAGCAGTCTCTGTCATATTGACATCTCCAGTTTTGTCAGTGTCTTTAACGGTGTCATCTGGCTGTGGGGCTGATTCTATCGTTGTGGACACAACGGGAGGATTCATGCTGCTTGTAGTGCCTTCATGTTCCGACTGATCGATAGGTGGTGGAGTCAAAGGTTGAGACATGAGTCGGCTTTCGAGAATTGCTTTCCTTTGTTCTTTCCTGAGCTGCTTTTCTTCGGCTCGAGTGTCGACAACTATACTCTTCAGTTTGCGTTTATCGACCAAAGGTTCAACGATTGGTTCGTCTTCATCATCATTAGGCTCATTAATAGTAATCCCTTTTCTTTTCCTTGTCTCTTCTTCATAAGTCTCAAGACTTTGTTGTATGGCGATCTCTGTTGCAGGAAATCCTTCATCAGGTGCTCTGTATCTCAGTTCATAGTCTGGTTCTTCTTCTTCAGATTCAGTGTCGAACTCGGATTCGGTGTCAGAAGGTGGAGGTGTAGGTTCATCACGAAGAATGTACTCAGGAGTTGCCTTCTTCTTTGGTTTAGACTTGGGTGTTGGTTTAGGCTTGGCAGAAGACTTGGGTTTAACAGATGGTTGAGTCTTGGGAGCAGCCTTAGATCTAGTATGTGGTGAGGTAGTGGTGCTTGTAGTACTCCCAGACTTTGCACCTCCTTTGCTTCGAGTCTTTATTGTTGCTTCTTCCTTTTCCCCTTTGTAAGCCAGATCATACAACTTGAAGTTCGCCCTTTTCTTAATACTGTCATTCAGAAGGTATTCGGGAATCCTCATTCCTTTGATCTTGGTTGAGGAAGTGGTCGATTTGATGAATGAGATGGTGAAGTCGTCCTCAAAGAGATGCTTCGGCTCATTAGGATCAGCCATCCTCTTGATGAATTCTGGAGAGGTTTTGCAGAGATGTTCTATTAGAAGCTTGGTGAATCTTGTGAATGGTATCATAGTCTTCACACGTTCGGTCTGAATACTGTGGACTATATCATTCATGATAGGAACTGCAAAATCAATCGGTGTCAGTGTCACCATTCCCCAAAATGTTTGCAGGTGTTCGAGCCTTGGATGTTCATGACCACTTTTCCTTCCAGATATAGATCTTACCACCAACAGACAGAATGTTTTCCAAGGCTGAGGGATATACTTGGCATTAGATTGGGAAAGCTTGACTAGAGGTACATCATCATCAACCTCATATCCTAATTCAATGAAGAAGTCAAGAAGATCCAGGTCAGGTAGTATAGGAGCAAATTCGTTGTCAGTTTGTGGCATGAGAAGGGCTGTTCGAAGAATGTCATGATCTACAGTGTATTCATGGCTATCCAATGTAACAATGAAAGACTCATCATCCAAGTTAGCCTGAGCCGTAAGCCAGAACTGATGAAGGTAGAACAGAGGAACTGAGGTAGAACAGGTGAGCAAAGGTTTGCATGGATGTGCAAGTAGAATATCCCTGACAATCTTGCACGAGTTCTTTTTAATACTCAACTTGTCGAAATCAACTCGGGGATTGTTGTTGCCAATTGTGACATTGTAGTTCTCGGGAGTGATGTCATCCATGGTGAGTAATGGAAGAGTTAGTTCAGCGATGTTCTCATTGTGTTCAGCCATGTTAATCTGTCATTTTGTTATGAGTGAAGTGTCACATAATGCATTTTTGTTACGTGTAAGCACAGTTTAGATTTTGGATACAGATATCTACTTGAGACAGTTAAGCACAAATGTGTCATTTTGTTATGAGTGAAGTGTCACATAATGCATTTTTGAAGAATCATAGTACATTTAGAATCATGAAATCAACTATACAATGCAATGACTCGCAAATAAGCACAACTGATATACACAATTCATAGTTATTTCACATTACACAACAAAAATGAAACACAACAAGGTTACCTAGATATAACATGACAAGGCCAAAAACAAGATTTCGAAAATATATCATGGACCTTTTATCGCAAACTTGAGTAAAGAAAAGATTTCGAAAAAAATGTTATGGATAAACTTTATCGAGAAAGTGTCTTCTCGAAAAAAATCCTCATAAGTGACCTTTATCGAGATCTCTTCTTTGCGAAAAAAATGAAGTTTTCGAAAAACATCTTTTTCGATAAACAAACTTTTCGAGAACCTGATGATTTCGAAAAATATAGTTCATAAAATGATTTCGAAAATAATATTTCGGAAAAATCTGAGCTTGAACAATATTTATCGAAAACCTAAGTTTCTCGATAAGTTTGTAAAAGATTGCGATAAAACTAGAGGTTCTCGAAAAAATTCTTATACAAGAATTAAGTCGAATTTTATTGAAGTCACACGTACATTTCCTTCACAAAGAATTTTTCCAATGATTTTGGCCTGTCACCAAGATAGACAAACACTACTTAGACAGAATCATAAAGATTTCGATAACTTCCAAGAACATGTTTTCGATAATGACCTAATTATGAGTAAACTGAGTATCGTAGAATCAAGCATAGCACAAATACATGTATTAAGCTTATAATGACACATAATGGCAGTACTCAACACATAGGACTCAGTTAGATTCGAGATAGTCATGAACGTTGCACTTTATCATATCGAGAACCAACAAACCAAGGAGTAGATTCATAACATTTATACTAACAAGCATATTTGAGACTTAAGTAACTAATCCCACCAATAAAATCAAGCAAATAAGCACCGAACCTTATAAACCCACTTCAACCCAAACCCCAGATTTCTAGATCGAGGCAAACATGATGGAATGTATAAATGATGAGGATGTGTTAGAAACAAGCTTAGTAACTCAACCCTATCAAGAATTAAACACCACAACATGTTAAGATCAATTTTCGAAATCCTAAACCCTAGTTCTCGAAATTAAGAAATAAGGATATCGAGCCATTGAAAATTCAATTAATCAAGATCCTATTTTGTAATATCCTAATGATGACATAGGAACTTACAAATTGTTGATCAAGGTCGTGGATTACACAAGTGAATTAGGGCCGTTCGTTTGAGAAAGAGGGGTTTAAGAGGTTTTGAATCTTTGAGAGGTTTGTGTTTGTACGGTTTGTTTGTTTTATTTATTTTGAAAGTTTAGAGTTTAGTCACTTTAAGTCCCTTAACTTTAAGATATGTCTATTAGAGTCCTAAATTAACTAGCAAACCTAAGTGATATTAGAGATATGCTAACTTATGAAGACTTAAAACAAATGAGACAAAGTGATGTAAGAGAAATCGTCCACACACTCTGAAGAACCGTAAAATACGAGAAATATGCAAGTATACCAATTAAAATTGGTAAAAGATTTAAGCGTGACTCCCCCTCAACACTTGTAAAGTAAGAACAAAGTGTTGAATTGAAGCGATATACTTGCATTTTTTTTTTCTTTTTTTTTTTTTTTTTTTTTTTTGAGAAATGTTTAATATTTTTGTATTTTTTTTTTGAAAAAATATTTACAAAAGATAGTTTTGATGTTTGACGATCAATTGTATTTTAAAAACTTTTCCAGATCCTCTGGAGTCAAACATCGCATACCAATTTGGTGAACTAGACTAGCAAACCTTGATGGTGCTAAGGATTTGGTAAGTAAGTCCGCCAATTGGTACTCAGTTCCAACAAAGTAAAGTTCAACGGTACCCTTTTCCACATGCTCTTTGATGAAATGATATCGGAGATCGATGTGTTTGGATTTGCAATGATGCACTGTGTTGCAGGAGATAGCAATTGCACTCTTTGAATCACAGTAGATAGGAATCTTGTTGAATAGGTAGCCATAATCCTTAAGTTGGGATCTCATCCAAATGACTTGAGCACAACAGGCAGACATGGCTACGTATTCAGATTCTGTAGACGACAGTGAGGTGCAGTCCTGCTTCTTAGATTGCCATGACACGAGTTTGTCTCCGAGAAACTGTAATCCACCAGATGTACTTTTGCGTGTGTCTAAACATCCTGCATGATCAGCATCTGAAAAGGCAATTAGTTCAAAACCAGAATCCTTCGGATACCAGATTCCCAAGTTAATGGTTCCCTTTATGTATCGAAGGATTCTCTTGACCTCACTGAGGTGTTTTTCAGTTGGTTTAGACTGATAGCGAGAGCACATGTAGACAGCAAATACTATATCAGGTCTACTAGCTGTGAGATACATGAGGGACCCAATCATACTTCGGTATTTGGTAGGGTCAACTGGAGTCCCATGTAAATCAGCATCTAGTTTTGTGGTATAGCCCATTGGTGTATTATAAGTATCACAAGACATCATTCCATGTTTTTTCAAAATTTCAAGAGCATATTTAGACTGATTTATAAAAATTCCACGGGGTGATTGATGAACTTGAAGTCCTAGAAAGAACGAAAGTTCACCCATCATGGACATTTCAAAATTATCTTTCATTAATTTTGCAAAATCATTAGAGTAACTTCTTTTTGTTAAGGCAAAAATGATGTCATCGACATATATTTGAACAACAAGTAAGTCCTCCCCGTAGGTTTTTGTAAACAGTGTTGGATCCACCGATCCTTTAGAAAATTTATTGGCCAATAAGAAAGTGGACAGTTTGTCATACCACGCCCGTGGGGCTTGCTTGAGTCCGTAGAGTGCCTTTTTGAGTCGGTAAACGTGATTAGGACGCTCAGGATCAACGAAGCCTTCAGGTTGACTAACATAAACTTCTTCACGGAGTTCTCCATTAAGAAATGCTGTTTTCACATCCATTTGGTAAACCACCATATTCCTGTGTGCAGCATAGGCCAAAAAGATTCGAACAACTTCATGTCTAGCCACTGGAGCAAAGGATTCAGCAAAATCAAGTCCTTCCAGTTGAGAGTATCCTTTCGCTACCAGACGTGATTTGTTGCGTATGACAGTTCCTTCAGCATCAAGCTTATTCTTCCAGATCCATTTTAACCCAATGACAAAGACTCCGTCAGGTCTTTCAACTAATTCCCAGACTTCTAATCTTATGAATTGCTGAAATTCCTCTTGCATAGATTCAATCCAGTTGTCATAAGTCATTGCTTCTTTGATGTTCTTTGGTTCTTCGTGACAAACTGTGAGTGCATATATACAAGTTTCTCCATCAGTGTGAAGTCGTTGTCTTATCATTACAGGTGCATCTGGATGGCCAATAATATGAACTAGTGGATGGTCTCGAGTCCATTTGTATGTTGAAGGGTGTAGTTGATAAGTATCACGCATGTTAGCAGGATCCAAATTGCGTGTTGACGACTCAGCTATATCAGGAACTGTAGGAGCTGGTGCAAATGGATTGAAGAACGCATCAGGATCATGCTCTGCGGGTTGTGGAACTGATAGTGGTGTTGGATCTTCAGCTAGATGGCGGGAGTTAGAACCAGTTTGTTCTGCTGTTGATGGTGATACAATTGGAGGACCGTCTCTCTCAACACTTGTAGTAGTTTGTTGAGGTGAGTCTGGTACTGGAATGTTATCAGGTTGAGCAGCGGAATTAGGTGAGACCTCAGTAGGACGGTATTCAATTGTGTCATCAAATAGTGGAGCAAACAAGGTTTCTAATTTTTTGCGGTTGAGTGGCAATGGTTCAGCTGAAGATGCCGGAGAGTTAAGACGGTTGAATTCGGGTCCTAAGCTGTGTTGCTCAGAAGCCATTTGTGTGAGTTCATCAAAATTAGCGTGAATGGTTTCTTGAATTTCTTTTGTACGACGATTCCATATCCAAAAACCTTTGGAATTTTCACAATATCCAACGAACACTCCGATGTCAGCCTTTGCTTTAAGTTTACCTAAATCATCACGATCATTCTTCGGATAACAAAGTGCTCCAAATACATGAAAGTAATCGATGTTTGGTTTTCTTTTGTGAACAATTTGATAAGGTGTTTTGCGATGACGTTTTGTGATCATGCAACGGTTTTGGGTATAACATGCGGTTGAAACAGCTTCTGCCCACAAGTAATCTGGTAATTGAGCATTAATCAACATGGTTCTAGCAGCTTCCACTAACGTCCTGTTGCGTCTTTCAACAACTTCATTCTGTTCTGGGCTTCTAGGAATAGATGTTTGATGTTCAATTCCCACTTTCTCATAATAAGACCTAAGTGTCTGATTCTTGAATTCAGTTCCATTGTCAGTTCTGACTATTCGGACCGTGTTGCGTAGCTGAACTTGAATTTTAGTGAGAAAGGTGATGATCATTGAAGGAGCCTGATCTTTACTTCGTAAGAAATAAACCCAAGTCCATCTGGAATAATCATCCACAATTACAAGAATGTAGCGTTTACCGTTGATACTTTGAACACGCATCGGTCCACATAAATCCATATGAAGCAATTGCAGAACATGATTCGTACTGTGTTCAGGTTTAGAAGGGAAATGAGCACGAGTACTTTTTCCTTGTTCACAGGCTGAACATAAGTGATCTTTGGTGAAACGGAATCTTGGAAATCCATCAACAAGTTTATAACGAGCAAGGTCCGTCATGGTTTTGAAATTCAAGTGCGAAAGACGTTTGTGCCATAACCAAGATTTAGTTGATTCTGCTTTGGAGAGAAGACATATCGGAGATGTTGCAATCATATCTGACATTGATATTGTATAAAGATTGGAGCCACGTGAGCCAGACATAAGATCGTTTCCTTGTAAGTCACGAACAAAGCAAGTTTTCTCACGAAATGCAACTTCTAGATCCCCATCACAGAATTGACCAACAGAGAAAAGGTTGTGTCCAAGGCCTTCCACATAATAAACACGGCTTATTTCGATGTTCCCACTTACATAGTCACCATATCCCATGATTAAAGCGTAATGATCATTCCCGAATCTGACAGTACCAATGAACTTTGAGACAAAGTTTTTCAACAGTTTGAGATTGCCTGTCATATGTCGGGTGCATCCGCTATCAACAATCCAGAGAACAATCTGTACCACCTGCATCACAAGAAGAAGACACAGATGGAACAGAAGTAAGGGTGGAACCCAAAGACAGTGCGGGTTCCTGTTGGTTAGAAACACATTTATTCAACAATTTAGGAATCCATTTAAAGTCTGGTTTGTATTGTAACCAACGTTGCCAGTTCCAACTAGTTTTTGCTTTCCTAATGTTAAATGCACTAGTCGTTGGCTCATTCCTAGATTTGTTCTCGGCACCTATGGGGGTAACTTCAGCTTCATTAGAAACCGTAGAAGACGGCTTTCCTAAGTTAGACTTAGAGGCAATAGTGGGCCTAGGAATGTGTGTCCTACGTTTCTTATGACGATTGAGAAGAGAATTAGCTAAACATTTTGTATGATCACCAGATGATACGCTTTTACGACAAAACACACAAGATGCATTAATATTCAAAACATTCAAAGGTTCATCATTCGTTACATTTAGATTTTGATTACAATTTGCCAGATTAGAATCTAAATCTGATGCAACATGAGTTTTATTCAAATTCCTAAGTTGGTCTTCTACTTCTTGAGCTTCTAGGTGTCCTCTCTTACGTTGCAAGATCCTATTCTTCTTTTTACTTTTTCGCTTGGGTCTGCTAACGCTAGTAGTGGAGACTAGTCCTGTAGAAGTGGAATTATCAACATTAGTGTTTTGAACAACCTTTCCTTTATCAGTTTTGTCTACGTGATACATTCCTGGTGCTATTACCGTGGTGTCAACAAACTTTCCTTTTTAGAGTATCTTAATTTTCTCTTTCAATTCACTGATGATGTGATTCTTATCCTGAATATTTGACTCAAGTATGCCATTGCAATGTTTAATGTCAATGTGGTTTTGTAGAAATGCATCATTTTCAATTTTTAAATCCGCAATTTCTTGCTCGTATTTGAGACACAAACTTTTGAAAGACTCATTGTTTTTGCAAAGCTGACAAGAGGTTGAAAGATTTTGTTTTTGAAGTTCCAATTCTCGTTCAATACTTTGAGCTTGACACCATTCAATCCTCTGTTTGAGTAGACAAATTTCTTTTGAAAATTGTTTTGTCACATCATCATTTGAACTTCTCAACTTATCATTTTCCTGTTTGAGTGTCTCAATTTCCTCATTCAACAAATTATTATCAACACAAAGATCATCCATAAGCATAGAAGTACCAGATTTATAGAGATCATTCATGATGACAGACAAAATATCAGCATTGAGAACTTGTTCCAAGAGTCGATCAGCATCATTTTTTAAAACTCTATTTCTTTGCTTTTGAGCCAAAATCTCATTTTCAGTAGAGTTGAAAACGTGAATCATATTTTGCACCTCCTTTTGAAGTTCTTAATCCCAACGTGTAGCACATAGACGGAGGTGTTGAACAATTGGCTTCATTTGTTTTTGAAAAATATCTCTCTTTTCTCGCTCGTAAGCGGATTGAAAAGTTTCAATTTTAATTTCAGAATTACGTTCAATTGTTTCCTCCAAAATTTCGATGTCTTCCATAAAAGTTTTGAAATAATTTAAGACACGGCACGTTTTTGGTAAAGGTGAAAGTTCACCGGATGATGGTAAAGGACCATTTATTTGTGCTACAGTTTGGACAGGAGCCTCATTATGAGATGAAACATATGACTCTTCGATAAACCATGATTTCTTAGGTAAATCCTTTTGAGTAACAAAAGATTTGGAAAGAGGTGGAGCTTTTGAATAGTCATATGGTGTCCAGTGTTGAACATAACTCATTTTCGATCGACTCTCATCTTCAAGTTCTTCTTCTTCCTCAGTATCAAAAACAACAGCACGCACAATTGTATTATCAAACATATGATCAATACTGTAAATCTTAGGATTTTCTTTGAAAGCTTTGTGAAGAAACATTGATTTAAAATCGCAAAGTGCAAATCCTTTATCGGGTCTCGGTTTTAAAGCAAACTTTTGAATTGTTGTGACAGAGTTCCCGTGTTTGTAAACAATGTGACGAAATTCTTTGAGTTGTTTTTCAAGATCAACAATATCATTGAGTAAGTCATCTATATATTTCCTTTTTCGTTTTTTATGTTCACAAAACTCCTTTTTGCAATTTGACAATTCTGTTTCTGTTTTTGAAAGAACTATTTGAAGACGTTCAGCTTGCATTTTCAATTCACACTTTTCATTTTCGAGTTTCGAAATCAACTTTCCATTTGACTCAATTATATCTTGTATTTTGCGTTGAAGATCTTGTTCTTTATTGTAAGAATCTTGAAAAGCTTTTTCAAAACTTTTTGCATTTTTAATCTTCTCTTCCTGATTTGAAAGCTGAATTTTATAACATTCAATGTCTCGTGCAAGTGACGCATTTTGTTCTTTTAAAACTTTATTTTTCTCGTTGCATTTTAAAATTTGCGATTGTTGAGCATCCAGTTGTTTAGATAACAATATGAGGTCAGGGTCTGGATCAAAGGATGGTTCATGTTGTTCTAAATGATCATTTTTATCATGCTCAATAGGATCATCAAATGAAACAACTGTGTCATCATCAAATATGACAACTGTGCTTATTTGTTCATCTGTTTGAGAAGATGAAGATGATTTAGATGGAACAACTTGCGCCATATCTGATTCAGAAGCAGAGGGTGAGGTTATATCATTTATAAAGCATGCATTGAAGTCATGTACCTGAGACAAGCCGTCAGTGTCATACACTGGACCTGAATCATTAAGCTTAAGTTCCTGCATGTTGGCCATAAGCATCACAGCTGCATTAGCTTCTAGATCCTCCATGTCATCATCATTGTGCACATTTGCCATGAAGTTGTTGTCTTGCTCAGGGAAATGTCCATCCTTTTCATCTTGAAGAGCCATGAGTAATGCCTGCTTGTGAAACTTACTCCCCCGAGTTCTCGGTTTAGGACATGCAGTCGCTATATGACCTTGTTCATTACAGTTATAACACCACACTGCATTCCCTGAGTTGAATTCCTTGTTGCAACTGGTTCAGACCTTTGTTGAGAAGATCCTGAGTTGTTGTTGAACCCTCCATTGTTGCTAAACCTCTGACCGTTCCCATAATTTCCTGAAGAACTTCCTGAACCAGATCGACCATAGTTACGATTCTGAATTTCCACTCTTCCATCATTGACAACAGCTTGATTCCTTGTGTTAGAAGATGAACGTTGACGGTTGTTTGTTTTGTTGGAGAATTTGCTAAAAGCACGAGCAATAAGAGCAAGTCCCTGATTCAACGTATTAAAGTCATCATCGTCATCGTCATTGGAGTTGGAGTAGTACACAGCATCATTGTTGTTTAACGGAACAAGTTGAGTAGAAGCATTCTGTAGAGATGAATCATAAGGGACCATTTGGTTCGAGGTGGAAGATTGTGGATAACTGAAGTAGTTCTGCTCTTGAACATATGCATGATTAGACATTGGTGGTGGAGCATAGGGAGATTGAGCTACGAGAGCCAAAGAATTTGGTGTTGGTGTTGGTGTGTATCCTCCTCGTAGAGCTCTATCTTTTTCCACTTCAGGTTCATGGTGTTTCAGAAAACCATACAACAAACCATATGGAGCATCATGAAGATTCTTCGTTTGACGAACTAATGTCACATATTTATGCCAATCAGGGCCAAGACTACCAACAAATTTGGAGTTCACAGCGATCCTTGGTACTGTGATTTTGTGACGTTCCAGATCATTGACCACATTTGTGAAACGATGATAGTATGATTCAAGTGACTCTCCAGGTTCAATTGTGATGTCAGTGTATTCCATGTATAGCTTGGATTCCATGTCATCTTTGTTCAATTGAGTGCCTTCCATAAGGAGATGAACGTGTTCCCACATAGCTTTGGCTGTTTTCTGAGCATCGACACTTCGATAGATCGGATTAGGTATACCTTGAAGTATATAAGCCATTGCATACTGATCAGCTTCACGATGTAATTTCTGTTCTTCAGTGAGTGAAGTTTCTGGAAGAGGTCTATCACCAGGAGGACGTGGAGGATCAGCAGTTGGATCCCCAGCTTCAAATCTAGTTGGCCACTCAAATGGTCCTTCAAGTATCACTTGCTTCAAGTATTTCCCATGAGGTTTCTTTAGCTCGACAAATCGTAAGAATCGACTTGACCATTGAACATAGTTCCCAGGTGTAAGCATTGGAGGTGTTTCAAGTGATCCTGCCTCATGTCGGGATTGTTGAGTTGTAATAACTTCACACATTCTGTCAAACCAGTGAGGTTGTTTGGAGGAAAACTGAGTGGTTTGTTGTGGCACTTGATATGATTGTTATTGAGGAATGATCTGATGTTGTTGCATCATTAGGTAATGATGTAATGGATTGTATGTTTGTTTTTGAGAAGGTTGTTGATTCATATGGTGCGGGAGGTATTGTTGTTGCTGATACTGCTGATGTTGAGGTTGCTGATACTGCTGATTTTGAGATTGCTGAATATGAGGGAAGTAATGATTAGGTGGTTGAGACATCTTTGAACACTTGTGTAAAAATGGATCTTGTAGAAAGTGTAGAAATAACCAAGTATCGAAAACTTTGCACAACTTCGGATTGCGAAACCTTGATCAACAGGGATTGCGAAACTTATGAATTCCAATGATTGCGAAACTTTAAATTCCAATGATTGCGAAACTTTTGGTTTTCGAAAAACTTGAAATTGCGAAGAAAATCAAGGTTTGCGAAACTTTTAATTTTTCGAGAAACTTGAAATTGCGAAAAAATCAAGGTTTGCGAAACTTTAATTTTTCAAGAAACTTGAAATTGCGAAAAAATCAAGGTTTGCGAAAAATAGAATTTCGAAACTTTTCAGGTTTTCGAAAACGTTTTGCGATAGGGATTGCGATAACGAGAAAAAGACAATTTTCGAAATTATACAATTTCGAAAACTTTCCCAAATGTCGAAGTACTTAACTTTCTTATACAAGAAAGAAAATACCGAGTCCACACAAACGAAGTCGAGGTAGTGCACTAAGAGAAGATCTCGATAACTTGTAAGTTTTTGTTTTTCAAAGAAAGCAATCCTAAAACTTGTTTTTATTTCAAGATTCTTGTACTTTTAGGTGTAAAATGAAGAGATCTTTAAGAAAGTTGAAAACTTTAAGAACTTTTTCAAAAATTTATAAGATTTCGAAAATAGTACAAAAAACCCTATTCGAATTTTTTAAGAAAAAGATTGGAACTTTTTTTTTTTTTTTTTTTTTTTTTTTTTTTTGTTTGTTTTGATTTGTAGCACAAGTTTGTAAGCAAATATGTGATAAAAACCAAGAAACAAGCAAAAAAGTACTAATTTTTCACAAAAAATCGAATAAAAAGAACAAGTTTAAGAACAAAATCAATGAAAAACAAAAGCTACACCTTCATATGGCGAATGATACCACTTGTTAGGTCACCATTTAGTAAACACAAGCACAATATAGATAGAAATGAGATGAGAATGAGAGTGGGATGATTATGAGAAATTTAGAGAATATGAATTGCAAAAGTTTCCTTAATGTTTCAAATAACCAACCAAGTATTACAAAGACCTAAGCCATCTATTTATAGGGAAGGAGCAAGGGCAACACTCCCTCTCCTCCCATTCATGAAATCGTATGGGCCTTAAAGCCCATGGATCACCTAGCTTAAGTCTAGTAAACTTAATACAATTTGTAAATGAAAGTAAATAATAACTAAGCAACCTAGCATTATTACAAATGATCGAGACTTCATAAAATAGTGAAAACTATGATCCCAACATAAGGGGTGTTTGGTTTAGACTGATTCACCATCTCTCAGTAGTTATTGTTGTCTAAGATTGCTTCCTACATGTTAGTTTAGGTCTAAATAGGTTTATAAAGTCATAAAATTAGTATCTTATTAATAGAAAAGTCAAAATCATTGAGAGTTCACCTACACAGTTAACTGTGTAGGATTTTGAGGTTCCAAATCCACCCACACTAGTGTATAATCTAATAACTTAGCTTAATTGGGACTTATTATAGATTATTACTTCCATATCAGTAGTTTAGATCACCTAGAAACTCAAAATAGTCAAAGTTACAAGTTCTATCAAAAGTCAAATTTTTATCATCTCAGATTTTCTCAAATCTTCAAGGATTTGTTTAGAATTTAGGAATTGGACCTAGGACTTGAAATTTGTTTTAGTAATAGACTACCACCTTATCTTTGAGTTCCCATACAGCTTATATTTTTAGGATTTTTGTAGTGGGCCCCACTCAACCCTAAACTCAACTGCAGGGAGATAACCTCCCCCCTGCACATCAGCAGCTCAGTCCACACCACCACCTTTGGTGGTGGTTTGTGACCACCTCAGTGGGCCCCAGACCTCAAACTTAGTTCCATAGAACCCCCCTCCTACTAGGGATACTTAGTCAACCTTTTGTTTGATCTGAACCTTAGTGGACCCCACTTTGTTTTGCTCCTCAAGTTTGTCCCCATTCTGAGTTCAAACTAAGTTTTGGATTAGCTTAATCTGGCTTATCAGCTTATCTACTGAGCTTATTTGACCAATTTGAGCTTTGACAAGTCCAATCAACTTATTAGAACCAGATTCATCCATAGTGGGTCCCACATAAGCTCATTTGAGCTTATTTCCAATTTTAGTCAACAAAAGTCAACTGTGGAAGTAATAAGCTTCCACAGTGCTTATTTTTAAGCTATAAAATATTTGTTTTCACATAAGTTGTCTATTTTTATGTATAATATAGTTTTATAAAAGAAAAATCCATAAAATACAATATAAAAATAAGTGATAGTTTCTATTTAATTTAATTTAATTTTAATTTTTATTTTTAGATTTTTATTAAGAAAGTTGTGTTTTTATATTTTTAATAATTTCATCTTAGGTTAAAGTAATTATAATAATTTTTTCAGATTTTAATTTTGTCTTTTAGTATTTATTATAATTAAAATTAGTTTAATTAATAATTAATCAATAATTAAGTTTTAAATAGCATAATTAATTTTTATAGGGTAATACCTAGTTTTTATATTTTTCCTAGCTTTTATAAGTCATAAAATAGTTTTATAATTTTTTTCATAATTTTCTAAGTTGATTTAGTATTATTAGTAATTCAAAATAGTTTAATTAGTATAATTAATATAAATAGTTTTTTAATTAATAGAAAATTCATAAAAAGACAAAAATATTTATTTTTATTTTTTTATACTTTCTTCAAGTTCATTTTTAAGTTTAGAAATTATTTTTATAAGTTTTTAGTTTAATTTGTAGTGTTTATTATTATTAGTTTTTATTTAAGTTAGTTTTAATTAAATAGTTAAATAGTTTTTTTATTAAATAATTAATAGTAAATAATATAATAATAAAAAAAATAGTTTTATTTTTAGTTTAATTTTATTTTAAGTTTAAGTTTATAGAATTTTCATTTTTAACCCTTATTGTTTATTTTTCTTAAAACTCACATTTTTCTCAGTACGCAATCGCGTCTGATTTTAATTTGGTGTACGTTTTATATATCTAGGTTTCACGTAATCGTTAAGATAGTTTATTTAAGTTATTTTAAGTTATAAAACCTTAGTGTAATCACACACACACACACTTATACCTTTCCTGTTCACATTCACTCGATCACAGATTCGTTTTTAATACCATCACAACCTCGTTGGGACATTACGACCCGGGGAAACACTGTATTCCACGGAAGCATTTGGCTTGATTAGTTTGACTTTACTATTGACCATTCACAAGTGGTTGAGAAATAAAAGATAACTAGTTTAAGGCGAATAAAAGATTTTGGCGCCGCTGCCGGGGAGGTTGTGCGCTTATCTTAAACGATTTTGCGTATTAGTGAATCTGGATATACATCCATTGTATATTTACCATCTTTTATCCATATTTTTATAAAACCAAACACAAAAATATTCACCTTTACACCCTACCTATTTGATTCTTCATTTCTCATCCCCAAAACCCTTTGATTCTACCTTCTTCCACTTGTCCCATAATTGATTCTGATGGCATCTCTCGATGACGATTTCTTTAAACAAAGGGCCTTTAAAAGAGAAGTTGAAAAACTTATGGCCTTGTCAAAAATGTCGAGATGTCATGTTGATTATGATGGACCTTCGATTCCTATTCCCTCTCTGGTAAGGGAAAGAGATCATGAAACCAAGGTGACAAAGGACCTTGTACTTTCCTCTGACGATGGAGGTGAAAAATACGTCCAAACCACGGTTGTCCAAAAACCTGAGCTCACAAATGCTCCTAAACCTTCAAGAATCAATCCTGATCTTTCACGGTTTACGGTTAAAAGTTTGTCAAGCAAACGTACAGAGCTTAGAGCAGTGACTCAAAAGAACGACTTACCCAATCTTCACATTTATAAAAAACAAAAACCCGAGACCATAACGGAAGTGGTGGAAATTCCTAGCTCTCAGAGCACACCACTTGTTCCATCTCCAGATTTTGTTCCTTGTGTCGGTTGTGGTGAGCCTCTTTTCGGTTTTCCATGTCGTTGGTGTACATGTGAACAATGTGGTAATGATATTCAAAACGGGAGTTGTTTGTTTTGTGGATCGAGTAATTCATTTACTTATGATCCTAATCAAAACTCATTCAATGACTCCTCAAATTTTTCCAACTACCCATCACATTCATACGAGCAAGAATCATATTATCTGAATATCAATGATGCTTCGTATCAAAATACACCAAGCCAAACTCAACAGTTTAACTGTTGTGAGTACTGTGGAGGTCCACACTTTAGCTCTGATTGTCAAACAAGGAATCCATTTCCTTGTAACAATTACGACTATTCGTTTCAAGACCCACCTCCACAGTACCAAATGAACCAAGCAACTCCTCATATCCAGCAAGACCCTTATATAGAGGTTCTTGAAAAACTTAAAAACATTAGGGAGGAGTTAGCTAATATGTCGCTTCGCTATGATCCAAGTTCTTCTTGTGTATATTGTGGGGGTCCTCATAATGATGATCAATGTCAACCTTCCGGTTTTGACACATTCACACCCCCACAATTTCCACTCATTCAAAATTCTCGTGATAAGTCTATCGCAGAATTACTTGCTGAAGAACGAGATTATGGGAAAAGCATGGAAGATTTAATTGCTGAGCAAAGAGTAGCCAAAATACGTGCCAATATTCGCTATGCTGCTTTTTATGAGTACGATGATGACAGTGATGATGATGATGATAACATTGTTATCATTCAAAAAGATTCATCGAGTTCATCAGTTGAGACTTCTTCCATGGAAATACAGGGAGAAAAGAATATAACTGAATCACCAGCAGTAGAAATAATGGAACTTGTAGACTCCATTACTGCTAGTCCTTCTCATCTCCCTGAGTATGATGTTATCACACCCGAGGTTCCCACTCACTCTCTAAACATGGGGGACGAGCATCTTGACACTATTCCTGAAAAGGAATCGGACGAATTCATAAAATCTAGTGTTGAGAACCTTGTCTCAATCCCAAGTGAGTCACAGGGAATTCTTGATCATATGTGTGATATCCCTCCCCCTCTTGTTTTTTCAAATGATCATATTGAGATATTCTCTGATTCTGATGAGAACTATTCTTTATCTTGTGGAGACATTAGTTATGTGGGGGAATTACCTTCTGAGCTTGTCAACTCAGAAGAAGAGAATGATGAAGAAATAATCCAAGACGAAGCTCTTCGTCTTACATTATTAAATGCGAATCTTCTCATTTCTAGAATCGAGGCTTTTAATGAAAAGCCTATTTCATCTCCTATCCCCGTCAAGGATAGTGAGATTTTGATCAATGATTCTATTCCGGAATTGCAAACGTTCCATTTTGATCAAACGGGAAAGAAGATAAGTGGTATCACCACTTCTCATTCTTATAATTCTCTTCCCGTTTATGAATCATTTACTATTGAGGAGTTCCCCAATGAACTCACTCAATTCAATCCCAAATACGAATCATTCACCTTTGAGGAGTTCTCCTGTGAACTCACTCATATCATATCTCTACCGGAGTATGATAATTTCTATTTTGATCTAGACATACCCATAATATGTCTTGATCAAACGAGCTTAAATGAGGAGATTCATGAAACAATGAATTCTCCTATTGAAGATGAGGAGTTAATCATGATTTTCATCATGACTTTCTTTCTTTTCTTCATATATTCTGTTCCTTATCCTATTCTTCACTCTTTCGGGTGTGAGGACATTATCTTTGACCCCGGCATTCTCATTTATAAATTATGAGCCGGGTACTTATCTGATCGGAGTAGAACTTTCACGTGCTTCAAATGTTTATCCAAACGTCTTGAATGAAAGTCCGATTGAGATTGTCTCTTCCACTTGCTTCCCCATGGACAAATAAATTCGGGGTCGAGTCAAGCTAGCGACTCGGAAATAAAAAACAGTAGCATGTACATAGGTTTTCACCCATGTTTCACCCTAGTGTGGGGGAGATGCCCCACATGTTGTATATATATATATATATATATATATATATATATATATATATATATATATATATATATATATATATATATATATATATATATATACTCTAAAAAAAATGTAAATATAGTGATAGCTTCTATTTAAGAAGTTTTATCTAAAAAAATATATATGTATGTATATACATCTTAAATAATGGCTAGTAATATTTCCTTTTTACATTCTAAGTTCGGTTTAACACCCGGTACTTTGAATATTGAGGACAATATTCAGTTCTAAGTGTGGGGGGAGATTCGTTATTCTAACGAATTTAAACACATGTTCCATTAAGAACCCCCATTTTAGCCAAAATTTTAAATTTTTTTCTCACTTAGAACGCAATAAATGGTTATCAGTCCGCCATGTCTAACCCACATAAGGATTGGCTAATCCAGGAGCAAACGGTTCTTGGTAAAGATAACTCAAACCCGTTTATGGCTTGCAATTTGCCAAAAATTGTATAGTTCCTCAACTCCCCATCATCCTCAAAAGATAATGAGTTGGCTAGCCCGCAAGATTATGGCTTGTGGTAAAGGCCGTAGAAAAACCATAATTGGTAATCAGCTCACCAAGATGTTGACTATTCCATCAAGAGTTGGCTAGTCCAGAAGCAAACGGCTTTTGGTAAAGACTAATCAAATCCGTTGACAGCTGGTGATTTGCTCAAAATCATACGGTTATCAGGTGTGCCACAGTTCTTACACCTGGCTACTCCAGAAGTGATGGCTTTTGGTAAAGAGTTTTTTCAAATCCATTAAGTTTTTCTCAAAAGATTGCTAGGGACTAGCAATAGTTTAGTGTGGGGGATTGATGAGTGTCTAAATACTCATCATTTTATACCAATCTGAACTGCCAAAACATCCAAAAACACTCAAATATGTATCAAAATACTTAAAATATCATAAAAGTGTGTTTTATATGTTTCAAATGCAAAATATGCAAAAACAGATGAAAAACGTACAAAGTTTACATAATTGGCAGTTTCAGTCCCTCAAGTTTCATAAATTTGGCAAAACTAGTCCCTGGTTATTCTAAATACTTGAAAAAGTCACCAAAGGTCCTTTTTAATCATAAAGTTACATATTTAGTCCTTTGGTGCAAAGTTTCACAAAATTACAAGTTTAGTCCCTATACTTTGCAAATTGACATAAATGGTCCCTGGGATGTAAAAACTTTGAGAAAATAAATTTTGGTCCTTGTACTAATAATCTTTTGCAGGAATGGTCCTTGGTGTGAAGTTTGGTGAAATTACATAATTGGTCTCTCAAGTTTGGCAGTTTGTCAGTTTTAGTCCCCGGGTATTTAAAAAATGAAAAATATCAAAAATGCCCTTGTACTATTCACATATGACAATTTAGACCCTCATGATAAACTTTGGAAAGTCACAAAATCAGACCCCTTAACTTTCACTTAATTACATATTTGGTCCTTGTGATTTGTTACTAAATAACCAAACGGATCCTTATAATAAATAACCAAACAAACAATCCACTATCCTAATCCTTTCTACCCAGCCCACCCTTTTTGTTTTTTGATCCACAAGGCCCAATCCAGTCCAACCCTTGGTCAACCCGGTCAACACAAACAAAACCACCCCAGTCATCCCCTTTCCCTCCAATACCACCCTCACCACACAGACCACCCAAACCACCATACCAGCCCCTAGTATCACTTCCACCTCACCTCCTACTCACCCTACCCACTCTCCTCCACCTCTACAACTGTCCAAAGCCCTTGGAAACCTCTCCACGCATAACACTGACACCCAAGACCTTTTGGCGGGAAAAGCAGTTTTAAACGGCCTGGATTGAATAGACCATTTCAATGGCTAAGATGTGGTGGGAATTGTCAAGGTGGGTCCCACAAGCTCAGAAAAACTCTACAAAAGGGAAAAGAAGCAGAAAAGATGGATTATTAGATTAGTTTTAGCTTAATTTAAATCGTAGGTAGTATAGAATAATCTCTAGTTGTTACTTTCAGTTTAAAACACTTGTTCTCAGTTAGTTTCATGTAATTCACTCTTTAATTCAAGTTAATTTCAAAGTTCAGTTGGATATCTCAGTTTATGCAATTTGCTCTTATTTCAAAAATCACCAATAGTCTTTGTGTTGTTTCTAGTTGTTACTCTGGATATATACATCTCACTTAAGCTTTGACAAAGCTTAATTAAGCTATTTTATACCTTACTTTGTTGTTCAGTTCATAAAAGAAGAAAATACTTAAAAAATCAATTAAATAGGAAATAAATAAAAAATAGTGGTTAGAATACTTGGAGCATGGAGCATGATTGGATTATGGAATGATTCCGGTTTAGTACCTTTTGGGAGGTGTTAAGTTGGTACTTGTTCATTTGTTCACTCATTTCTCAGTTTAATACCATTTGTAAGTTTAATTTTCAAGTTTTACTTTTTACTATAGGCTGCCTTATATTGCTTATTTGTGGTTGATTCATGTTTATTTGGTGTTAGTTAATCAATAACTAGCATAATATAGTTTGCATGTTCAATAGATTTCATAACTACTAAAATATCAAAAATCTCACAGTGAAACACTCATATTTGACAAATTTGAGTTTTAAGCTTGTGGAGTGGTTGATTCTTGCTCATTTGATCTTACAATATCATAATATAGAGTTAGGAATCAGTGTAGTTGTTTAAATATACCATTTGTTTTGAAAATCTCATTTTCATAAGTTATAAGGGGTGTTTGGTTTAGACTGATTCACCATCTCTCAGTAGTTATTGTTGTCTAAGATTGCTTCCTACATGTTAGTTTAGGTCTAAATAGGTTTATAAAGTCATAAAATTAGTATCTTATTAATAGAAAAGTCAAAATCATTGAGAGTTCACCTACACAGTTAACTGTGTAGGATTTTGAGGTTCCAAATCCACCCACACTAGTGTATAATCTAATAACTTAGCTTAATTGGGACTTATTATAGATTATTACTTCCATATCAGTAGTTTAGATCACCTAGAAACTCAAAATAGTCAAAGTTACAAGTTCTATCAAAAGTCAAATTTTTATCATCTCAGATTTTCTCAAATCTTCAAGGATTTATTTAGAATTTAGGAATTGGACCTAGGACTTGAAATTTGTTTTAGTAATAGACTACCACCTTATCTTTGAGTTCCCATACAGCTTATATTTTTAGGATTTTTGTAGTGGGCCCCACTCAACCCTAAACTCAACTGCAGGGAGATAACCTCCCCTGCACATCAGCAGCTCAGTCCACACCACCACCTTTGGTGGTGGTTTGTGACCACCTCAGTGGGCCCCAGACCTCAAACTTAGTTCCATAGAACCCCCCTCCTACTAGGGATACTTAGTCAACCTTTTGTTTGACCTGAACCTTAGTGGACCCCACTTTGTTTTGCTCCTCAAGTTTGTCCCCATTCTGAGTTCAAACTAAGTTTTGGATTAGCTTAATCTGGCTTATCAGCTTATCTACTGAGCTTATTTGACCAATTTGAGCTTTGACAAGTCCAATCAACTTATTAGAACCAACTTCCACAGTGCTTATTTTTAAGCTATAAAATATTTGTTTTCACATAAGTTGTCTATTTTTATGTATAATATAGTTTTATAAAAGAAAAATCCAGAAAATACAACATAAAAATAAGTGATAGTTTCTATTTAATTTAATTTAATTTTAATTTTCATTTTTAGATTTTTATTAAGAAAGTTGTGTTTTTATATTTTTAATAATTTCATCTTAGGTTAAAGTAATTATAATAATTTTTTAAGATTTTAATTTTGTCTTTTAGTATTTATTATAATTAAAATTAGTTTAATTAATAATTAATCAATAATTAAGTTTTAAATAGCATAATTAATTTTTATAAGGTAATACCTAGTTTTTATATTTTTTCTAGCTTTTATAAGTCATAAAATAGTTTTATAATTTTTTTCATAATTTTCTAAGTTGATTTAGTATTATTAGTAATTCAAAATAGTTTAATTAGTATAATTAATATAAATAGTTTTTTAATTAATAGAAAATTCATAAAAAGACAAAAATATTTATTTTTATTTTTTTATACTTTCTTCAAGTTCATTTTTAAGTTTAGAAATTATTTTTATAAGTTTTTTGTTTAATTTGTAGTGTTTATTATTATTAGTTTTTATTTAAGTTAGTTTTAATTAAATAGTTAAATAGTTTTTTTTATTAAATAATTAATAATAAATAATATAATAATAAAAAAAAATATTTTTATTTTTAGTTTAATTTTATTTTAAGTTTAAGTTTATAGAATTTTCATTTTTAACCCTTATAGTTTATTTTCTTAAAATTCACATTTTTCTCAGTACGCAATCGCGTCTGATTTTAATTTGGTGTACGTTTTAGATATCTAGGTTTCACGTAATCGTTAAGATAGTTTATTTAAGTTATTTTAAGTTATAAAACCTTAGTGTAATCACGCACACACACACTTATACCTTTCCTGTTCACATTCACTCGATCACAGATTCGTTTTTAATACCATCACAACCTCGTTGGGACATTATGACCCGGGGAAACACTGTATTCCACGGAAGCATTTGGCTTGATTAGTTTGACTTTACTATTGACCATTCACAAGTGGTTGAGAAATAAAAGATAACTAGTTTAAGGCGAATAAAAGATTTTGACTCTTCATGGTGGTTCTCTTAGCCATGGCAAGCTACTCCAGTAAGATCTCTTGTTTTTCTTTTAGCTAGTTCACAAAGGCAGGGGCGGAGCCAGGATTTGTAGTTAAGGGGGGCCGAGTTCATTATATAACCTGAAAAAATAAAAGTGTAAATAGAATGGTTTCCAACTTTAGTTTATACAGATAAACAATTACAAAAACTTACAAATGCATTACTGAACCTAATTTTTTTAACATATTTAGTGCATAAAAAGTATAGTAAACTCAAAATTTGGTCAGTTTTTTATTTATTTTGATGCTTCCTAGTATATAACTAGGGGAGAGAGCAACAAAGCCGAAACTTTTTAGGATTTCTTGATTTAAGTTATAGGAGTTCAAAAAATATCCTTATTCGGATATCCGAAAACTTGATCATAATTTATTAAAAAATTGGGTTTTATGAAAGGACAGTGAACTCATATAAAATTATAGATATATAAACTATTATTTGAAATTTCAGATATCTAAATTAAAAAACTTAGATAAAATATTATGTCTAACATAAAACTATCATCGTAAATTTCGGATATCCAAATTTATGATATAACTAGCAATTGATAAGTCCCTTAAATTATTTAAATTAACAACAAAAAATATTGTCAACAATGTTGCGGGAAACCCGAAGAACCACGTCGACAACCTCGACCACGTCAACCACCTTAACCTATAACACGTGATATTTTGCCGATCCCTGCACAAAGGCCATTCGAAGAACCGCGGGAAGATCGGTTAATGGATGTTAATGTGTGGTTGAGAATGAAAGAAAATTTCGCGGAGGAGGTCAGAGAAAGAATTGATGGTCTGGCGAGAATTGGGGTGAGAACTGATTTGTATGACCATGGGGGGAGCCTGTGGTGCCATATGTTGGGCAGGGCTGACAGCGTCAACTTTAGCATAGTGTTAGAGCATTTGTGGGACCACGTGGAGATACATTCATTTGATTTGAGGGAATAATGAGGAGACAAAAACCATTTAGAATCGGTCATTTGTGGGAGTATGTGGAGCTTCATGCACCCACATTGTCAAATACACATAATGAATTAATGAAGATGGCTTAATGAATTTGTAGTTTCTGGTTGGTTTAGGACTTTAGGTTTTATGTTATTAGGGCTTGTAAGTTGGATCTTAACTAGTTTATTGGTTATGCTATTATTGAAATGAAATTAATTTTTGTCTTCAATATATTATTTGTTTAATTTTTGCATTTGATTAACTAACATTTTTGGGTTCATTAATATTGGATCATAATACTTTATTACATACTGAGTAATTAATACAGTAGCAGAATAATGACAACGACCTTGCTTGTAATTTCCTGAAAGTTAAAAAGTGCTTTTTAGAGAGGCAAATTATTCCACAGTCTCATTATAATAATGGTCAAATAATTAGTTACAGTATGTGAACTTTTTTATTACTCCCATGTGTATTGTTAACCAACATTATAAGAAGGTCCAATAAATTATGATCAGTAATATTCGGTTCAAAATTTAGGATCTTATATTGTGCAATTAGCAGCTATCCCGTAGCCTGGCTCGAATTTGAGTTTTAGGTGCTACCCCAAACCAACACCAAAACCACTCCAACCACGCATACCCCATTATATAGTTGCATTTTCAAAGTTCATATCAAGTTTCTCAAAATCTCGCTAAATGAAACACGCACAATAAATAAGAGCATCAATCTACCACGACCATCAAATTCAATGACCAACAACTTTAAATCAAAATAGACTCCAATTATGGAGGGGATTTTTAACTTTGGTAAATGATTAACTTCCTTGTAATATGATAAATAGCTTCTAAGATGTTTGATCAAACATTTACAAAACCAAATAAACTTATTCAAACACTTTAATAATAGTAAGTTTAATAAAGTAGAAAAATGCTACAGTGAATTTCAACAAGTGAAATATACGTAAAAAATTATTTCACAAGCCATACTTTCACAATAACTTGGTACAAAAACGAGAAAAACATACTTTTGAATAATTGTATTGAACAAAGAAAATGTTACAAAAGAGCGAAACTTGAAAACCATACAATATAGGTGTACAAGCATTATACTTCTGTTTTATTAATATGTTAGGAAATTTATAAAATCGTAAAATGAATCCAATAACTACCTAGAACAATACTTGTATAAGGAATAGAAACATCCTTCCCGCTTCCTCATGCTATCTACATGACTAACATCAAGTAAGAATAGGCATGAGATACTTAGTCTATTTCTTCATGTATAAACGAATTTATTATATGCATACATCATTTTATACAAGATGTACAACATGCTATACAATATTGTAGTGCATAAATATTCGTTTATGCATGAAGAAATGGAGAAATATCATTTCTCTAAAAAAAATTATAGTACTTGACTAAAATGAGTAGATGTGTGTTGCTAGGGTTTTATGAAGCTTCGTGATAAGGATGAGGGGTTTTATAGTGGGAATTTTAGGGTTGGGTCACTAGTTAGATAAGGGTGTTTGGGTTTGGGTTTTAAAAAGGATTTTTTTAACTTGTACTTTAAGGGCATGTTTGGTAGAGTGGAATGGAAGGGTGGGAAAAGGAATGGCCAATCAATATTACTGTACGGTATCACATTTGGTCCCAAACTTTATCATTAATGCACATTTAGTCCAATACATTTGTTTAAAATTTCGTTAGCTGCAACGACCTTTTTGTCTTTTCAGTTTTTTTTTTTTTTTCTTTTTTTGTCCAAAAACGCTCTTAACACCGTTGGTCTTCAAACTTTCATATGCATGACTTTTAAAATCTAAACACCTTTCTTCTTCAACTTCTAAACCACCACCACCTTCTATTCACCACCGCTCCTACTAGGCCAACACCACCATCGTCGCCGTCACTATTATTGAAATGAAAATTATTTGTGTATATCGTCCAACTAGATTGATGGAAAACGTCATAAAAGGCAGTAATTTTAAAGTTTTACTTAACTCATTAAATAATATTGTTTATGTAGAACCGTAGAGGAGGTGAATAAGATATTTTCGACTTATTAAAAGTTAAACAACTTTAAATCTCAAAGGATATAAAAGGTGCAAATACAACACAACCGAGTCAAGCAATATCCAACCAACCAAACACCACAATATATATTTTCACACCCGGGATAAACAAACAAGATATCAATACCCAATACACAATGTCATAATTAAAACTAGTCTTAAGATCCCACATCCCGGGATAAACAAACAATAGTTCAACGAAAACAATTCAACAAAGATAGTGGACTTGAAATCAAGAAAATGACCAACGGGTTCCATCTTAGGTCCATTAGGTAAAGCAGGAGCTCTGATGACGTATAGTCCACACTCGGGTCACGAACCCGATTAATGGACATTACTAATGCCCAAGCCCACCACGCGTGGGCTATCATAATAATGATTTGGGCTACCATGCTAACGGTTTGGGGTCACGAAAGCCCAAACCCAAATATATTATTTATGGTCTTGATAATGATCTTCTATTTATGGGATAAAGATCAATAGACCGGATAAGCGTGATACGCCGAAGAGTAAGGAGCACGAAATCAACTAGATTTTGTGCCTATATAAAGAATATCACGTCTCTCATTGAGGTACGATCTGAAACCCTAACTCTTCACTATAACCCTAAAACGATTACTTACTCTCACGCCGGAGGATAATCGTGGGAGACAATCCCACGATAAGCCTAACGGTGTTGTTTGCTTTCTTAGTGCGCAGGTCTCAAGCATTAAGATTTGATTGGTACGAGAACAAGAGTCCAAACAAGGAACGTCCAACTTTTGTATCAACAAGTGGCGCCATCCGTGGGACCCTACACTAAGAACTAGAATGACGAAGCATGGAAACACTAGCCAGCGGACTCCGCTATCCAAGAAAACACATGGTGATTCTCAAAGGAAGAGACACCAAGGTGATTCAACCTCTAAGCATGCCTCTGGAACAACCAGTGCGCCTAATCACCAAGAATCAGGCCCAGGTCTGATCTTTCCAACGGTAGAGTTGCCCACAGGGACTACCCAGGCCACTACGGCGGCCCCTAGCGCGGAAGATCTACAGCGCACTCTCTTCACCACTCCCCACCAAACGGTACCCATCGTGGACACCACTGAGCCACCATGCGCGCCTAATCAAGACAGGGGACCTAATGTGGAAACAGATATCCTCGCGCTAGAAGAAGACGCGCCTGAACTAGTGCTAAGTAATTTTGTGTCTCAGAACTACGAAACCTTAGCTGCCCTTATGCGAGAGGAAGCAAAAAGAAGGTCAAGTCAGAGCCTGCAAGCCCGGCTCAACTTCGGCCCTGAGTATGAAGCATCCCCACCACGCTATCGTAGGGAGAGGCGCGAGAAGGATAGCCGCCGACTTCTAGCATTCGCTAGGGTTGGAAGGAAAGCTGTAGATGATGAAACAGCTGATTCGCAATACTCGGAGGAGCATGAAGATGGAGGAAGGCGTACTAATGTCCACGATAGGCTTGGTGGCTGTAGGTTTCAGGATAGACTTGGACGGCAGCGCTCACCGAGTGATAGCCCTTCAAGGTCTAGTAGTAGGAGAGTTCATGATAGGCTGGGGCGACAGCCATCCCCAAGTGAAAGCCCTTCAAGCTCGGACTTCGAGGAAAGTCAGCGCAAGCGCCGCAAAAGGGTCAGCTCATCCTCAAGTGATTCCTCGGACAACGAGGATAAAGAAACAGGACATTGGAAGTCCAGGAGAAGAAATCGCGATGAGGAGGACGAAGATATATCCCTTCCTTGGCGCCGCCAAAAGGTACAACACTTTTTCACGATTTTCAAGGGATACGTGGGACTCATTTAGACTACATACACCGTATGTGTATTTTTGGCGGGAAATACTTGGAGCTTCCCCGCCACACTTACCGCTATCGTTGTTAGTCTAGCATACGCAGCCAAACCGTGCGCATACTAGACTGGGGGGACATGATGACGTATAGTCCACACTCGGGTCACGAACCCGATTAATGGACATTACTAATGCCAAAGCCCACCACGCGTGGGCTATCATAATAATGATTTGGGCTACCATGCTAACGGTTTGGGCTCACGAAAACCCAAACCCAAATATATTATTTATGGTCTTGATAATGATCTTCTATTTATGAGATAAAGATCAATAGACCGGATAAGCGTGATACGCCGAAGAGTAAGGAGCACGAAATCAACTAGATTTCATGCCTATATAAAGAATATCACAGCTCTCATTGAGGTACGATCTAAAAACCCTAACTCTTCACTATAACCCTAAAACCGATTACTTACTCTCACGCCGGAGGATAATCGTGGGAGACAATCCCACGATAAACCTAACGGTGTTGTTATACTATCTTAGTGCGCAGATCTCAAGCATTAAGATCTGATTGATACGAGAACAAAAGCCCAAACAAGGAACGCCCATCTTTTGTATCAACAAGCTCTATCCTCCCTAAGCATAATTTATGTTATCACCTGAAAATGAATGCTCGAAAACGTCAGCATAAAGTTGATGAGCTTGTAGGTTTAAAAAGTAAATCACGTCGCTGTGTGATAAATAATGTATAAGTATGTTGACAAGGACTTAGTGTTATCCTTTCAAACTTGTTCCCACCTATTCTTTAGAGTCTTAGACATTTGTCCTAGTCTTGATTCATTGAGCTTAAATGTTAAGAAGATCACAAGATTTAGTGATTTATTGTCATTACTCACTAAATCTACATTACCTTATACTTTGGTTTGTGGTGCGTGGGAATCGCAACAGGCTTTACCTCTCGAGGGATCTCGAGAAGCTTACAACCCCCACCAGGCAGTGTACCTGATCGTTGTAGTATAGTATAGTGACAAGTACCGGGGGATTGATCGTTCAGCTTAGGAATAGTGTCGCTAGGATTAGAAAGCCTAATTACTAGTTCTAAAGATGAGGGATGATTATTTTTGTGTTTTTATATTTTTTTAGAAAGCAATTAAAATATCGGGTTTTGGAAGAATGGGCGGAATTAGTTGCTATTCAACTAACCCAAAACTAAGATGCAATCAAAATAAAATACTAAAAATGAAATTAAACTAATTATACTAAGGTTGTGAGCAGTAATTGGAGAAAATGTGTTTACTTAGATTTCACTACTCCCTAGATATCTTTTACACGTTAATTACTTGTTATAATTGCATGGATGACGGATTGTATTCCTTAATACCATTCATGGGGTGGCATACATAACTCCCCAATTCTATGAGCTCTTATCTCCTCCTACACCATGCCCAGCACAACTATAGGGATTGTAAACAGTGGCTCATGCATTAAATACAACCAATAAAGACCTAGTACGCCTCGGTTCATGTTTCTTAAGACGTTCAAGCATGTTACCATTTGGAGATCTGCCAGTTTTCTTAAGCCTAACATATAAATCATTCATCCAAGACAAGAATAAACAAGTAATCAACACCTAATCAATATCTAGGTTTCATTAGATCTAAGCAAACACAAAAGAGATCTAGCCTAGCATAATGGAATTGAGACAAGAACAAGATATAGACAACCAACACATAGACATATTGATTGAATTAGAAGAACACTTATCTCAATTACAATGCAAGGTATCAAGGGGTTGGAACCCTTGAAAAACCTGTAAAAGTTGCACCAAAATCGTTCTTAGGGTTTCTCCAAAACTTCTCCCCTTTAATGTGAAAAATTAGAAAACTATATATAGAAAAACAGGTCTGACGGCGTCAAGAGTAATCTTGTGGCGCCGTCACCTCGCCGCCAAAACTCTCCTCGGACTGCCTAGATCTACTTCTGACGCCGTCAAGAGTTATGCACTTCCAGGCCGTCATGACTCTTTTACTCTTGACGCCCTTCTCACGTGACGCCGTCAAAACTCTACTGGACCGTCATGGGAATTTATGAAATTTGCTCTTGACGTCGTCACCTACTGTTCCCAGCATGGAAAATTTAGACTTTGGCGTTTTTTTCACTTTTATGCTCCAAAAACGTCCGAATTGCTTCCTTTTCCAGATTTCACTCCCAAAGTACCTAAAATCACAAAAGGAACAATTTAGGGCAATATTTGATCAAATAAATTCGGATTCGGGCTTAAATGACCCCCTAAAAACGGATCATTTTTCGCCTCATCATATACCCTTACACTTGAGATTTGCTTGTCCTCAAGCAAATGCGCTTTTATTCTAGTCAAAATACAAGTTAGGGGTCATTTAACACTAATATAAAAGTAATTACAACAAATAATCGTTCCACTAAAGACCAATAGACAAGCACGGAGGTCATACACAAGCACCTCACAAATAGTGTTTAGATACTCACATCTCTCGGGTGTAATAAAGTGTAAATTATAATATGGAAACGGAAGATATCTCTTACTACCTGTCATAGCAAAATAGATTACCATAGGCTTGGGAAAGGATCAAACCTCCACCACATGGCGTAAGCACCTAGGATAAACTATCAAAGAGGTCTTTTAAAGGGTTGTAACGTTAGGTGTAGGGATATGAAATACACGGTTTTGTTGATAAAGGAAGTTTTACTGGTGGCGAGTTAACAATCTTGGTCAATTACATGTACAATATGGCGTTGCTAAGCCAAGACTAGACTCGACTTAAGCTAATAAATGAAAAATAACAAAAACATAAAATGAACATAGAAAGAAAAACGGGATGGTAGTCCGTATGTTTTTTCTCTTTTTCTTTTTCGATTTTTTTTTTTTTTTTTTTTTTTTTTTTTTTTTTTTTTTTTTGCATACACTCTTACCCTACCATCCAAAATAATACATCATAGGGGATGAGAATTCCCCTTACACTTGAATCTTTACATACTTTACATTTAGCTAATCTAATGACTCGAATTAAGAAAATCAAAACACTTGGAACACTTTTAAGATTAACGTACATATGGGGGTAATAAATGATCTTCCCCATTACTCCATAAAATAAGTACTCACCCATGAGTCCCAATCGTCCCAAAACAATATGTACAAGGATATGACTCGACTTAGCAACCATGTAATTAATTAGAAAGTTAACTTAGGGTTTAACAAATAATAATAATGCACTAAAAATGAGCGCATACACGGAAGGCTAAGGCGATTTGGGTGTACATTTAAGTGGGGTGTAACAAATTCTTCCTTTAAGTAAGATGCTTAAAGTTAGAAACGAAAAGATATGCTCGGAGGGGTGTACTAGGGGTTTCGTGTACTAAAAATGAGTACAACGCTAAGGGTGTGGGAAAAATTAGTTGACTTAACTAACCAAGTAATATGACTCAAATGGTCAAGTAATTATGATACGGGTTTATCACAAGGGTAATCCTAATGCCTCTTATCATGTAGTAAATCCTACCACACGAATGTAGTCTCACTAGCGGTCTCGGGATGCATCACTAACGCAAATTCTAGAATCTAAATGCTACCGGTACACTCATAAGCACTAATGGTAAATGCTTTTCCTATCAAATCTAAAGGCGAACCTCACATTTTTGGGTGGAAAATTTTTCTGAATATACGGTTATGTGCTAGTCATACAATCTCCTATCCATGAGACGCTTGCTATGGCTAAAGTTTCACTCCTAAATGTTGTAAAAAATTTTAAATTTGGCGCTAAAATTGCACTAACAAGTATTTCTCATAGTTTTATTACACATCTACCATCAAACAAAACAAACTCAAGCGAAAGTGCATATGTAAGGTATCATCTTTTTACCCTCCCCTTACACTTAAGATGAACATTGTCCCCAATATTCAAGTAAAGAATGTAAAAGTGAAAAAGTAAAGAGAATGAAATCAAATACTCCCCTGATTCGCTCGGTATGGATAATAGGATGGCCAGGTTAAATCTTCCTCCAAGAAAATGAACAATCAAAGCTTCCCTTCCAGAATATAAATCATCTCCTTGTCATACATAACCTGTAAAACCTGAGAAAATAGACAAGACAACCTCGCGTAAAATCGGCGGCATCCTATATAAGTTTCTAAATCCTAGAAAACAAGATAAGATATAATGCTTGTGGAATGAAGTTTGCAGATTTCCTGGAGATTATAAAACTTAATAATTCACAAAAACCATAAGACTCCGTTAGAAAAACAAAACCGGTAAAATTTCCAGATTTTTAACTCCTGACGCCGTCAAGAGTAAACCTCTGACGCCGTCAGAATGGACCTGCAGAAATTCTAATGTTAAGTTTCCGGAAAATTTCTGGAAAAACTTGGTCCTACTTCCTGGAAAATCCTGCAAAACTTCATTATGACTCAATACAAGCATTTGACTCTAACAAATACGAATATACATGCTCATTTATTATTGTGGAGAATCATGATCGGTTTGTTTCTTAAAAACATATTTGGGGTTTCCCCTTACACTTATCTTTTGCAAAAATACTTCTAGGTGGAGTTAAGACTAGGCTAAACAACAAAGTAAAGTATTTCCACTTTTTAGTTTAGAAACATGATCAACCAACAATAAAAATAAAGCATGCATACGGAAGCAAATAACAATCAAACAAATAAAATCACACAAAACATGGGTTGCCTCCCAAGAAGCGCTTTTCTTTATTTACGAGTCTTGTAGCTAGACTCAAGGCTATGGGTTACTACGTGATCTCATCATCAAACGTCACATCCTCCTCACTAATCATTTCATTGTTATTTTCTTGGTAGTGTTTTACACGTTGTATGTTAACCGTGAATTCCCTACCTTCATCATCAATTAACACTACCGCTCCAAATTTAGAAGAATTCTTTACCGTGAACGGTCGATACCATCTAGACTTAAGTTTTCCCGGAAATAATCTCAACCGAGAATTGTATAATAGGACCTTGTCTCCCTCTGAAAATTCTTTGGGTTTCTTAATTCTCTGGTCATGCCATCTTTTAGCTCTCTCTTTATATGTGATGGAGGATTCGTAGGCTTCTAGTCTAAGTTCATCAAGCTCGTGCAATTGCAAAAACCTGTTATTTCCAGCAGTTGTGAAATCTAAGTTGCATGCCTTAAGTGCCCAATAAGCCTTGTGTTCTAATTCTACCGGTAAATGACATGCCTTACCATACACCATGCAGAATGGGGTCGTTCCAATAGGTGTTTTGTAGGCAGTTCGGAATGCCCATAAGGCTTCGTCGAGTTTAAATGACCAGTCCTTTCTGTTTTGACTAACCGTTTTTTCAAGTATTCTTTTAATAGCTCTATTGGTGTTTTCGACTTGGCCATTGGTCTGTGGATGATAGGCGGTGGAGAATCGATGGGGTACTCCATACCTTTTCATGACCTTTTCCTTTTGTGCATTGCAAAAATGTGTTCCCCTATCACTGATGAGAGCTTTCGGAATCCTGAATCTTGCGAAAATCTTTTTCAGGAAATGAATGACTACTCTTGCATCATTGGTCCTAAGGGCTTGTGCCTCAACCCATTTTGAAACATAGTCAATGGCGACTAAGATGTACTCGTTTCCCCCTGAGGATGGAAAGGGTCCCATGAAGTCAATCCCCCAAACATCGAATACCTCACAAACTTGTATAAAGTTCTGAGGTGCTTCATCCCTATGCGATATATTTCTGGCTCGTTGACATGCATCGCACGCCTGCACCATTTCTTTTACATCACGGAAAATTGTGGGCCAATAGAATCCCGCATCGAGAATCTTTCGAGCGGTAACGTTTATCCCATGATGCCCGCCAGAGGGACCAGAGTGACATTCCCTCGTAATCTTAACTACCTCATTTTTCGAAACACAACGCCTTATAATGTGGTCAGGACACCTTCGGAATAAAAAGGGTTCATCCCAGAAGTAGTATTTTAGCTGGGAAAAGAACCTCTTCCTCTCGTACTTAGTCAGGTGTTCTGGAACAAGTCTACATCTACTTGCGAAGTAATTAGCAAAGTCGGCGTACCATGGCTCCGAATCAATCATTGACATCAGTTGTTCGTCAGGAAACGAATCCCTAATCTCACTTCTATCGTGCTTATCCAAGGGGTTTTCAAGACGAGATAGATGATCTGCGGCTAGATTCTCTGCCCCCTCTTATCGCGAATCTCAACATCGAATTCTTGTAGCAACAAGATCCACCGAATTAGTCGTGGCTTAGCATCCTGCTTCGCAAACAGATATCGAAGAGCTGAGTGATCAGTGAAGACGACCGTCTTTGAAAGGACAAGATATTGTCGGAACTTGTCGAATGCAAATACTACGGCTAATAATTCTTTTTTCGGTGGTGGAGTAGTTCTCTTGAGCGGGATTCATGGTTTTGCTAGCGTAGTAAATAGGTTGGAAAAGTTTGTCACGTCGTTGACCTAATACAGCCCCGACAGCGAAGCCGCTAGCGTCACACATGATTTCAAATGGTAACTCCCAGTTGGGTGTGATCATGATTGGAGCTTGAGTGAGTTCCCTTTTTAAGAGATCGAAAGCATCTTTGCATTCTTGGGAAAAATCGAACGGAGCATCCTTCACAAGCAATTGAGTCATCGGCCGGGCAATTTTGGAGAAGTCTTTGATGAATCTCTGATAAAATCCGGCATGCCCCAAAAAGCTTCGTATTGCCTTAACAGTCGTGGGGTATGGTAACTTAGATATAGCTTCAACTTTAGCTTGGTCCACCTCTATTCCGTTCCCTGAGATCTTATGCCCTAACACAATCCCTTCCTTTACCATGAAATGACACTTTTCCCAGTTTAACACCAAGTTGGTTTCCTCACAACATTTAAGCATCTTTTCTAGATTAGCAAGACAGCGGTCGAAGGAGTTTCCGAAGACTGAAAAGTCATCCATGAACACTTCCATGCTGTCTTCCATGAGTTCGTGAAAGATTGCGGTCATGCAACGTTGGAAAGTGGCGGGGGCATTACATAGCCCAAAAGGCATCCTTTTGTAGGCAAATGTTCCATAGGGGCAAGTAAACGTGGTCTTTTCTTTGTCCTCGGGTGCTATGGGGATTTGAAAATATCCAGAGAATCCATCCAAGAAGCAATAGTACTCGTGTCCAGATAATCTCTCTAACATCTGATCAATGAATGGTAAGGGAAAGTGATCTTTCCTCGTGGCATCATTGAGCTTTCGATAGTCGATGCATACCCGCCATCCAGTGACAGTTCTCTGGGGCACCATCTCACCCTTGTCATTCTTTACTACAGTCATTCCACCCTTTTTAGGTACAACCTGCACAGGACTGACCCATGGGCTATCCGAGATCGGGTAAATCAGTCCTGCATCCAAAAGTTTGATAACTTCTTTCTTTACTACTTCCTTAATGTTAGGGTTCACTCGCCTCTGGGGTTGCACAGTAGGTTTATAATCTTCCTCCATAAGAATCTTATGTGTGCAAAAAGTTGAGTCAATCCCCTTAATGTCGGCCACACTCCATGCGAGTACCCCCTTGTATTTTTTTTTAGGACCTCTAAGAGTTTAACTTTTTGTTCATGTTCCAAGGAAGAGTTTATGATTACCGGGAGTTGGTCCTCCCCCTGAAGGAAGGCATACTCCAAATGGTTAGGAAGCTCTTTAAGATCAACGTTAGGAGGTTCGATAATAGAAGGTTTGAGCTTGTTTTCGGGCTTTCGGAGCTCGAGATGCTCCGTTGCCTCTTGTCTGGGGTAGAAGGAGACTGCATTAACATCCTCCGTCTTTTCCACCTCTAGCAAAGGCAGAAAACTCTCGTCCCGTAGCCAGCCTTCATCGATTTGTTCATCGACGCAACTATCAATGACATCTGTGAGTTCATCTACTTCCCCGATAAAGTAGAGCCGGTTGGCTGCTTCGAGGGAGAGGTCCATAGAATCCTTAATGTCGAAGGTTGTGCTATCGTCTCCCACTCGTAAGGTCAATTTGCCATCGTAGACATCGATGACTGCACGAGCGGTAGCAAGAAATGGTCTACCTAAGATGATAGGTACCAAGTCATCCTCCTCCATATCCAGGATTACGAAGTCGACCGGGAATTTGAATTTCCCAACTTTGACTAGCACATTCTCGCATATCCCTACGGGGTACTTGACTGATCTATCGGCTAGTTGGATGTTCATACGGGTAGACTTCAATCCAGAATATCCTAGTTTACGGAACATAGAGTTAGGCATGAAATTGATACTCGCTCCCAAATCGGCAAGAGCATTCTTGATTGATAGAGGTCCTATGGAGCAAGGCAAGGTGAAGCTGCCCGGATCGTCTACCTTCTTTGGTAGCCCTCGATGGGTCACCACTGAGCATTCTTCCCCCAGGGTCACAAGACCCTCGAGTTTCTTCCTGTTAGCGAGTAGCTTTTTGAAGTATGTGCTATACTTTGGCATGTGATAGCAAGCATCAAGGAGAGGTATGGTAACAACTGAGTCTTTTAGGTATGACAAGAACCTCTTGTTATCATTCTCAGTTTTCTGGTTTCTTAATCGGGACGGGAATGGGATTCTCACAGGTTGGTTAGGCAAGGCCGATGGGGAAGGGATCGTTACGGGCTGTTGGTCTGGGGTGCCAATGCCGACCTCCTGCTCCTCCTCCTCAGGTTTGTCTGGATCGGGGGTGACGGGGGACGAGTTTGGGTAAGGAGGGTCCTTGGTTGTCGTTCCAGCTCGTGTGGTTATCGCGAGCATGGGGTCTTTTTTTCTTTCTAATGGCGTTTGGAGGTTATCTAGGGCTGAGTTAAGCTTGTTGAAAAATTCTCCAATACCCTCCTGCTGCTCGTCGAAAAGCTCATTAAACCCTTTCATTTGCAAGTCTTTTTCTTGAGTGAAGTGACCAAGGTCATCTTCGAAATTGCTCCTGATTTTGAATGTGTAATCGTCATTTTGGTAGAAAGGCAAAAGGGAGGGATCAGCATAAATGTCCCCTCCTGACAAGCATGCATGTTCAGTTGTGGCTGCTCCTTCGCATTCTTCTACCTCATACGGGCCTCCACAGTAATCGCAGATCAAGTAAGGATTCGACAGCTGTTTAGGTAATTCCGATCCAGCTAGGTATTCCACTCTTTTGTGAATTTTGCTCAACCGATCCGAGGTGATCTTAGAAATGCTGACAGTCGACTCAGGTTCATCCCAAGTGTCATCCTGGTCTTGAGCATATTCTTCAATCCTATCACATCCTTCCTCGGCACTAAGATTGGCCAATCTTCCTTTCCTAGATTGGTTAATTCTGTTTCGGTCATTAGAGGAGATATTTTCGTAGAAGATTTGGACCAAGAGCCAAAGCTCAATGCCATGATGGGGAACTTGTCTTATTGAATCTTTGAATCTAGTCCACGATTTATAGAAGGGTTCGTCCTTCTCCTTCCGGAAATGGAGGATCCTATCTCTTAGTGCTGAGGTTTTTCCAGGTGGAAAGAACTTCTTATAGAACTTGGATATGAGTTGCTCCCATGTGAAGATAGAATCAGAAGGGAGTTTGTCATACCATTCTTGGGCTTTTTCATATAAGGTGAAAGGAAAGAGTCGCAATCGGGATGTGTCCCTAGTAGCCCCATCCGTATGGATGGTGTCCACTATTTTCAGGAAGTCCTTGATGTGTTGGATTGGATTTTCCTCATCTAGTCCGTGAAATTTACACACACTTTTGACAAGCCAAACATCATTTGCGTGCAAGACCTCGTTGGTGTGTTCGTTTGGGTAGACAATGGCGTTTGAGAAGCCACGAGAGGTTGGGGAAGAGTAGTCTTTAAGACGCTTAGGAATGGGGGTTGCGGGAGTACTAGTGTCGTCGTTGGGTTGGGAGCTAGGGGTTGAGACATGGTTTTCTGAATTTTCTTCAGAGAGAGGTGCATCAAAATCGATGGCAACGCTGGATGGTTCAGAAGTTGAGCGGTATTGTCTCAATCTATGCAGTTCTCTTTCGGGTTCCGCATACGGCAAGACAAGGTTTCGAGTGGAACTACGACTCCTAGTGATCCTAAGGTTAAGGGATTCGTCATTTGCCATGATGGCAGGTGGTGAAGAGTTACGAACAAAGGCACGAAGAAATTAGATAGACTAAAGAAAACCTAAAAATAAAAAATAAAATCTTACTAGAAGGGAATCTAGCAAGTAGACCTAATAAAGAGAAATTCTAACCTAGACAATAACTATTCCCCGGCAGCGGCGCCAAAAACTTGGTGCGTGGGAATCGCAACAGGCTTTACCTCTCGAGGGATCTCGAGAAGCTTACAACCCCCACCAGGCAGTGTACCTGATCGTTGTAGTATAGTATAGTGACAAGTACCGGGCGATTGATCGTTCAGCTTAGGAATAGTGTCGCTAGGATTAGAAAGCCTAATTACTAGTTCTAAAGATGAGGGATGATTATTTTTGTGTTTTTATATTTTTTTAGAAAGCAATTAAAATCTCGGGTTTTGGAAGAATGGGCGGAATTAGTTGCTATTCAACTAACCCAAAATTAAGATGCAATCAAAATAAAATACTAAAAATGACATTAAACTAATTATACTAAGGTTGTGAGCAGTAATTGGAGAAAATGTGTTTACTTAGATTTCACTACTCCCTAGATATCTTTTACACGTTAATTACTTGTTATAATTGCATGGATGACGGATTGTATTCCTTAATACCATTCATGGGGTGGCATACATAACTCCCCAATTCTATGAGCTCTTATCTCCTCCTACACCATGCCCAGCACAACTATAGGGATTGTAAACAGTGGCTCATGCATTAAATACAACCAATAAAGACCTAGTACGCCTCGGTTCATGTTTCTTAAGACGTTCAAGCATGTTACCATTTGGAGATCTGCCAGTTTTCTTAAGCCTAACATATAAATCATTCATCCAAGACAAGAATAAACAAGTAATCAACACATAATCAATATCTAGGTTTCATTAGATCTAAGCAAACACAAAAGAGATCTAGCCTAGCATAATGGAATTGAGACAAGAACAAGATATAGACAACCAACACATAGACATATTGATTGAATTAGAAGAACACTTATCTCAATTACAATGCAAGGTATCAAGGGGTTGGAACCCTTGAAAAACCTGTAAAAGTTGCACCAAAATCGTTCTTAGGGTTTCTCCAAAACTTCTCCCCTTTAATGTGAAAAATTAGAAAACTATATATAGAAAAACAGGTCTGACGGCGTCAAGAGTAATCTTGTGACGCCGTCACCTCGCCGCCAAAACTCTCCTCGGACTGCCTAGATCTACTTCTGACGCCGTCAAGAGTTATGCACTTCCAGGCCGTCATGACTCTTTTACTCTTGACGCCCTTCTCACGTGACGCCGTCAAAACTCTACTGGACCGTCATGGGAATTTATGAAATTTGCTCTTGACGCCGTCAAGGTTTTGCTCTTGACGCCGTCACCTACTGTTCCCAGCATGGAAAATTTAGACTTTGGCGTTTTCTTCACTTTTATGCTCCAAAAACGTCCGAATTGCTTCCTTTTCCAGATTTCACACCCAAAGTACCTAAAATCACAAAAGGAACGATTTAGGGCAATATTTGATCAAATAAATTCGAATTCGGGCTTAAATGACCCCCTAAAAACGGATCATTTTTCGCCTCATCAGTTTGCATCAGTGAATGGCAAGTCCTTCTCTTATACTCAGGTAGAACACTTGAAGGTAACTCACAATCATTCGGTGACCTAAAGTGTGTTAAGTTATTCTAAACACTTAGGGCACGTTCGGTACTACTGAATCACAAAGAATGGAAAGATAGCCGAGAATAGAATTGCAGAGAAAGAAAACAACTTCAAAAATAGAGAAACTATTCAACTGTTTGGTACAAAGTGAAGATGGAATACTGGAATTGGCGAGAAAATGTATTCTTTTGTTTGGTATGGACAGAGAATGATTGTCAAAAATAAAAATGAAACAAACACGCTCAAATCACGATCATGGTAACATAGAGATCGAAGTCGAAATATGTTAAAATAAGAATACTACCCAACCGGTACGTCAACAAAGAATTAAACTCCAAAAACACACTTTTATTTAAAGTATTTGAATTGATATTACAAGTTTATTTTAAAAACACAAATACATTATAAATGACGAGGACGGCTGCGGGCCGCCACATTGCGGCGGGGCAACGACCATTTGACTGTACCTACGTCAGATATAACGTCCAGATTGCTGGTTTATTTACGTTACCTTGTTTTCAGCACTACCACTGTCGTTGTTGCCAACGGGGATTCCCTATTCTGAAAGGTTACTTGGCCGGCCGTTTGGTCCATAGCTGGTTATTGTGAAACTTACGTCATCTTAAATGAGATTTTTTTTACGCCAATGTCCGGACTAATCCTAGCCTATTCTTATGAAGGAAGATGAGCATGAAGCAACGACTAGATGCTCATAGTAGGCAGCTTAGCTATGATTATGAAGTCATGTGAGAACCGTTACTTGTATGTACTTGGTCATTTTTATCCGCTTTACCCGCATAGGAGTTACCCGGTCTGACTTTTTTAGCCCATCCAAGTTGATAATGTATCCTGGTCATTTATCCTGTTCTAGCAAAATTAGACATTCATTGTTACTTGTTGGCTTATCATGGAGCTGTGCCGTAACTCTAACAATACACTTTGTAATGCTACGTGCTCTTTGGACTAATACTTGAAGCCAGTGGTGTGCTTATGTTACGCCTTAGAAAGTTACGATAAATTCTGACGATATATGTAACAACAGACTAGCTAGTCATTTGTTGTCTACATGGGAACCAAACATAATACATTTATGGTCCCAAAATTGGTATGATTAACAGTTTTAGATTACAGCCTAGTATGGCAAAAGCGTTTGAATTTTTTTAAAACGTAACGGAGCTATCTAAGCAATAGACATAGTCAAGATAAGTAAATTACTCGCCTCAGCGGTTGTTTTTCCTATCGTCGATTTAACACACATTGCCTTGATTAATAGCATTCTTACTGATCATGGTTTAACAATATTAGTATATTACAGGCATAGAAGCTGTTACGCACATTCCATTAACATGGTAAACAAAATTGGCAGTAACAACGACATTGCCAGGCGACTACATTACCAAGTTCTACTTTCCTATTACATTAGCAGGCACAAAAAGCATAGTTATTTTACACGGTCTTCGTTCGTTCCTAACAAACGTTGTTATGTTATATTTTCTTGTAGGGTGTACTATTCACATTGCCATGCTATTATCAGTCTCCTTGCTTAGTTTTCTTCGTTGGCGCGCTCGTTTCTTCTTCAGTATCGTTTTTCAGTAGTTGTCTGCGAACAAATGTCTTTGCACTTTGACCTTTCATTTCATGTTTATGTAGGCTGGCAATGGTGTTTGTAGTAACCAGGCTTGACACCGGCGAAGTTTCAGGTGCATGAGGCGTGGACGGTAGGTTTTCGGTTGTTAATGCCGATTGAACGTTTGCCTTTGTGTCTTCAAGTGTCATGACAGTTTCGGGCACCTCAGATGTGTTTTTTTTACTGACACGGGTCGGTGACACTGGAATTTCAGTTGCAAGTGGCATGTCGGGTGGCTTTTCAAGTGTTGTTCGTGAGTCGCTTGTTTGTAACGGCAGGTGGTGCATTCTCTGGAGGCGCGAGAAGCAGCTGCGGTCCAGTTTCCAACACAGTATCGAGAATATATAGAGGATGTTCCTTTGTAGATACGGTCGCAAAGTGTAGCTGAAACAGGTGAGTGGTTCCTTCCATGGCAATCAGAACCGGTGGCAATGTGTACGGATCCGTATGGCCTTGTTCTGTCACAACTTTGCTACATTCGGTAACCATTGAATGTGACTCGTTACTGAAGCATTGAATATGTACGGATCCGTGTGGCCTTGTTCGGTCGCAAAGCGTTTCTTGTTAATGACGAAATCCTTAAAAGTCGGATCTGGGATATTGTCATGCGGATCCATAACGAACCTCATGTCACGATTCATCACCTCCCCATCAAGAAACTTGAAATACTTCGTCTTTTTTCTTTTGAACCTCCAACTGCGTCTGCATTAAACTTTTCTTTTCGGCTGTGTAACTTGCAAGAGTATCACGCATCGAGCTTCGGCTTGAATCTCCTGAGTTCAATTTTTTTTGCCTTTCGATTCACGTGATGGAGTTGGGTTCTCATTGAGGTTCGGTAAGTCACACTCGAAATCTTCCACATTTATTGGAGTGTCGTTTGTTGGCGTTTGAGCGCTACTTGACTCCGACGACTTTCTTTTCTTGCTCGATCCCGTGGATTCTTGAGTCTGACTAACCACCGGTTGTTCTTGCCACTTTGGTTGATCTTTGAGAATGTGCCACGCTTTAGAATGCGCGAAAGTTTTCCTAAATTGTTTTTCAAAATCACGATTGGCTCTCTCAAGGACTTGAATATCGTTGCACCCACTATCTCTCAAGCGGTTCTACATATTTATAAAACAATATACAATAAAAAACAATATCCAAAAAAATAAATATATATATATATATATATATATATATATATATATATATATATATATATAATGTATTTAAAACTTAAAAAGTCATAAATATAAAAATATACCGCTTGTGTGTAGTAACCGTTGAACGCAGCGATCAAAGTATGCATAGGAGTCCATTTCGAGTTCAATTGATGATGAGTGCGTTCGGTTCTCGGGACAAGCGTTCTAAAATGCTTTAGAACTCGCTTCCAAAATCCTAGCTTTGGTTGACGGTCGCCAATTTCTATGTCCACCGAAATTTTAATCAAAGACTTAGCAAACGCCTCTTCCTCCTCATCGACCTCGTCATCAATTGGTTGTGTCTCGGGTGCCACATTAACATTGTCGAAATATTCATCATCATCGGTATCATCACAAATGGGTAACGGTTCACTAGCCCGTTCACGCCTTTTTTGTTGGGTAAAGCGCGGCTCATACGGGTTGGAAGTAGGAATTGGCGGTGGGGATTGTTGGGTATAGTTCGGCTCAAACGGATCGAAGTTAGTGGGAATTTGCGGGAGGGGTTGTTGGGAGTAAAAAAATAGTGGAGATTGAGGATACATTTCGGGGCGGTAAGGTTGTGTTTGAGAAGATGATTCGAAACCGGGTTGTGATTGAATTCGAGAACGAATTTTGCCTCTCGATCCACCTCTCGATCAACAACCACCTCTTCTAGGATCTCTATTTTTGTTGCCACGTTCCATATTTTTTTTGCTCTCGGTATGTTTTTTTCTCTCTCGTATGCTTCTTTTTTTGCTCTCATCATTTTTTATTTTTTATTTTTTTTACAAACACTCTTTAAATACAAAAAAAAAAAAAAAAAAAAAAAAAAAAAAAAAAAAAAAAAGAAATAGAAGTTGGCAACGGCTATATTACTCCATCGTTCCGTTTTCTTTTTTCTTCCCGTGCGTGAGTTCTTCACTCAACGGGGTCTCCCCGTGCGGTAAGGAGTACCCGGCGGCGGTGTTCCCGTGCATTAGGGATCCCGCACCGCAGTCTCCCGTACCCACTCCCAGTCCTCTAATCTTATTTATTGATCAACTGGATACAACAAAAGCTTTAATAGAAGTATGTATTTTGGATAAGGAGTTTGAAGATAGTGTTTTGATAATTTGGATAAGCTTTTGATACAAAAAGTCTTTCTAGTTGAATGCATTTCAAGATACTCACAAGACAAACGCATCTTTTTTGGCTTAAACATTTTCTTAAATTTATTGCTCCTCGAGAAAAAAAAAAAAAAGGCCAAATAATCAAATAAAAAAAATTTGAAACTAGGAATAGTTAAAGCAAACGGAAAAGAATAAAAATATTTTATGAGTATAATAAGTGGTAACAATGTTGCTTTGATTGTGAAGTGGCTTGACTTGGGACTTCCTCTTACCAACCCAACACCTTAACCAGTAGTCCAACACTCACTCCAACCCCACAATACAACAACTAAATAAAGAGAACCATGAAAATACAGGGGTTTAATTGTAAACTTTTTAAAAATTTTACAAAGGAATGCATGTAAGTTACCTGCATTAAAAATGCAGGTAAGATTTTCCCTTATAGTTAACATGCAGAAGATTTTTCACGAAAGAAAAAAACAAAAAAAAAAGATGGTGGGGAAAATACTACACTTAACAACCTACGTTATTAATGTCCGTTTCTCATTTCTTTATATTTTAAGCTTCTATAGAACTTTCAAACTACATTTCCAAATTTGTTCTTTTCATTTTAATTTTTAAACATACTAGGATCGATAGGTATGCGTGTATATATCGCGTGTGTTTGGTGGAGTGTTTATAAGCAGTTAGGAGAATGGTTGTTAAAATTCCGATCATGATTTTAAGATCTAACGATTTTACGATACTGTAAAGCAAAAACGATCTCGATTTTACATATGATTTTTGCAAGCTTAAGATTTAATAGGATCCCGATCCCGATCTTGATCATATGATTTTAATATCTAATCTGATCCGGATTATGTTTGTAGAAGTTAAAAAACAAACATGTTAATTTTCTTAAACATTTCATAATCATTATTTAGGATAACATTTCTATGAAACATTCATATAATTTTATGTTTATGATATATATAATAATTTCTAGATTAGTATAATATTACAAAGTTTATTAAAAAAATGATATATATTAGGATATTAAGATCTCGATCATGCAAATACGAAAACGATCATGAGTATGACCTCGATTTTAAAAACCTTTGTTAGAAGGTGTGAGCCATGTGATTTGAGCGTTGACGATTTAAAAAATGTTTCACATATTATGATCACAACTACTGCTACGCTACGAAATATTTTTATAGAAAAAAACAGCAACTGCTACTGCTACTTTTGCCCAAACACACCTAATCAACTTATCAAACGAAAATGAGTGTATATATATCATACAGCTAAAATATGTGCTCTATATCGAATGGGACCTATTCAACTTCAATTCGTATATGCATTAGCATCTTAGGTTTTGTAAGCAAGATCTAACGGGTGTTGAAATGAGTGACTAATGTTTTACAAACTTATTTTTTTATTAGCGTGCATTATCTCATGATGTAAATAGTCGTACATGTGTTAAACACTCCATTTATGTGTGAGTAAATATTATATGAAAAGTTGAAGTTGACAACAAACGGATATATGTAAGTATCAACATAATTATTACACTTACGCTACGCATCGCTCATATTCGTCCCAAAAATGTACACATAAGATTGACGTCTTGCTCTTTGAAGCGACAGAAACTCTTGAGTTTGTATAATAAAGAGATCGAAAACGAAAGTAAAAAATCAGAGGGAAAAATCGACACCGTATATTACAATGAAAACATTTGAGGATCAGTATATGTCCCTGTCATGTTAATAATTGGATTCATCATTGACGTAGTTATTACTCCATATACTATTTTATCATTGACGTAGTTAAATAAAGTACACCCTTCATCACATGTCAATAAAAACATGCAACATATGTGTTCAATCATCGATATAAATTTGAAAAACGTAATTGCGTAAACTCGATTATTTGGTCAGTTTCATTTGATTTCAAGGTGTTCCGTGCCGGAATCCAAATCACATATCTAAAAAAAAAATACTGTAATTGAGAATTACAGTGATAAAGACGTCTAATTCAACTAATGTTTAACATTTTTTTTTTTTAATCATTATTGGAATTAACTAACCACCATGAGTTCGTAAAAATATAAAAGGTAACATTTCAACCAAACGTATATAGTAAATACTCATATATCATATTTACTCTTACAAAACAAGGTAAATAGAAATCTAAAACTAGTATATGAATCAAATCACCAAAACATGATATCATATTAATATATTATCATTATAGGCAAAGATTTACATCCTATCAAATATTACTTTCATATTTTGTCTTGGTAACATGGGTTGAACATTTTACATCGTCTATATACCCGTATACCTTTCCTATTTAGCACCTTAAATGTCCCATTTTATTCATCACTATCTTTTTTAGTTATCACCTAGTGCATGCCTCACTTCCGGTTATCACGGATGAGAAACTTTAGTAACTTTATAGTAAATTAACCACTCCGATTATTATGGCAACAATAGCAATAAAAGGCAAGAAACAATAGAGGATTAGTCTCTTGATCCATGTCCCAGTCCCGGTTCCGTTTCCCGTCCCAGTACCAGGTGGTGATGAAGTGCTTGGAATTGTACTGCTGCAAAAGTAGAGAAACCTTAAAGCAATCAAAAAGTAGTGTTTTTTATACTTTACTTTTTTAGTTGGAAACAAAAAATAAAACACACAAAAACACTTTGAAGAACATCTTTATGCATAATCATGACATTGTATTTAGGGTAAGATTTAAGTTCTAAACATGCTGAAGGAAAAGCCTTTTAACTCAAATCAACAAGTTAAACACACAAAACCATAAAAATGGGATCTTTAAGAAACATACCCACATATCATATTAACATTAGAACTCCAGGGAACTAATAGAACATAGACACTAAAACTTGAATATATTAATTGATCGAATGAATAAATTAACCAGGTCTCATACATGAGTATTTCTAAGAGAATAAAACTAAAGAAAAAGAATCCTAAACAACCTAAAACACAGAAACTTGGTCAACAAGGAAAACAAATACTCCGTACGTACTTATATAACTATATTAGAAACCATGCATGCATAGCTGGTGTCAGGGTCTTGTGGTACTTGTGTCCTACGTCAACATGATGAGACCAAACAAACAACGCGAAAAGTTTCAAATAGAGCAAAGATCTATCTAGTGATAAAAAATACTTGAAATGAAAAGGCCTATTTAGTTGAAAAACAACAATGATTAAGCAGTTAAGCACACAAAGTCTGTAAAAACGTGATCTTTATGCATCAAGAAACAAGCTCACATAACTTATCTCTAAACATAATGACTTACTCCCTAATAAACAATTCAATGGGGCAAAATCTACATAAAACGATGCTAAAAATGAAAGGTTAGTTAGAAAACACACCATGGGCTCCCAGCATTACAAGCAGAAGTTGCACCTGTTAATCATCAAGAAACAACAACAATAATTACATCATTTTGGTGTGTTTGTTGGTGTACACGCTCTACTTCACAAAGTAATGATCAAGCCAATAAAGCAGTAATGATCAAGAAAGTCTTACAAGCTGCAGGGGCTGTTTGGCTAACATTAGTTGTGCCTGCAAATTCACAACTCCATGCGATTTGACCTTTCCTTTGGAAATAGCTGTTCACAGCATAGTCACAGTGATCTTTCACAGTGTTAGGGTTATAACAAGCTCCATGTGGAAGGATTGGAGCACAATCAGCTCCATTTCCGCATGCAAAGTCGATATTCTTTTGTAGAACTTGGTTACTTTGTGCCACGCCACATACACAATAAGCTGCACCTGTTACACAAACCACATAAAAAAGGTAGTTACTTTTTGGCTCCAAAAACAAATCTAAGACAAACCCATTTGAGAACTAGCATAAAGGAAAAAAAATAGATCATACTGGAGTAGCCTGCCATGGCTAAGAGAACCACCATGAAGAGTGTAAAGGCAGCCATGGTTTTGTAAAGAACAATGGTGATCATAAAGCAGAGAAGATGAATTAAACAGTGAAAGAGGGAAAATTTTTGATTTTATTGAACGAATGAATTGTTTACATGTGAAAGGGTATTTATAATACTCCATGCGTCCCAAAATTATTATCCAGTTTGAATTTTCAAAGTCAAACTGGTTTAACTTTGACTATAAATATATTTTGTTTATTATATATATAATACTTGATGAAAAATTATATCATTGAAAAGTATACTTAAAACCCAATCCATTTATATATTTTGCATCAAATATTATATAACACCCACAAAAATATTTAGGGGCAATTGAGCATTTGCCCCATGAAATTCACCATGCTTTAAGCCTAGCCCCATGCGACTTCAAGTAGAGGGTTTTGCCCCAATTTGACTTATGCATTTTATGCCATTATGTTCATATGACCATTTTTGCCCCAAAATCAAGTACAGATGTGTAAGTGTGTGTAAGACTCAAGTACATATGTGTAAGTGTCATTTTTCTTGCAACTAGTACTATGTGTAAGTGTATTATTATACAACTTGTACAATTTTGCAAATAAAATATACATTATTTTTTTTATGCAACTTGTACAATTTATTTCGATTTGATATTTGTAATAGTAATTGTACCTTTTATGCGAACTGTACAAAATTTTATTCGATTTAACATGTAAAATAGTATGTATTGCGACTTGTACTTTTTATTCAAATTTATCCTTTTTTTATTAGATGTTTCTTAATAATTATGGAACAAATTTGTACTCGTAAACTAAGCCATGCAAAATATAAAAGGTCTTTCTTAGTAAAATTAATTAGCAACACGAAAGTAGTCACGCGGTTTCTTATGGTAAACGCTTCAAAGTCAAGACTTTATCAATCCTGTTAAAATCTTGTGTTTAGTTGCGGAAGTTACTTGGTATGTTATACATGAAGTTATGAAATTTAACTTTCAAAAAAAAAAAAAAAATGTTATACATGAAGTTAGAGGAAAGGGTGTGGTAACTAGGTATTTCTCCTCATTCGGGCCTACGGGTGCCACATCACCCCAACACATCTTCACAACTAACCCCCTCCCCACTCATAACTAACCTCAACTTACTCATTCGAGGCCCACCACTTACGATTTTTTTTTATTCATTTTTCAATCAAATTAAATTTATTTCATTAAAAAAAATACTAATAACTAAAAATAAAAAATGTTAGTTACATTTAAAAAAAATAATAAAAAATAAATAAATAAACACACAAGGACCAAACTGTAAATAAATAAAACTATAAGGACTAAACACACAAGGACCAAAACATGTTTCATCATCTTTTTTTTTTTAACATAGTTTCATCATCTTCTTCTTCTATATTTTTGCTGCAACAAAACACACACCAACACACACATGACACACCAAAACAAATAAACTAATTACAAAAGAAAAGAAAAATAAATAAAAATAAAAAATAAAAATAAAACATGATCTGTGTTAGGGTAAATTGCTCGTCGTCTGCGTGAGGAGCCTTCCAACGGCGAGCCTCAACGAGGCCCTCCCGGTGACGTGGCGAGGCACAACGAATTTGAGGAGCCTCCACGTAGGAACAACGAGCTCGTTCAACGAGCCACACCCTTTCCTCTTATTGTCAATTGTTCATACGTCAAATTAAATCTCACGCGAAAAACGACCAATTTGTAACTGCATTTAAAAAGTTTATATTATTTTTTAACTAAATTACTATGGCACTCTTGCGTCATGAAAACTTCGTTTTAACTGTTTAAAAGATACGATGAGGACAAATATAAGTTGCTAAAGTTGGTACTCAACAGAGTCCAACGAGTTATGAACAGTAATGTTATGACATATAGATCAACAAATATAGTTTTCAAAAGAGTTAGCTTTGCAATTCAAAAAGGGCTAGCGGCGCAACTTGTTGCTCGTTTGCCTTCAACCACTATGTAAATTCTATATGAATTACCATTACTTCATTGTAAAAAATATTAGGATATTTCTTCTTGTATAACTGTTTATTGGTTCATATATCTATCTTAATTTTATTGGTTCATAACTTCATACTATGATCCTTAAGTTGGTACTTAATTGTTTTAAATCCTTGACATGATCTACTAATTAATTTCAAAAATATAGTAGGTTCCTACAAGTATCGTGTTTCGTTAGCTTCAGTAACGGTATCCAAATTCCACAGCATATTTACATAGTCTCGCAACTCCTAGTATACGTATCTATAGAATGTAAAGTGGCGAATCAATGTAACAGATTGACACATTCACCTTTCCAAGTACCTCGAGTGAGTAACGTTTGTATATCTATACTATATAATAAACAAAGGTTTTGGACAAGTCAGCTAAGCACGCAGCATTAAAAACCCAATTAATTTAGTGATGTGGCCTTCCATAATTAAACGAAAATGTACAAAAACTCAATGCACTATTTTCTTAAAAAACCTACTATGCTGCTCATTCAAAAAACAATGACTTTATCCAATCTTCCTCTACACGCTCATTCAAAAAACAGTTACAACTCATCTAATTAATGACAGCCTTCATTGACAATCCAAAAATAAACCAAACGCTTATCATAATTATCATTATAGAGCGTTTTTTCTTGAATGAATGCTAAAATCTTCCTTTGCACGCTCCATAAGCTGTATTTTATTTAATCTCCCTAACCCGCTCCAATATTAATTCATACCAGTTCAAAAAAACCCAAAAAAGGCGTTTCAAGATCAAAAATTCATATAAGGTCATATGAGTTCCATAATTCTCATGTGCCACACCATATGAGACATTGTTTCTTTCATATAGCAGGTTTTATATGTTACATGTTTCTATTTGTTTTTTCAATTTAATTTTGTGCTGATTAATTTTAATATGTGTGATTCGATTGTTTTAATATTTTTTTTCAATTTGATATGCAGATATTAGTAAAAGAGAACAACTGAAAGATCCGAAACATGTTTTCCAGGATTTAATGGTTAGTTTGTGTTATGTTTTTTTTTTTTATATAGTGAATCATTTTAATAAAATTGGTCCCTTTTTATATCTGTTTATAGGGTTTTTAAAAATTAAGGCTTTTTTAGTATCTGTTTTTGAATAATTGGGTACTTATCGACTGCATACGCTTTATTTGAAGGCCGCATAGAAGATGTTCGATGAAATGTTTATTAGAAAGGAAAATGTTCATGGTAATCATTTGTGCATTGATTTAGTAATTTAATCATTTGAGCATTGTTTTTGTATTTTTAATCATACACGAAACTGTTTCCATAAATCCCAAAAAATCATTTGATGATGAAAATCAAAACAAACACTTCCTCCTTAAGTTTCGGTCTCAACTATTTTTGTAAACCAATTGATAGACATGTTGATTTGCCAGCCCATTTTGACTTTGTTATTTTTTAAATCTGTAAGTTATCTACTTTTTCCCTTTTTCGTTTCAATTTTGTTTCGAATTGTTTGTTGCATATGTTCTTTTGTGCTGATTAATTATTGTATGTTAATAAATTATTAGGGTTTAGATTTGAATCACATAATAAAACAATTGTGACTGAGTTAGTTTATTTGATCCATTAGGTGTGGCACATTCATTCTCTCTCAAATTCCAGAAGCTTACTATTTGCAGGTATGTGGTTTTGTTAGAATAAGTTTTTCTTTAGAGTCTTGGCAATACGTCTATGAATTTGATTTTGTTAATAAATTTATGAATATAAATATTGTTTCCCTTGTGGTTTATTTATGTTTGTTAAGAGTGTTTGATGATTTAGTTGAAAATTTTGGTACTTCCTTTAGAAATATGTAGATAAAGTTTTGATTTTTAATGTGAAATTTGGGATTTTTTTTTATGGGTTTTCGATTTTAGTTTGTAAACCAGCTGAAAATAAGCAGGATGTTTGGATGAGTCATGGAGATCAGGCGGTTTGAAGTTGTGTCAAGAAGTGAGTAAGGCACGCTTGCAGCTGTGGAGTGCGTCGGGAGGCGGTATTATGGGTTGCAATACTATCCTGAGGTATAAGACTTCTGATTTTGGTTTTTGTTGCGAAATCGAGTCAGTTGTTTAAAAATTTTAGTTTGTGTGATTAAAAGTTTTAGCTAATTGTTAAAATCTAAGGCGTTATTTGTTTAGTATAAAGTATTATTGCTCGCTTTCCTGTCACCTGTCATAACAATGGATGTGTGGTCACTATTGGTTGCAGGATTTGTTTCTTCATGTGGATGTAGGTTAAGATGTTATGCCACAATGCAATGGAAATACCTATGGATGACAACAATGATCAGGTGTGCCGAGGAAGAACACATTTTTGAAAGATTACAAGGGTAGTTGGAAGTCATCAGTTTTTGTTGATAAACGAATTGGAAAGCAGAAAGAGGAGCTTGGGGATTTTAATAAGAAGATTTTGAGGTCACATCGACAAATGCAGGTTAGTTTTTGTAACTATGCTTTATCATGTATATATGAACTTTGCGATCATGTGGATTGTAAAAAAATGACTTGACGAATTTTGAGTAGGTGTGGCAAGTGAATTTGGCCATCGAAGATTTTACCCGTAACATGGCAAGGCAAGGACTGGATGGCGTTTAATGTGCAGCCGTGTTCCTTTGCAGCCATGGCGGGCTTCAGATCTTTTTTACCCTGTTTCAGATGGGAGCACCTGAGCAAAACAATTGGGTTTATTTATGTAAATGCACTTTTTATTATTAGAGAACTATAATAGGTTATTGTATATTGTAGAAGCTATTAAGCTCCTTAGAGTGTTTGGGAGAGCTTATTTAAATGAAATACTCCGTATGTGTTTTTTGTTTATACAAGCTAATAATGATAATCCATTCTCATGAACTTATTTAGGGTGTGCTTTTGTTGCAGTATTCATTCATAAATAGGTATTATGGTCAGGCGCACCAAGTACTCTTAAGTGAATCCGGAGATGGGTACCTTACGCCCAATCATTCCAGCCTACAACAAAACGCGGTTATGTCTCTCTATGTTAGAGGGATAATGGTGCTGGCAAAACCACCTCCATCAATTTGGTCAGTGTCAAATCTGTTTATCATAACTTGCAACATGTTCATTGTTTGAACTCCTAGACACTTAAGTGCATATTATGTTATCCAGTGATTATAGAAAGCAATTTAGCCCATTATCGCATACGCCTCAAATGGTAATTTTACTAAGTTTGGGTAAATTTTAAGTAACTTAGCAAAGAGATTGACAGATTCCGTAAGTGTATTATTAGTGCATTCAACTTTCTAAACCCAACTATCATCTATTGTGTGATGTTATATTTTCTGTAATCATATTTAGTACGTGAGTTACATATATAGATTATAACATAAATGGGCAAATAAAGTGTTCTGGTCAACCTGACATGACCCGACTATAATTTTATTTGTTGCTAATATAATAGAAGAAAAAAGCTACATGATGGAAAAACAAAATGTTTCGGTCAGGGACATAAAAAACATATACATCCACACTACCAAACTAAGCACGTTTGAATTAACAAAAATTGTTGCATAGTATTCATCAAGCCCATTTGGCTTTCTTAAGTTTAGCCTATAGAATAACTTTCACTTGGATGTTTAGTTTGCTCGAGTTTGTAATAAGGAAACTGCACTATATTTTTGGACTTTAGAAAGTAAAATGGCCAGATTAACTGGATGTAGATACTACTAATGATATAGCTATGTTTCACGAAAAAAGTATCAGACCCACAAAAAGATATTCGTAAAAAATGAAAGAGTGTTATCATCTATATTAGTGACCTTTTCTGTGACCGACACTCTTTTGTACTGAAAGATACTTCTGCTCACTGCAGGAGCCTTAAAAATTTTTGCCAAACTTGATAATTTAAGTTTTGATATTGGTTTGAAACAAATACTTAGTGAAAATGATATTTCTACTACAATATTGAGGACCACATATCCTAAAGTTGTAGAGATGGTCGGAGCTACTACACATACTTGGGTACATAGAATAGAAGCACCTCCATTGAAATTATTGTTGGCATGTGACTTCGTGTATATATATGCCAATTTCATCACTTCTTAATACTTTTCGTACCATTTAGGATTACTCTTATGCATCTGATCGCAACATGCTTTTTAAAGTCCAGCTTATAGATTGTAACTGATTTATCGAGTTTGGTATGTGCAGAGCAATAATGTTGTAAATTATGATGAAAAAGTGATGGATGGTTTTTAAGATGCATATGGGCTCACTTCAAATTCAATCACACAAGAGAAGATGCGATTGTTAGTGGATCTTCAGGCTATACGTGTTTTTAATGTTGACTATGAAGTAATTTTATGGTTATCAAGGACTTGCGATACTTTGAGGAAATATTGTCTACTATATCATTGGAATGCGAAGCTGCTGGAATGAGGGAGCTCATGAGTACGCTAATCTAATCCAGGGGATTGCTAAAATTGTAGTCGCTCAAATGGGTGGTCCTGATGACAAAATGTTAAGAAGGTGGACTTTCAGAAGTTTTGAATTGTGCACCACAATGAACTCTATCATTCCTCCTCTTGGTTGTCTTGATGTTCTGTTTATTTGGTTTTATAATTAAAGTGAATGAGCTGTTTGTTCTTGGAAAGAAAATTAAGTCGACCAAGAGAAAAAAATATATGCCTGATCTTTTGTTGAATGCGACTGTAACATATACACGTGTATTTGGACGTGACAACGAGAAAATAAGCAATTAGATTTATAATTCAACGATTTATGCTGAACATTACGTACAGAACAATTTTATACAACCTGTGTGCATCCATATGATCGGGAAGTTTTGTTTCTTTAATATTACACTTAATTGTATTGTATTTGAAGATACAATCAGATACAAATACTAAATGTAATATATGCACATATATATGTTGTTTCAAGATTTCTATTGGCGTGTGATTATAATGAAGTGAAACTGTTATGGACCCTATGTGGGTTCTTCTAGGTGTGCACGGCATGTACATTGGGTATTAAATCGATAAGTGCCCACACACATCATTTTCTGTTCAAGATAATCAACTTTGGAGACGCCAACGCTTGGACATTTGTTAGTTTAATTGTAACAATCTCAATTGCTTATCAGATAATTGACGCATTGTCTTATTCTTTCTTTCACATATCAAATGGAACATGTTTACGTTATCAGCTTTCTTATCATCTCATTTTGCTACTCAAGAAAATCAATTTTGGAGACCCCAAATTTGGACGTTTGTTAGTGTAATTGTAACAGAAGCAATTTCTTATCTGAGAATAGACGCATTGTCTCATTCTTTGTTTCATAATTTGAATGGAACATGTTTACGTTATTACTTTTCTTATCATCTCATTTCTCTATTTCTTTAAAAAAATTACCCGGTGTCAACGGGTCTTCTAAGCTAGTAGTTATTATATACTATTAGCTCGTGACTCCTTGTAGCTCGAGTGTGTAACGTTTGTATATACTATTAGCTCGTGACTCCTTGTAGTTTTTAAAAGAGTTAGTTTTGCAATCCAATAAGGGCTAGCGGCGCAGCTTGTTGCCCGTTTGCCTTCAACCACTATGTAAAATTCTATTTTGATGAAATAAAAAGCTAGTCATATGCTTAATTACCTTGTGAAATAATATGTCTATACATGACGAAGAAGAACTCATTCACTTGTAAATTATACTTAAATAACACTACAATATCTCCTCTGAAAAAGGTCCCAAGCTTGTTATTTTCATGAAATTGTGAAAAGTACGTCTTGATCTCATATAAGTTTGACGAAAACCGACTTTTTTACAGGATATCACTAAGTGGGATTTACATTGCATTTACAAAGTGTGTGAATGATGTTGGTTTTGAAAATCTTAGGAAGGCTTCTTTCACAAACTTTTTGATCGACAAAGTCCATTTGCGTAGATTTGATATATGGCACCACACTAATTCAAAGGCAGTTTACGAGATTATGACATGAGTCACATGACGCTAGCTCTTGCAACAGTTTAAGATATACCACTGTTTTTGCCGACCCTAAACTTTACAAACAAAAATGTTCACATATGCATTTATATAGCTATCGTGAAAAGCTCACCACTATCAAGCACAAATGCTCTAAAGTAACAATATCTCGCGACAAACAATAGAAGTTAAGCTGCAAAGTATATATATATTTTAAATGGAGATGATTTTAGAGTCTAAATTAATGCATAAACCTATGTCTTACAGTATATATTAGCACATGCACTCGTTTAAGCTTAAAAGCACCAGGTACTCACAAGTCATACGGCTTGTGTTATAAAAAAAATATTGTTAGCTCAGTACTTTTTCTTTATAATACAAACTTTACAACAAAAATCAAGCACTCTCCCTCTAAATGTTGACATTATAAGACATCATATTGCTCACACATAACCTAGTAAAAGAAAAAAGAAAAATATCTCTTGGCTGGTGATTTCGGCACCAGACCTCATGACACGTTCTTTTCTTCGTTTTGAATCTGTTGAACACATACGTTATGATCTCTAAAAATCGACTTGAACCGGTTTCATCACATGTAACACTTTTGGTCTCACATGAAATATTAAAACGAGTCACATAAGGTAACGCTTGGAAAACATAATCAGATCTATAAACCAGGCATAAACCTAATAGGAGTATATATTAACGAGCTAACAAAGAAAATGAGAGAATATATGCATGGCTGTTTGTATGTTAAATTCATACCTGAATTCGAATGATAAATAAAGAAATGGTAGACTTGAGTTATTATTGGAATAAATTAATGGGTTTCATGGGTTTGTAATTAACTAGTTGAACAAAAAGGATGCCACATCACACATGCATGATCTTTCTGTTTCAAATCAGATATAAGTATAGAATAAGGATTCGAATTTTGTTGTAAAGTAAGGTATCACGAGTTGCTGTTTCGAATTAATAAAAGGGTGTGCCATCAGTTTGTTTATGTTCGAATAAAAGAAGTAGACGTGCATGTTATGTTTTATTACGAATTGTTAAAAAGGTATATAAGGTCGCGACTTGGGTTTTGATTTCGGAAATACATAAAAGTACAAGACAACAAGTCAAGTAATACTGATTATAAAATATAAATGAGGGCATGCAAAAAATTGTTTACGTGGGTATGGAATTTGCTTTTGGTGTGATCTCATGTAATGCATGCATGGTACTACTGGTGTTTTGCGTGTGTGATTGTGCTCGAAATTTTGTAACAATTTTTGGTGTCGCTTAGTTTTTGTTCCTACTCATTTCCGTTCGCCGAGCCGACATCAGGTTTCATTGTGTTCCTTCTGTTTTCTTAAGTCGGCATAACATATTTTGTCGTCGCGGTCTATAATGTCTAAGATATGTAAATAAATTTTGAACGACGGGGTCTAAAATCATCATCTTAATATTAAATTAGAGTATAAACCTTTAAATGAATTTATTTGACAATTTTAATATTTAATTTTAATAATTTATATTTTGACCATAAACTTTACTAAATGGTCGTAATTAACTCTACTCTATTATAATGTTCATTCGAGTGACCTAACTTAATTAATTATTAATTGTAATCATATAAGATTAATCTTGTTAATACGAGAAACTTACTTAAAGTGGAAACTTAATATATATATATATATATATATATATATATATATATATATATATATATATATATATATATATATATATATATATATATATAATGAAGGCGGTGTAATAAGATGAGAGTGGATTTGTTTTTAATTTTATACCATGTATCTCGTGTTCCGTTGAGCTAAAGTGTAAACGCGGTACCTAGATTTGATATTTGCAAGAAATATATTTTCTGAAAGCGTTTTTAAAATAATGTAAAAACAAAAATTATTGACTCCAAATAATGATTATCGAATTTAATTTATGAAAATAAAAAATAAAAAAATAAAATTAGTTGGGAGGTATGAAAAAGTCATGGTTGCCACTAAAAAGGGGTTGAGAGGTATGAAAAAAGTATGAATGAGGTGAAATGAGGTGGAATGATATTATTGGTGGATTTAGCAGGTATAGATGATTTCGGAAACATGACTGCCACCCTCCTAAAGCCCTTGACTAGAAAACAAACAAGTCACAAAAGTAGCGACCATAATACTCCGTAATAGAGTTTGGGATGGTTTCTCAAAAAGAATTGAACACATTCAACATACACAAGCCTCAAGCAAGTAAAAAACATCATGTCTCAATAACTATCATAGCTGCCTCAAAACTACCAACGCCCAATGTAGCACGACAACACTCCCAAATAAGCAGCTAAAAGCACCCCTGCACAAACTCTGTAGGCAAGATGTCGAGCATATGTCCCGATATACAACACGCTGGGACCAAAGACAAGTCCAAACAGAAAAACCACTAGAAGGATCTTGAAGAACAAAAAGCTTCGCGGAGTTTCATTGGCATTCTTTGTGACTACACATAGTAGAATTCCAGAACCACAAAGAATGAGTATACCAATCAGATAGATAAAGATAAAGCCTCCACCCGTCGGAATGTGTTTTAACGAAACAAGGCCGGGAATCATATATATCCCTAAACATGTAATGGACGCAAGGATAACGAGTTTTTTGATCTTGATCAAAGAAGGAGGCCTATTACATTTAATAAAACCAACGTAAGAAAACTGAAATTTAAACAATTTATGTACGAGAAATAACAAACCGATCGACTGTTACAGTTTACCAATAGCTATTCCATACTTTCTTTTCGAAAAGGCAATCATAAGTAATCATAAACATATAACTGAGAGTATATGTACAAAGAGTCTAACAAAAGTGACGTAATTACGATTTCAGTACAATATGATATAACATTGAAAAAAGAACACAGAAAATAATTAGCTTACCACCAATCCGGCCGATTCACCGTGTTCACCTGCTGATACTGATTTTCACTGTTTTGAATACAATGTTTGAAAATTTATGTTAGAAAAAATAAAACCTAAAACAACATATTCGACTCAATACTAACAATACTACCAATCAGCACAAACTATAAGACAATTAACAAAAGTCATCAGTACAACAGTTTTGATATAGACCACTACCAAGTTGATCGTTGAAGAAACACTTACATATCAACTGATGAGTAGTCGTTGTTCGGTATCGATGGTGTGTTGATCGGTGATGTTAGGGTTAGGGTTGCTTTCCCTGCCATTGTTAAATTGTTAGTTACGTACATTGGTGAATAGATCTCATCCTTATGATTTTGTAAAGGCGATCATTGTTAAATATGGAAAGACTATCAAACAATAACTTAAGCATATTGGCTACCTTCATTATATTGTTTAACGAGACCTGCCCGATTGTATGATATGCTCCTTAATTTAGGATGGATTCATTTTCAAAGTATGGTAACAATGCATGTATTAAACTAAATTTACATAATATCTAGCACGTACTATATATAGATCGTCTAATATACATGGATAGTTTTCTTTAAATAGTTTCTTCGGCCTCAAGAGTGGTCTAGTGGTTCTGGACATTAGCTAATTACGACCTAGAATATGTTCGTGTAACATATTTGTAATCAACTGTATCCTTTAACTAATCAAAAGTTTTTTGTAACACATTCACTCATACATCACAATCGTTGGAATTAAGATGAATAAATCTACCTCAACTTTTTTAATATTATTCATCTGGGTTAATAAAACCCGTGTTTATATCCGATATCAAATATAAATTCGTTCAAAGAGTTACAGGAAATTAGTCCCTAAACATTTTTATTCTTTATATGATATCATTTACACCTCATGTTTAACAATTTGAACATGATAGATAGTGTTAATTTTGTGCAACAACTGACAAATCTCACAAAAGAAGGAAAGTCCAAGAATGAAGTTGAAACCGGAAGACAATTGACATACAAACGTATTTGCATAAAATATATATGAATAGTTGTAAACCGAGACTATGCTCAAAGGCCGTGGCTGCTGGCACACAAGGGATCTTTGTTTAGATTGCACGATGTGGATTTAAGGAAGAATGTAAATACATGTAAGTTTACAAAGCAAGAAGAGTGAGATCAAATAGTATACTGGTACACGAAAGAGAGACACAATTGCACCAGAACTTGATAGAACGCAACGTGTGAAATCGACTAGAAAATACAAAGGGTTTGAGCAGGTGAAACTCCGTCTATTCTTGCATCGCTTGTTTAGACTTTGGTCCATAATACAAAGTTTATATTAAAGAGGTGTGCTTATCTAGTCGACATTTTAATGTTCTGACCTATTATCCATAGTCATCAAACTAAAATACCATATAGGATTTGTATATTTTAGTGAAATATATTGTTGATACAACCAACTCAATGCAACACGTTCACCACCAAAGTATGCGGATTCACCACCGCCACCTACAACCCATACACCTTCAAAAGGAAGGCTCTCCTATAGAGCTTTAAGCGGTGCTAACCCGGCCTGTAATGCTGGCATAAATGGTGCTTTTTTTTTTTTAACAGCAGAAAAGTATTATATATATAAACAAAAGAGCAACTTAGCAAGAAGCTAGAAGCATTTGGAACAATGTTTAGTTACAACGAGTATTACACGGATTATCAAACCATTCAAACCAATTAAGCGTAACATTTCTCACTCTAGATGAAATCCAATTGTAGGAGGCAAGCTTGATGTCATTGAGGATAAGATCCTTTGAAGGACGTTTAAGGGAGAAAGACATGTCATTCCGAAATCTCCATAGGAACCATATGGTTGATTGAACAACAGCATCAAAAAAAGCCACAAGATGATTTGGTATGTTGACTTTATCCGCAAGATTGACAGCATCATGAAGGCATGTTATAGATACTAGTCGGATACCCGCGCACAGCTGCGGCGAAAAATATAGTAACATGGTTAGTAAATAAATTGCTAGCCCAACTCTCCCCGCAATTCCCTACCCGCTTAGTGAATTCGTTTCACAACACTCCGAACGTATATGTGTTCGTTTGGGTTTTTCGTAGCTTTCTCGTGACATTATTATTACTGTATATAGAAAGATCCTCGCAATCTCTTTCCCGTCAAACACTCACCCAAAAGTATATGATTTTAACGAATCAGGATTGTATTGATTGAAATAAAGATTAAAGTTGTAAAATTTTGAATAAAAAACCCACTAAAAAACTACAAAACTAAAAACTTGTAAAAATATATCAAAATGGATGTTGAATTAAAGAGCACAAAATTTTAGAAAATATGGTGAAATTCGATAACAAAAAAAAAATAAATAGATAAAAAGGTATTTCAATTTGAAAATAAAGGTGAATTTTAAGTTGGGAAATGACACATGTCACCTTATTATTAGAGCTTCTTATCTTAATTTTTAGTTAGGAGTTAGGCTTGGAGTTAGTTGAGAAGTGACACATGTCACTTCATGATTGGAGCTCCTTATCTTAATTTTTGGTTTGGAGTCAGGCTTGGTTTATCCATGCATTATATAGTAGTATAGAAGTATAGATATAGATGTTTTGAATCTTCCACCATGTTAACACTTTCGACCATATCTCTTTTGCTACTTCACAGGAAACGAAAAGATGTTCCTCAGTTTCGATGTCATTGTCACACACGGGGCATAAATGGTGCTTGTGGATCACATAAATACGTTAACAGCAGAGACTGTAAAGATTACTCACGTTGTAGGGGCGGATAAAGTTTTTATTCCTATATGAGTATAAAACCTTCATTTGGTTTGGCTGTACCCGTTCTAATTATCACATACTATTATTGCTTTATTTTGACATCTCAAAATAGAGACTAAATATGCTTCAAGAACTATATTACTATTGGATTACGAAATAACTCTATATATTCCCTCTAGTATATGTATTCAATAGGTTCAACTTGTACAAAGAATAATCGACTAGTAACACACACTCAAGATGCCTAGTATTCCTTGTCAAGATGCTTTTGTATCAACTCTCACAAGGCGTGTGCTTCTTTTTTCGGTTTTAAACTATGTTTCGGTATTTAGAGTAGAAAATACAAAGGGTTTGAGCAGGTGAAATTCGATCTCTTCTCACATCTCTTGTATAGACTTTGGTCTTTAATACAATGTTTATATTAGAGAGCTAGGTGTGGTTATCTAGTTGATATTTTAAGATTTTCTATCCTTATCGTCCATAGTCATCAAAATAAAATACCATATAGGATTTGGCTTTATCATTATGTGAAGCCAAAATCTACAAAAATCCAATGAAACAGTCATAAGTGAAACTAATATGATAGAACTTTTTTGCAATCAACAATCTAAATCATAATATTGCTACGTAGTTTTATACTTTCGATGATTGTGTTTTTCATAGAAGAAACAATCATTGAACATTCGGGTGAAAAATAGAATGTTCAGTTATATGCTTGATATGTTTACATTGACTTGTTAGTTGTTTAGTATATTGTTTTATGAAAATACAACCAGCTCAATGCTTTACACTGCGTTCTCAAGTTGGGTAAAAGAGATGAAAGTGAAAGAAAGTGATGAAATGCAAAAAAGCTCATGTTCTCAAGTTTTTTTTAGTGAGGAAAGTGAAAGTATTTGAATGAAAGTGAGAGTCTTTTGCTTTAATAACTTTCACCCCACTTTTGGGGTGAAAGTGTGGGACTAAAAAAAGAGAATTTTAGATTACCACAACTACCCCTTATTTTTATTTAACTTTCATTCTATATAAGGGCAAAAATGTATTTTTGCTAGTTTTTCATTCTTTTATTTTTTCACTAATAACAAAAACACTTGTCTTTCTTTCACTTTCACTCTTAACTTGAGAACATAAAATTAAACACAACTTTTCTTCCTCTCTATTTCTCTACTCCCCTTTTCTTTACTTTACTTTCCCTTTCTTCTCTTTTTTTTCTTGAGAACACAGTGTTAGTGAATGTTTGTCCCACATCGGCAAGTGAAGAACAATTGAATGAGGAGAAGACTCTATAAAAGTGGGCAGATGCAATGAGGTTTCATACATCTCTTAGACATGTCTTTATATATTTATAGTTTTAAATGCTATGAGTTTTAATCACCTTATTTGTACAAACTTTTTGTTTTACATAGAGGATAACTTTTTGTTTTATCCTACATATAATGTGGTTAAGGCTTCTGACATTTATAAACTATACAATTCTCTAGTTAAACTTTTACGTCCCAAATTGTGTATGTACTAAGGCTGTTTTAAGTATATGTTAAAGAGAAACAGTACATCAATGATCATCTTAACTATACTTTTGCTTATACATTATGAAAAAATTAGTTTATTATATTCTTTTTGTTTATTATGTTCTTTTTAGAAACAGTACATCAATGATCATCTTGACTATAGCGTTGTAGCGGTGGGTACCATGAAATAATTTTTTTTGATAAATAATGTATTTTAGTTTATTATGTTCTTTTTGACAATAAATTTACGTATATCAAGAATTTCGTATAACCCGTGCCCGTTCGGGCTCGAACCCGTTTGCCCGTGCCTGTTCGGGCTCGAGCCCGTTTGGTCCATGCCCGTTCGGGCTCAAGCTCATTTGGCCCGTTACCCGTTCGGGCTTGAATATTTGTATAATGTGCTTTATTATTTGTAGTAGTGAAACTTAATGCATGAATTGTGTTTAATTTGGTTGTACAATATGCTTGATAATTTGTATTTCTTATATAAGAGGCGTTTTAATAACTGTATTAATTGTATTTATTGACCAGTTAAATAATTGCTTACATTAAATAGCATTAATGTGGTGTTTTGTTATACACTATGCTTCTTATCTTATACGTCTGAAAATTATGTGCATTAAAGTGTTGTACATTATCTTTCTTTTCTTGTAAGTAGTAGTCATTATAGTCATTGATAACATTAACCACTTTAATATCATTAATGTTGTAAGTATGAAAATTACATCATGCTTATTTTGTTGTACACTATGCTTATTTTGTTGTAAATCTGAAAATTGGTTGCAGCTATTGTACATTGTGCATAAATTGTTGTAATTTTTGGTGAGGGGTGTTTTTAATAGCATTAATGTTTTTTGATAGAATTTTGGTCTCAAAATTACACAATGCTTTATTTTTTTGTGCAATATGCTTACTTTGTTGTAATTCTAAAAATTAGGTGCATTAAAGTGTTGTAAACCATGCTTAATTTCTTGTAATTCTTAAAATTTTGGAGAGAGAGTCATTCATGCTTTATATGTAACTAGCAGGTACCCGCGCGTTGCAGCGGCGGGTACCCTGAAATAAAAATTTTCAATGGAATTAATAAAAATGTCACGGGATGTCATTCCGACACCTAAATTTGATTGGTCACAGCTTTGTGTATCGAGTCGAGTTTTATTGAGTCGAGTCTTGGTCACAGGTTCATGTCTAGGTTAAGATGGAGGGTTGTACATTGTGTTTAAATGATTGTAATATTAGGTGTAGGGGTGTTTTTAATGCTATTAATGTAGAATGAGAGTTGTACATTGTGTTTAAATGATTGTAATATTGGGTGTAGGGATGTTTTTAATGCTATTAATGTAGAATGAGGGTTGTACATTGTGTTTAAATGATTGTAATATTTGGTGTATGGGTGTTTTTAATGCTATTAATGTAGAATGAGGGTTGTACATTGTATTTAAATAATTGTAATATTGGGTGTAAGGGTGTTTTTAATGCAATTAATGTAGAATTCTAAGGAAAGTGGTCTGAATTTCGATTCATGCTAGTTTTTGTTGTACACAATGCTTTGATTGTTGTAATTATGAAAATTGCTTGCATTAAAGTGTTGTAAATCATGCATCATTTTGTGTACATCTGAATTTTTTGGAGAGAGAGTCCTTCCTCCATTATAAGTAGTATAGATATAGATAATATATAGTTTCTTACCAAATAATAAACATATATGTTATTCTCATGACCACGATAGCTTATTTCGGAATTTTTTAAAAAAAGAAACTAGTTATAATACCCGCGCATGCACGGGTTTTTTTCTAATTTTTTTGAATGATGTATTTTTAATTATTAAAAAACAAATAATTTAATCTTTATTTTTTTTATTTATGATTTTTAATAATATTTGTTTATTATTAAATATAATCATTTAAAAAATTTAATCATGTTGTTAGTTGCATTTTATCTATATTTTTTGTATTTATCTTCTACTTGTGTAGTATATCAACAAAAGAAAATTTTAAATTAAAAAAAAATAATTAAAATATTACCTAATAAGGAAATATTTTTTTTTCCCCGAAATACAAAAGTACCCACTAGGGGTTTTGTTTTATTATATAAAAGATTTTAGAGTTAATTGCATTTTTGGAACCTATGGTTTGACAAATTGCAGGTTTGGCCCTTAAAACTTTGAAAATGCATCGATAGTCTCTATTTTGAAGTTTAGATTGCATTTTTGGTCCCTATTTAAAGTTAAATGACTAAAATACCCTTTTGTCTTCTTCAGAAAAAGACAAGGGAATTAACTCCTCTTTTTATGTAAAAGTTCCATATCTTAATTAGTACTGATAATTTAATCATTTGTTTATAACATATAAACATCATTGATCAATATTCCTAAATGAAGTTAAACATAAACCTGTAAATTTGTACAGTAGCAGTTACTTGTATACAAATAATAATACGACAGAAGTATGGTTGACCAAGCATATTGATCGAAACGGCGTTGTTACAACTCGTCATCGAAAATTGATGTCGTTTACTCCATCGACATGACATTTGCTTCGTTTGTTTATTCTGATAATACAGAATAATATGTAAAATTCCCTATCATACATCCATAGTCTATAAAATACGAGTTTGATACTAATAAGCTTAAGCTAGTCATTTACCTAGAAGTGTATAAGATTTTTCACATCCGAGCCCATGAATATAACATAATGAGGGTCAGGGTTTCTCCGCATATTTGAAACTTTGAAAAGTATAACACAATAAAACTTTGAATGATTTAGGAAGCCGGATGAGATGAAGGCACAAGCTAGCACAGGTATTTTAGACAACGAATAATGTGGGGTAGCCGCTAATGTAGCACCTAAAATTCAAATTCGAGCCGATGTGGAGGTAGCCGCTAATTGCACAATATAAGATCCTAGAATTAGAGCCGAATAATACTCATCATAACATATTGAACCTTCTTATAATGTTCGTGTGACATATTTGTTTTCACGGAGTACCTTTTAATTGATCGTAAGTTTGAGTTTAAATTCCCTTCAATTGAAACAAATTTTTATAGCTGTGTTCCTGAAGTTTTTAGTAGCTCGTACCCAACTTAGATCCCAACTCTCACATTGTGTTGCTGAATAGTAATTTTGGAACCTATACAATTATTTATTTCGTCATAAATATAGATTAAAACAATTTTCAAAAAGAAACATGCCATGTCAAAATTGGGTAAGTATGCTTGAACAGTTTGAACATGATAAATAGTGCTAACTAGTGTGGTATCCCGTGCGTTGCCGCGGGAATGTTGTGTTTAATTTAAACTCGAAACGAAACGGTCGTAATTTTTTTGTTTTTTTAAGGACTAACTATGTAAAAGATCGATAACCGCGAGTCCTATTTTTGTAAATAATTTCTGGAAATAGTATAATTTTTTACATAAAAGCCTCTAAAGGTATCGGCAATTTGCAAAGTTAGTCCTTAGAGACTAACTGTGTAATTTATCGCTAACACAGGGATTGTTTCTGTAAATTTGCTACAGTAACGTGAACAATAATCGGTACTGTAGATAGCACTGTGTTAGTCCACGGCTCCACCGTACCCAATTATGGGCTGGACAAACTAAATGGACCAAGAAAAAATGCCGCCGTTTTAAACGCATTCAGGATATAGAATTCAACATTTTTTTTTCTTCTCCATATGGTAATATCCGGGTCAAGTCTCCTGCCACTCTGCCAGTATGTCATACTCCACGTCCACGACCCAAAGTCTTCGAAGACAAAATGTAGTTACATATTCTTAGAAATAAATATGTTTAGTTTTTAAATGCATATATATGTAGGACGAATACGTCTTGGTGCCAAAATATCAATCATTTACAATTCTTTCATTCGAGGATTACAAAATATGGGACAGAAGATGGGTATGGTTGTTTTAATCTTGATTTGTGGTGTTTTACTCGTGTCATCAGGTAAGTACAAACATTCTTACGTATTTAGTTATTACATACGTTGTTAGACAATCATTTATTATAACATTCTTATATATGTGTTAAACAGACCAGGCCGAACCTCTACGTCTTCGATCAGCACATGGGAATCAAACACCTTTACCACCAAAGTATGGGGAATCACCACGATCAACACATGGGAATCCTCCACATTTTCGATCAGTACGTGGGAATCCAACACGTTCACCACCAAAGTATGCGGATTCACCACCGCCACCTACAACCCATACACCTTCAAAAGGAAGGCTCTCCTATAGAGCTTTAAGCGGTGCTAACCCGGCCTGTAATGCTGGCATAAATGGTGCTTGTAGATCACATAAATACGTTAACAGCAGAGACTGTAAAGATTACTCACGTTGTAGGGGCGGATAAAGTTTTTATTCCTATATGAGTATAAAACCTTCATTTGGTTTGGCAGTACCCGTTCTAATTATCACAATACTATTATTGCTTTATTTTGAAATCTCAAAATAGAGACTAAATATGCTTCAAGAACTATATTATATTCCCTCTAGTTATATGTATTCAATAGGTTCAACTTGTACAAAGAATAATCGACTAGTAACACACACTAAAGATGCCTAGTACTCCTTGTCAAGTTGCTTTTGTATCAACTCTCACAAGGCGTGTGCTTCTTTTTTCGGTTTTAAACTATGTTTCGGTATTTAGAGTAGAAAATACAAAGGGTTTGAGCAGGTGAAATTCGATCTATTCTCACATCTCTTGTATAGACTTTGGTCTTTAATACAATGTTTATATACAAAGGGAGTGGTTCTCTAGTTGATATTTTAAGATTTTCTATCCTTATCGTCCATAGTCATCAAAATAAAATACCGTATAGGATTTGGCTTTATCATTATCTGAAGCCAAAATCTACAAAAATCCAATGAAACGGTCATAAGTGAAACTAATATGATAGAACTTTTTTGCAATCAACAATCTAAATCATAATATTGCTACGTAGTTTTATACTTTCGATGATTGTATTTTTCATAGAAGAAACAATCATTGAACATTCGGGTGAAAAATAGAATGTTCAGTTATATTCTTGATATGTTTACATTGACTTGTTAGTTGTTTAGTATATCGTTTTATGAAAATACAACCAGCTCAATGCTTTAGTGAATGTTTGTCCCACATCGACAAGTGAAGAACAATTGAATGAGGAGAAGACTCTATAAAAGTGGGCAGATGCAATGAGGTTTCATACATCTCTTAGACATGTCTTTATATATTTGTTGTTTTAAATGCTATGAGTTTTAATCACCTTATTTGTACAAACTTTTTGTTTTACATAGAGGATAACTTTTTGTTTTATCCTACATATAATGTGGTTAAGGCTTCTGACATTTATAAACTATACAATTCTCTAGTTAAACTTTTACGTCCCAAATTGTGTATGTACTAAGGCTGTTTTAAGTATATGTTAAAGAGAAACAGTACATCAATGATCATCTTAACTATACTTTTGCTTATACATTATGAAAAAATTAGTTTATTATATTCTTTTTGTTTATTATGTTCTTTTTAGAAACAGTACATCAATGATCATCTTGACTATAGCGTTGTAGCGGTGGGTACCATGAAATAATTTTTTTTGATAAATAATGTATTTTAGTTTATTATGTTCTTTTTGACAATAAATTTACGTATATCAAGAATTTCATATAACCCGTGCCCGTTCGGGCTCGAACCCGTTTGCCCGTGCCTGTTCGGGCTCGAGCCCGTTTGGTCCGTGCCCGTTCGGGCTCAAGCTCATTTGGCCCGTTACCCGTTCGGGCTTGAATATTTGTATAACGTGCTTTATTATTTGTAGTAGTGAAACTTAATGCATGAATTGTGTTTAATTTGGTTGTACAATATGCTTGATAATTTGTATTTCTTATATAAGATGAGTTTTAATAACTGTATTAATTGTATTTATTGACCAGTTAAATAATTGCTTACATTAAATAACATTAATGTGGTGTTTTGTTATACACTATGTTTCTTGTCTTATACGTCTGAAAATTATGTGCATTAAAGTGTTGTACATCATCTTTCTTTTCTTGTAAGTAGTAGTCATTATAGTCATTAATAACATTAACCACTTTAATAGCATTAATGTTGTAAGTATGAAAAATTACATCATGTTTATTTTGTTGTACACTATGCTTATTTTGTTGTAAATCTGAAAATTGGTTGCAGCTATTGTACATTGTGCTTAAATTGTTGTAATTTTTGATGAGGGTGTTTTTAATAGCATTAACGTTGTTTGATAAAATTTTGGTCTCAAAATGACACAATGCTTTATTTTTTTGTTTAATATGCTTACTTTGTTGTAATTATAAAAATTAGGTGCATTAAAGTGTTGTAAACCATGCTTAATTTCTTGTAATTCTTAAAATTTTGGAGAGAGAGTCATTCATGCTTTATATGTAACTAGCAGTTACCCGCGCGTTGCAGCGGCGGGTACCCTGAAATAAAAATTTTCAATGGAATTAATAAAAATGTCACGGGATGTCATTCCAACACCTAAATTTGATTGGTCACAGCTTTGTGTATCGAGTCGAGTTTTATTGAGTCGAGTCTTGGTCACAGGTTCATGTCTAGGTTAAGATGGATGATTGTACATTGTGTTTAAATGATTGTAATATTGGGTGTAGGGGTGTTTTTAATGCTATTAATGTAGAATGAGGGTTGTACATTGTGTTTAAATGATTGTAATATTGGGTGTAGGGATGTTTTTAATGCTATTAATGTAGAATGAGGGTTGTACATTGTGTTTAAATAATTGTAATATTGGGTGTAAGGGTGTTTTTAATGCAATGAATGTAGAATTCTAAGGAAAGTGGTTTGAATTTCGATTCATGCTAGTTTTTGTTGTACTCAATGTTTTGGTTGTTGTAATTATGAAAATTGCTTGCATTAAAGTGTTCTAAATCATGCATCAGTTTGTGTACATCTGAATTTTTTGGAGAGAGAGTCCTTCTTCCATTATAAGTAGTATAGATATATATAATATATAGTTTCTTACCAAATAGTAGTACTAAACATATATGTTATTCTCATGACCACGATAGCTTATTTCGGAATTTTTTTAAAAAAGAAACTAGTTATAATACCCGCGCATGCACGGGTTTTTTTCTAATTTTTTTTTTAATGATGTATTTTTAATTCTTAAAAAACAAATAATTTAATCTTTATTTTTTTTATTTATGATTTTTAATAATATTTGTTTATTATTAAATATAACCATTTAAAAAATTTAATCATGTTCTTAGTTGCATCTTATCTATATTTTTTTGTATTTATCTTCTACTTGTGTAGTATATCAACAAAAGAAAATTTCAAATTAAAAAATAATAATTAAAATATTACCTAATAAGGAAATATTTTTTTTCCCGAAATACAAAAGTACCCACTAAGGGTTTTGTTTTATTATATAAAAGATTTTAGAGTTAATTGCATTTTTGGTACCTATGGTTTGACAAATTGCAGGTTTGGCCTTCAAAACTTTGAAAATGCATCGATAGTCCCTATTTTAAAGTTTAGATTGCATTTTTGGTCTCTAGATAAAGTTAAATGACTAAAATTCCCTTTTGTCTTCTTCAGAAAAAGACAAGGGAATTAACTCCTCTTTTTATGTAAAAGTTTCATATCTTAATTAGTACTAATAATTTAATCATTTGTTTATAACATATAAACATCATTGATCAATATTCCTAAATGAAGTTAAACATAAACCTGTAAATTTGTACAGTAGCAGTTACTTGTATACAAATAGTAATACGACAGAAGTATGGTTGACCAAGCATATTGATCGAAACGGCGTTGTTACAACTCGTCATCGAAAATTGATGTCGTTTACTCCATCGACATGACATTTGCTTTGTTTGTTTATTTTGATAATACAAAACAATGTAAAATTCCCTATCATACATCCATAGTCTATAAAATACGAGTTTGATACAAATAAGCTTAAGCTAGTCTTTTACCTAGAAGTGTATAAGATTTTTCACATCCGAGCCTATCAATATAACATAATGAGGGCAAGGGTTTCTCCACATATTTGAAACTTTGAAAAGTATAACACAATAAAACTTTGAATTATTTAGGAAGCCGGATGAGATGAACGCACAAGTACATAAATAGTGCTAATTTTGTAAGGGACATTTTCGTTTTCAATAGAATAGCGGTCGGACAATGAAGATTCACTTTTTTTTTTTTTTTATCTGACAACAATTTCAACATACAAAATGTATCATGTTCAAATTGAATACGAGAGAACTTTATTTATCTATAATAAGGGAACAAAGTTTACATTGGTTTCATAATGTTCTTTACTACATGTTGGTGAAAACCCAATCATCCCAGCTCCATATTTCAGATTTAATTATGACCTAGCTTGTTGATACACTAAAAGAAAGACACAAACAATGCACGAGAATTTGACTGGAAACATACAATAAAGAAGCCTTGTAACACACTGACAAGTTGCTTTTTATCAACTTCTCCAACAATCTCACAAGGTGTGTGCTTCTTTTTTGGTTTTAAACTTGGTTTCGGTATTTAAAGTAGAAAATACAAAGGGTTTGAGCAGGAGAAATTAGATCTATTCTTACATCTCTTGTATAGACTTTGTTGTTTTAATACAAAGTTTATATTAAACGTGTGCTTATGTAGTCTTTATTTTAAGGTTGTGACCTATCGTCCATAGTCATAAAACTAAAACACCATATAGGATTTGGCTTTATCATTATGTGAAAGACAAAATCTTCAAAATCCAATGAAACATATACAAGTCAAAAGTGAAATTAGTATTTTAAAAAATTTAGCAATCAACCATCTAAATCAAGATGTTGGTTACATGTTTTCATACTTTGGATGTTTGTATTCTTTTCATAAAAGAAACAATCACTACATATATGAGTGAAAAGAAAAAGGTTAATTCATTTTTGATTTGTTTACATTGACTTCTTAGTTGTTGTTTATATTGTTTTATGAAAATACAACCAGCTCAATGCTTTAGTGAAAGTAACATTGTTGAATGTGTCTAGAGAATGTTTGTCCCACATCGACAAGTGAAGAACAATTAAATAAGAAGAAGACTTTATAAAGTAGGGAAGGTGCAATGAAGTTACTTACATCTCATAGATGCCTCTACATGCTTATAGTTTTAAATGTCATGAGAGATAAAAATTCTACTTGTATAAATATACAGTATTGTTTTATACTAGGGACTTTTTTCTTTCATAACATTTATAAACTATACAATTCTCTAATTAAACTTTTATGTCCACATTGTTTAAGTGCTAATGCTTATTAGGTTAATTAAACTTTTATGTCCGCATTGTTTAAGTGCTAATGCTTATTAGGTTGTATGAGTACACTAGTTTTTTTCGATACGCTTATTATATAGTCGTATGTATGTTATTTTCATGACCACAATAGCTTCTTTTGGGTTTTATTAAAGTTTATTTTAGACACTTGGCTGTAGTAGACCTAATGCTTGTAAAATCAAGTTTTGCTATCATTTTTTGTAAGGTAAAAGTTCCAAATAGTGATCGAGTTTTAGACTTTTAGTTAGTACTAATACTTACGTCATTTGTTTACAACATATGCACATCATTGATCAATATTCATAAATGAACTTAAACATAAACCCGTAAATAAGTACAGTAGTAATTACTTGTGTACAAACACTATATATGACAGAAGAACGTTTGACTAGGCATATTGACCGAAACGGCGTTGTTACAACTCGTCATCGTAAATAGGTGTGATTTACTTCATCGACACGACTTCTGCTTTGTTTATTTATTCTGATAATACAGAGCGATTTGTAAAATTTCCTATCAAACATCCAGTCTATAAAATACGAGTTTGACACTAATAAGCTAGTCTTTTACCTAGTAATGTAAGAGATTTTGCACATCCGAGCCTATAAATATAACATAACGAGGGTCAGTGTTTCTCCGCCTATTTGAAACTTTTGAAAAGTATAACACAATAAAACTTTGAATGATTTAGGAATCTGGATGAAATGACCGCACAAGCGTATGTGTTTAGGAAAACGAAACAAAACAATATGATTTACGATGCCACGTAACATAATCACGTACGAGTTGGATTATATGAAACTTCATGATTGGAATTGAGAAAAGACGACAAGATTCCTCAATTACATGTGAATATCACCTGTTGCCTATGAGCCACATATCAATACTTGGCGTTTAACGTGTCAACCCATTTTTCTTGTATATTATTAGTGATATGCGTAGTGAAGAGACATAATGTATAATACAAAGTTTATGTTAAATTTTAAGGTTATGTCCATTGTCCATAGTCATAAAACTAAAAAACCATATAGGATTTGGCTTTATCATTATGCGAAAGCCCAAATCTACAAAATCTGCTACATAGTTTTATACTTTCGATGATTGTATTCTTTTCATAGAAGAAACAATCATTGAACATTCGAATGAAAAAAGAAATGTTATGTTTGCATTGACTTCTTAGTTGTTTATTTTCATTACTGAAAATATTGTTCAAAGAGGAGATGTGTAACCATAATATAGAACCTACTCAATGCTTTAATGAATGCGTTTTGGAGAATGTTTATCCCACATCGACAAGTGAAAACAATTGGATGAGGAGAAGATTCTATAAAGTTGGGAGGTGCATTGAAGTTATTTACATTTCATAGATAATTCTTTTACATGCTTATAGTTTTAAATATTATAGGTGTGAAAGATACAGTTTGTGTAAACTTATTGTTTATGAGTAATACAAGTTGATATTTTTCCATTTCTAATATTTATAAACTATATAATAGTTTAGTTAAACCTTATTTATTTATTTATTTATTTGCCTCACAATGTTTAACCATATTTAGAAGTGGTAATGAGGCGATCATAAAGCCAACTTATACACCAAGAAAGACACAAATAATGCAACACAACATAAATCGACACAGTGCAACACCTAAAATCGACTAGAAACACACAACAAAGACACCTAATAATACCTTGACAATGTACTTCTTAACCATCTTCCCAAACAAGCCTCACAAGTTGTGTGGTTTTGTTTTTCAAATTTAAACTCCGTTCCAGTATTTGGAGTAGAAAAGGTAAAAGGAGCAGGGTAAATTCGATATATTCTTACATCTCTTACATAGACTTATGAAAACTTAAGCCACAAAAAGCGAGCTTATGAAACATAAGCCCAAAACTAAATAAAGTATAAGCTGAAACAAACACCTCCTATATTGGCCGTGTGACAGGTCAGCAGGCCTCGATACTCGACGACCCTTTATAATAACTTGGTAACCATAAATGTAATGTTTCAAACTTTAAGGGTCTAAAAACAAAACTTGAAAAATACAAAATCACAAATCATTTTCCACTCCAACAAAAAAATAAAAATAAGAGGCGGGAAAACAAAAGCACAAGCGGCGCGTGAGAGTGACGGACGGCGCGTGAGACATGACAACGAAGAGGAAACCATCGGAAAGCGAAATAAAGACCTCAATAGACTCCATCAAAGCTTCAGATGTATATATCTCTACTTTTTATCATTTAATTTTATAATTTTTATAATTTCATTTCGTATTAGTAATTTAGGTTTTAATTATAGTTATGCATAAACTGAATTAATTAGGTTTTTTTTTTTTTTTTTTTTTTTTTTTTTTAAGGAATAATGTGTAACTGTTTTAATTTATAATGTTATTAATAAGTTTATATATCTCTAGATGATGAATTGTTATATCTCTGGCTGGTGGAATGTTTTCGAGATGTTACGAATTTCGCCTCGTTTTTTCGAGATGTTATTTAGGTTATTCCTCTTTTGCGCCTTTCGTTTTAGTGTTTTATGATGTAGTTTGGTATTTGAGTGGCGGAGATCGCACACCTCACCGTGGCACCTTTGGCGGCGCCATAGCGTACAGTGGCTTGCGCCTTTGGTTTTAGGTTTTTTTCTTATACACAGATGGTAGTAGCTAGGTTTAAGGCCAATATTAGTTTTTAAGTAACTGTGAGGAGGTTATAGAGCTTGTGTCTTTGTTTTTAGTGTCTTATAAGTTGTTTAGGACCGTGTTTGGGGTTTCGTTAGTCGTTAGGGATTTAAGTGGCGGCGGCATAGCGTTTTTGTGGCCTATGGCCAAAACAAGCGTTGTCGATTTTTTATTTTTGTTTTGAATGTAACTTTAATAGAAAGCGAAGTGAGTATTTTGTTTGGTTGTGTTATAGGCCAAAAGCTGACCAGAACCTAAGAGTCTAGGACTTTTATGGTGTGAATTGTGAGCTTTGGTTTAAACATGAGAACTTCCTATCATGGGATTAGTTGATTTGGAGGTTTACGCCCTGGTGTTTTCTAGTTTATGCAGGAAGGATTAACTAGTTGCATTATTCACCTGATTAATTAATAATGTTATTGATTGTTAATAAGATTTTACCTCTAGAGGAACATTGGATCTATTGTTACAACTCTAAGGGACTGTTTTTGTAACATTACATCTTGTACCGGTTTTCTATGAATTACGAGTTTCAGAGTTTGTATATAAGTTGTAGGTTTCTGGCTACTGTGTGATTATCGAGCTCGCGTGCAGCGTGCAGATTTGGTTTTAGCCTTTTGGGGTATTAGAAATCCTATGTGTACTGAATTGGAATTGTGCACCTATATGGATAAGTTTGCTTTGAGTTTTTGTGTAAGGATTATGAGGACATTTAGGAATATAAGTCTCAGAGTTTGCAACCTACTGTCCTACATCATTTATCATGCGACTTGTGAGTTACCAATAACCTCCCACCATGGATTTAGTTGATTGGAAGGTTTTGGCTAGTTTGATGCTTTGGGCTCGGCATGTTACAGGTTATGCTGTGAGTCTAAGTTACATACGTAATTCAGGGTCGAAACAGTTAGTCCATAACATCGCACCCTTAAGAATTTAGGGTGTTTTTCAAGGTCTCTGTATAATTTGACATATTTTATGGTTTGTTCTACCAATACATCCACCCTTGTGTGAAGGGAGAATGTAACATTATTGTGTGATCTTACTTTGCGTTGGACTTATAATTCTACAGGTGGTAGAGAGCCGTACTCAACTAATTTCTGAACTTGGGGAGTTAGATGTTAGTGATGAAAATGGACGGGCTTCTATCCTGGACTGTCTAACAGTATCCTGCTTACCAATTTTATGCTTAACTACAACGATGAAAAAACTGTTATAGTTCTATATTTAGTGCTCTGTCTTTCTACTGTCACCTTAACACTTGGCTAGACATTCTGGGAAGACTTCACGTGTCTGGATGTATCCCAGTGCATGTTAAACAAAACAATATTGCAAGTGGCTTCAAATTACCTAGAATCGGATATATCCAAATGCCTCAGCCAGCTGCTTGCTTTAGGAACCAAGGTACATTGCTATGCACTCCTGTACTTATATTATAAAAACTGACGAGTTTACCCTTTAGACCAAGTTGCTTTACAAATTTGTACAGGGAAGCATCTGGTGTAGAAAACACATGAAGATGACACTTATGTCAACCGATGATTCTCAAGAGGAAGAACATTATGGCCTCTTTTTTCAGGTGATATGCTTGTTCAGGTCAACCTTTACTTCACATATGGATTTGAAAAAAAGCCCAACTCTACAGACTTCGTCCATTTAAAATGTCTGCACAGAGCTTGTTAAGTAATACAGTACGGTTTTATTTTTGTCAGGTGCTTTTGGATATGTTATCCCAATTAGCTGCTGTTTTATCAGCTTTGGCAAGGCACCCAGTTTCAACAGCAAAGGAGTTAATGTCCGCAGTTGAAACATTCATTTTGGAACTCTTAAATCTTACAAAAGACTCGATATTAGAGGCTAAGGTAACTGCTTTCCCATTTTTACTTTTCAGTACATTGCATATGAACACGCGATAGTGAAAGTAGGATTTGTGTATATTTGGTGTCGTATCTTGTTTTAGGTAGCAGTGATGTTTTTATTCATTGCCGAAGTCTGGCATTGGGTGCTTTGGGTTGCAGTTATTCAGGGGTGCCATTGGGTTTCTATGTGGCATTGACTGTAACCTCAAGGTATTGATCATGTATTCACATGGATATGAGACTGGGTTTACAGAAGAGGAAGTTTTGGTCTTCCTTTTTACCTTAAGAAATATGAGATTTAAAAATTGGAAAAAACTAAACCTAATGGGTACGGCCCATAGGGCCGGCCCAACTTCATTAGGTCTAATACAGCTAAACTAGAAACCGTCAGTTCGTCATGATCAACTTCATTAGGTCTATCGATTTGGTTTCTGAGCTGTATATATGAATACACTAATGCTCGCATGTATAAAGGCACCCCCATATCTTTAGGTTTATAGAGATATTGAGTACTAGTATTTATGTATCACACGATTGTATTCCCATAAAGGCACCCCCATATCTTTAGGTTTATGCTGTAAATTTATGCCAATCAGTTTTCCTATTAACCGTTCGTCTACTTTGATTGAATTTTTCTTAAGCTATCTATAATTACACCATAGTTGAAACCGCATGGTAATTTTGCTCTTCTATCGTCATGACAGAGAATTCATACACATGGGTCAGAAGTACTAAAGGCATCACAAGTGATCCTTGATGCTGTTATATGTCTATGCAAAGCATACTGCAACAACACAACGTCGGATGATAATGGTAGGACTGAAAAAGATGTACAAAGCAGTGTCAAAGAATCAGACGATGTGAATCATGTTATCAGTGTAGTGAAATGTACTGTTGAATATTTGGTTGAATTGGGGATCCTTGCTGCTAATGCTGGTGGAAATTTAGTGACTGGACTAAATCTGTCATGGAAAGGAGTCATTACTTTGCTTCAGCTAGGCAAAGGGTTGTTATCAGATAAGCTGAACATATCAGACATTATTCTGTCCCTTATTTCATTGGCTAAAGGAGCTTTAAGTGGTGCAGCTCAGACTTGGTCTTCATTGATAGATTCAAATTCTTGAACTTCTGGAGCCAACGTCAGTTCATCTGCTCAATTCCTTGCTAAATTCAGCGCAATTGGGACACAAGCATAAATGTCAAATTCTTGACTGGCTGTTCACTGATATTACCACGTCAAGTTTTGTCCCTAAAGATGACAAATCGATGGATGCAATCTTTTCTTTGACTTGTGCTTCAATGCATGAGTCGAAGTTACTGTTACTTGGTCATGTTGCCTTATTTGTTAATCTTCTGCGAAGTGCTCCTGATCTGGAAGATGATGTGAAACTTGTGATTGCCAAAAAGCTAGAATGGCTTTTGAATATTCTAATCGACGAAGATGTTTATTCATCTATTATTGCTTTGCCATTACCTCTGCTACACGCTTCTGGTAATCAGAATATGTTTTCTTCTGTAATACATGCAATGAAGACCTTTATGCTTGTGGCTTCTTCAACTTTAGTTTGGGGAGAAGTTGAGTCGTTTTTGCTTGAAAATTTCTTCCATCCACATCATCTTTGTTGGGAGATTATTATGGAACTTTGGTGCTTTTTGGTTCGACACGCTGAGTCAGACATGGGGAATGCTATTATTGATCAACTGTGCACACTAATGAAAACCACTGTTTCTTGGGAATCAGTTATGGATTCTGGTAGTGTTCTTCGTAAACTCGCGAGATCAATCTCCATGCTCGTTAAGTGTGGTTCACATTCAATGACAGATAGAGTTTTTAACTTCGTCACCAACAGTAATGTATCCAAATTATCGTCTGCTATGTATATAGCTTTGCTCATGGAAGGATTCCCATTAAATGGTCTTTCAGATAAGGTCAGAAATGTTGCTAAACAAAGACTACTAACAGAGTATTTTAACTTCGTGGATGTATTCGACAATGATTCATCAAGGGAACGTGCAAATGTAATGTTTGGTGCACCCGTTTTTGCCTTGTCTGCTGCTCTGCAATCTCAGTAAGTAACACTTGATTTTAACCAAGTTTCCTCAAACATGTATTCTCATTCTCAAACGAAGTACACACTTTCCATTTTTTCTGGTTTAGTAAATTGTTAAACTTAGGCAGATAAGTAAATTTGACGGAGACGTTAAAACATCAATTACAACATCCTACAACCAAAATAGAAAGCGGAAGTTGGTTACTATAAACTACAAAACACTAAAATGTTGGTTACCCAGTATAGAAAAACGTCAAGTTTTATAGTCACTTCAAAAACTTAGCGAAAGTTTGTACCTTTATATTACTCAGAAAATACTGTTACCCATAATAGAAGTTTGAGGAAAGTTGGTTAACTCTCACGCAATTAGCTCATTTGTTTTATTTTAGTCTTAATTACCTTTTGCTAAAATTTCCACCTCCTATGTTCTAGGCAAGTGAGCATATCAGACACAGAAATGAAAACAATAAAGCTATTAAGCACGATCATCAATAAATACAACACTTCCAGTGACAACTCAAAGGACCAGTACCGTAAGCTTCTGAGTGAAACATTAGGGATCATTTCTAGCATGAAGCATCTATATACATCTGAAGAAATGGGAAGAGTAATTTTGCAGCTTCAAAGTCTTTTCATCTCAAAGTCTGCTGTCACAGATTCTGGATTGTCGAAGTGCAAACCAAATTTAACTGCTTTTGTGGCGGGACTTGGTCACATCCAATTTGAAGAAACCGATAATAATAATTCAAAGGTTTCAGCTTCATGGGAATTGTTTCACATGCTGTTAAAAGAACGACATTGGTCTTTAGCTCATCTGTCAATGACAGCGTTTGGGTATTTTTCTGCACGTACTAGTTACAATGAGCTGTGGAGGTTTGTACCACCAGATGCAGCATTATCGTTTGATTTGGAGTCTGGAGTTGATGTAAATGATGAAAGGTTTATGTCTGAGTTTAAGATGTTTTTTTGAAAAGGAAGTGGCTAATGTCAAAACTACCCCTGGTTCAAATGAGCTTGCGCTGCTTGTTAAAGAAGGTCTATTGCTAAAGCAAATGGCCCACAAGATGATGACCATCGATAGTGATGCAATGGAGATAGATGATACAACACAAACTAACAAGAAAAGAAAATTTCCAGATGGAATAGGCGAGGGAGTTTCATTGTTGCAGAATGGCTTGAGGGTAATTGCTAACGGTCTTAGCTTGAGGCCATAAAAATAGTCATCGGGTACCCGCCGCCGTATTGCGCGGGTACTCTTCTAGTAGTATAAATAAAAGTCTTGTTCAAAGAGGGGATGCGTAATCACAATATACAAATCCAACTCAAGTGAGAGTAAAATTGCTCTAAGGTCTGATGTCTCTTAAGGACTACTAATGTTTGTCCCACATCAACCAGTGGAGAACAGTGTATTGAGGAGAAGATTCTATAAATTGGGAAGGTGCATTGTAGTTATTTGTAGCTCAAATATTTGCCATTATATGCTTATAGTTTTAAATGCTATGAGTGTGTAAATGTTTTGTTTATATAAAATATAAACGTTACTTTTGCATATTCATAATATTTACAAACTATACAATTTTTTATTTAAACTTTTTTGTCTAGGAGAAACTGTACAATTTTTTATTTAAACTTTTTTGTCTAGAAGGTTGTATCAAGTATATGTATAAGAGAAACAACATATAGCCTCTAACTATAATGTTTCCAGATAGTGATTTGTGTTAGGCTTTTAATTAGTGAACATCACTGATCAAAATTTGTAAATGACTTAAACATAAACCCGTAAATAGGTGGTAGAGTTTAGTTACTTGTGTACAAACACCGTATACGACAAAGGAATGGTTGGTCAAGAATACCGACCAAAATGGTGTTGGACGTAATAAAACTTTGAATGATTTAGGAAGCCTGATGAGAAGACCGCACAAGCACATGTATTTTAGACAACGAAACAAAACGATATTTTGAGTTATGATGCCACATAACATAGTTACGTACGAGTTGGAATTGAGAAAAGACAAACAATATTCCTCAATGACATATCAAATATCACATGTTGCCTGTGAACCACGTATCAATTCTTAGTGAAGAGATATAATATGCATATATAATGGTATGTGAATATTGGACATAGAGATGGCAAAACGGGCAGGCCAGGCCGGGCGGCATAGGCACGGGCTAGAACGAGCACGGGCTAGAACGGGCACGATCTAAATGGGCACATGTTATACAAATCGCTTTATAGAAGATAAAAAATGACGAAATAAATTCTTTAAACGTGATACTTTGTTTATATTTAAAAAAGGAGGGGCTAAATGTGCCAAGTTTTTTACAAAGTAGCCAAAATTAGCCATTTTTTCTTTTTTTTCATTTTGAGCACAAATTGCTAGCTTTAATTGGGCAGGTTGATTCTCGGTCTTTGGCCTATTGTTATGTTAGCGTGTCTGTCAACCAAAAGTTGTGTTTCAAAGTCTTTTTAAAGACGTTTATTATATTGTGTAACATAGCTGATATGATCGTTGATACAAGCGTGTTTATACTTGTTTACTCAAAAAATTTTCCATTTTCTAATAAATGCCTATTTGCAGTTACCTTTTATTCGAATAACAAAAACCATAAATGCAAAGTTTTAAACTTCAAGGGTCTTTAAAAAAAAAAAAAAAAAAAAAGAAAAGAAAAAAAAAAAGTGGAAAAATACAAAGGATATTATTGGCGAAATGGGCTGGGGCTGGAGCTGAAACTTATATTATAAGCCGAAATTAAAATTTGTATTTTTATAAACTTATTTGCCAAATGAGCTGGGGATAGAGCTTATTATTGCAAAATTATTAAAAACACATAATTAAATGAGTTTTTGTATATACGTTAGATATTTTTGTACGTAAATAAGTAAATTTATTTTTCACAAGCTTCGGGTTAAATTTTTTAACCATGAGGCTAAATTTTCTAACCGACTTATTTTATAAGCCTTTTCATAAACTTCTTTTGACAAACAAAACTTATTTTATTACCCAACTTATTTTAAAACTCCAACCCTCTTAAACCCATTTAACCACCCAAACATAGGCAAAATCACAAACAATTCACAATCATTTCCAAACAAAAAATAAAAATAAGAGGCGGGAAAATAAAAAGCACAAGCTGCGCGTGAGAGTAACAGACGGCGCGTGAGACATGACAACGAAGAGAAAACCATCGGAAAACGAACTCCAGAGCTTAATAGACTCAATTAAAGCTTCAGATGTATATATTACTTACTTTTATAATTTAATTTTATAAACTCATTTCCTAATAGTAGTAATTTAGGTCATCATGAATTAGTTAGGAATAATGTGTAACTGTTTTAATTTATAATGTTATTAATAAGTTTATATATATCTGTAGATGATGATGAATATCTAATTTATAGATTGTCACGAGTTTCGTCTCGGTTTTTAAGTAACTGTGAGGAGGTTATAGAGCCCGCACCTTTGGTTTTAGTGTCTTAGAAGCTATTTAGGACCTAAGTCACTTAGATCGCACACCTCGCCGTGGCACCTTTGGTGTCGCCTTTGGTTTTAGGTTTTTTTTATATACAAGTGGACAAGTGGTAGTAGGTTTATGGCCATTAATTCGTTTTTAAGTAACTACTAACCATTTACTGAACTTGCGCTTTTGGTTTTAGTGTCTTATAAGTTGTTTAGGAGCATGTTTGGGGTTTCGTTAGGGATTTAAGTGCCGTTATCGTGGCCTATGCCAAAGGTGCGACGATTTGGGTAAAACAAGCGTTAACGATTTTTTTGAAGTAAATAGGAAGTGAAGTGAGCGAGTGTGTTTTTATTTGTTGTAAATAAGATTGTTATAGGCCAAAAGCTGACGTGGTGGATGCTATAACACCACCGGTACCTAGGACTTTTATGGTGTGAAATGTGAACTGTGAGCTCCGGTATAAGTGTTGGAGGTTTACGGCCATGATTCGGGCCTGATTTAGTGTGTTCTAGCTATTGCAGGGAGTATTAGTTACCTAATTCATTAATAATGTTATCGATTGTTAATAAGATTTTACCTCTAGAGGAACATTCGATCTATTGTTACAACTCTAAGGGACTGTTTTTGTAACACTACGTCTTGTAACAGTTTTGTATGAATTGTGAGTTTCAGACTTTGAAAATAAGTTGTACCTTTCTGGCTACTGATATATGTTTTTTAAATGACTGTGATTATTGAGCTCGTATGTGTACTGAATTGGAATTGTGCACCTATATGGATAAGTTTGCTTTGGGTTTTTGTCTAAGGATTATGAGGACATTTAGGAATATAAGTCATTGAGTTTGCAACCGACTGTCCTACATCACTTATGATGCGTCTTGTGAGCTACCAATAACCTCCCACCATGGATTTACTTGATTGGAAGGTTTTGGCTAGTTTGATGCTTTGGGCTTGGCGTGTTACATTTTATGCTGGGAGTCTAAGTTACATACGTAATTCAAAGTCGAAACAGTTAGTCCATAACATCCCACCCTTAAGAATTTAGGTGTTTTTCAAAGTCTATTTATAATTTGACATATTTTCTGTTAAGTAAAAAGTTGAATTATCTTGTGATCTTACTTAAAGTTGGACTTACAATTCTACAGGTGGTAGAGAGCTGTACTCAACTAATGTGAATGTCGAGATCTGATGTGAATGTTGTTTTGCTTAGGAAGAGGGAGTCGTACTCGGTCCCATGGCCATTTCTCGTCGCACTTTGTTTTTTGCTGACGATTTTCGCTATTTTACCTTGTTTAGATATCATAGATGTCTTTAAATTTCTTGTTGGTTTCGGCGTATCGATGTTTCTTCTCACACAATGGTTGGTGGATTTTAAGTGTTTTCTTTACTATACAAAGGTTAGTTAGTTAGTTTGTGACATTCTGAAAGCTAGCATATGCATGTTTTTGTTTTTCGGTTCATAGCGGAACTGTGATGTGTGTCATGATATTTGTAGGTTGAAGATGTTCATCTTGCAGATGCCTGCAAAATTGCTACATTCGCCCAAATAGTACCACTACATTCGCGTAAGGTTGTAACTTCGTTCAAATTGTTTCTTCTATACTACATTCGCAGCTTGATTTATTTTAGTTACAATGTTACATATACAACAAAAGGTTTAGGCCATATAACGTCAACATATTTTCCTTCAAGTTTCATTATCATACTTTAAAACCTGTTCCAACTTACCAACCATGTTTCGTTTTGCTTGTTTGGCTCAGCTGGCAGGCTCTTTGACAAAGGAGATATATTTTGATTTCCGAAAGCAGCGTTTCATCTATTCGCACGAGAAAGGAACCTTTTACAAGCTTCCCTACCCAACCAATGAAACTTTTGGCTACTATCTTAACAGCAGTGGATACGATACGGACTCTCAAGTTCAGATTGCTGCAGACAAATGGGGACGCAATGTGTAAGTTAGATTTACGACCTTTATTCTTCTTTGTTAAACTCGCGTATTTTGCTGTTAATCTTCTGCTATTGGCATCTATGCGCAGAATTGAGTATCCACGGACAACTTTCCGGGAGTTGGTGAAAGAGCAATGCATGAAGCCCTTCTTCCTATTTGAGGTTCAACATCCATTACCATGTGCGTTTGTTATTTCTTTTCTTAACTACCATTTTATATCTATTCACGTTTGATTTGCAGGTCTTCTGTAATGGACTCTGTTGTTTAGGAGGCCCCGGATTTATTAATAGTGGTCTCTTCGGTCTCTTTGTTGTGTTTCTGGTTGAGTCATTGGCGATCATAAGTCAGCTGAAGACTTTGTCAAACATTAGACGCGATAGAGTAGCTATAGATTCCAGGGTGCTTATGGTGTACCGTAATGGAAAGTAAGTTGTAATGTGAATTACATTCTCTTTTTGGTTCTTCTTTTGGCTCGTTGTGAATAAATATTCGGTCACTTCTATTGCAGGTGGACACGTGTGGCAGGGACAGATCTTGTGCTTGGGGACATTGTGTCTATTGGTTGTTATGTTCGTCAAGATACAGAAACAGAAGAATCTATCCCTGCAGACATGCTTATTCTTGAAGGTAGTCTTATTGTGAGTGAGTCTATCCTCACAGGCGACTTAATCCCTCAACTCAAGGTACTTCTCTTTTTCAATTTCCTTCCTAGTTTGTATCATCTTCTAGTAAACTCATTACATAAAAAAATCAAAAACTGTGTATATGTTTTCAGGTTTCAATTATGGACAGAAGACCAGAAGAGCATTTGTCATATAAACGAGATAAAAGACATGTCCTTTTTCGTGGCACAAGGATATTGCATCATGAGCCCGATATGGTCAGTCTTCCATGATGTCTCAATTTTTTTTCTTCTATCAGTAGTTGTATATGATATTGGTACTAACTTGTTTTTATTGTTTGTGTTTTCGTTGCTTTAGAAATTCCATATTAAAGCGCCTGATACTGGTTGTATAGCATTTGTCTTACGAACTGGATTTAAGACAAACCAAGGGAAATTAGTACGGACTAGTTTGTTTTCACGAGAGAAGGTTACTGCAAAGAGTTGAGAGAGGGGACTTTTTAGTTTGTTATTAGTTTTTTCTGCAATAATCGTAGTCGCTCACCTGTTTAAAAAGGTAAATGTGCATACTTATCATCTTAACTCCCTATATTAGCATTATGTTAATTAACATAATCCGTGTTGTTGAATTAGGGGCTCGAGAATCCAAATAGGAGTACACACAAGCTTTTCTTAAGCTATATCTTATGTATAACTTCTGTGATACCCCCTGAGTTGCCAATAACGTTGTCGATGGCTGTATGTGTATGTTTTGCTGTAAAAAACCGCGTGGTATACTATTTGCTGGGAAAGTGAGCAGACTAGTGTGACGCAAATTTTCAAGTCGCTATCTAAAGAGATGAACACATTCAGCGAGATGCAACCATTGCACGGCCTTGCCCTTTTGTTCCGGTGCATCAGCATAATGACTAGAGACTATTTGCTTCTATTTTTTTCTTGTTATTGTTGGATTACCATGTAACTAAATTTTGAGTACCTTAGTTGGGATGATGTTAAGCTAATGCTGTTAAAACTTTTTGCTATGGTAATGACATGCTTTGATGAATCTTTTTATAATTTTAGACTTGTTATTTGTTAATTGTCATATATTTTGTTTTGAATAGTGTTCATTGAAACGAACTTTGATGTGTAACCACAATGTACAACCAACTGGATGCTTTAGTGAAAGTAAGATTGTTAAATGTGTTTAGAGATTGTCCCACATCGACAAGTGAAGAACAATTGGGTGAGTAGACGATTCTATAAACTGAGGGAGGTGTATTTATATCTCATATACATGCCTCTATATGCTTATAGTTCTAAATGTTATGGGTGTTAAAATGCTTTCTTTAGTATAAAAGTATTCTTTTATACAAGAAGAGAATTTTGGCATTTATAACATTTTTAAACTATACAATTTTTAATTAAACTTTTTTACAATAATCTGGGGCATCTATAACATTTATAAACTATATACAATTTTTAATTAAACTTTTTTACAAAAATCCCAATCGGGCAGGATATGGGTTAATTAAACTATTTGTCACACATTATTTATGTACTAAGGTTGTATTAGGTATATGTACAAGTGAAACAATATATCAACTCAACTATAATCTTCAAGGTTTTGTGTATATGTAATCTATAGTATATTAGTATATACTATATAGATTTTACTATACACTTAAATGGTCGCATATATGTTATTTTTGACACTTGGTTATGGTAGACTTAATGCTTGTAAGATCAAGTTTTGCCATCATTTTATTTATGTAAAAGTTCCGAATAGTCTCAAAAGGTGAAGATCGGTGGGATCACCCTGGTCCCATGCATCCTAAGGATGCCAACCGGACCCTCCCCCAAGGACCCGGCCCCAGGCAATGAGCACCTGTCCCAGTGACTGTACTTATCAGGAGGTGGGCTATGAACCCTGGCTATTTTCTCAAAAGACCCCTCGCTGACCAGTCAATCTGAGCATTTGCGGTGGGGGGATGGTATCAACAGAGCATGTGGTCCTGCCCCACTTGAGGACTTCCCGGTAGGTCACCCAACCGGTACTACTCTCAGAGTGGCTCACTTAACTCTTTAAGAGTTACCCACTAGACCACATCTATTTTTAGACTTTTAATATTCATAAATGAATCCAAACACAAACCCGTAAATAAGTAGTTGAATTCAGTTACTTGCGTGCAGACACTAAATACGACTAAGGATCATTAGCCAAAAATATTGACCGAAACGATGTTGTTACAACTCCTCATAGGAAATAGATGTCATTTGCATCATAAACATGATGGGAACCTAATAGGCTAGTCTTTTACCTAGTAGTGTAAAAGATTTTGAAAAAAACGATCTTTTAGCTGCAAACTTACACGATGATGTCATTCATGTTTAGAAGCAATATTAGAAACATCTTTATGAACCCAATTAGTTCTCATTAAGAAATAAGCTCATCTCGATCTTTATGTTATGTTCAAGTTTAGACTACTGCACGAGCCATAGACAAAACAAGATACTAAAGTTGGTAGATTTTGCAAGCCTAAAAGTTGAAGCACTGAATTGTGTATTATATAGCCCAATGCATGAACGGCCCAATTAAATCTTCCCACGTTTTTAAGGGAAATACACTACAACGACATTCAATCCCGGGCGAGATATGAGGAAGGTAAAGTGTAGACCGACCATACTCATAATCTATGGTAAAACCGAGAGTACGAAGACCGTTTACATGTACAAAAGATTGTTTGGTTTTTTTCTCTCATTCAACCACTTTACAAGCATCAATATTCGAGTGATTGTGTTATAGTTTGCAGCTAAAAGAACAATTGGGTGAGAAGAAGATATTATTATTATTATTATTATTATTATTGTTATTATTAAAACATATTTAAAAGTGGTAAAGAGGTGAGTTAATAGAGCTGTGGTCGTCTTGCTTTAGTGCTCGATTGACAAAACTCAAAGATTCTCCACGATATGTCCAATGTAAATTGACCTCAAAAAATCCCTCGTTACTGCTCAAAGGAGCAATAATAGGTAGGGATGACATAATTTGAACCCGTGACATTTTGTACCCAAAACAAACGCGCTACCAAGCTGCGCCTACATCCATTACATTGGTCTACAGTGTCATTGTAGAGAATTCCTGTTTTGTTTTCCACATCATTATCGCCTCTATTAAAATCTAGAATTTTTATGTCCATTTCATCTTTTTGGTCTCATTTAACATATTGATGAGGCGAAAAATGAACCACTTTTAGGGGGTCATTTAAGCCCGGAATTGAATTTATTTAATCAAATATTGACCTAAATCGTTTCTTTTGTGATTTTAGGTACTTTGGGAGAGAAATCTGGAAAAGGAAGCAATTCGGACGTTTTTGGAGCATAAAAGTGAAGAAAACGCCAAAGTCTTAATTTTCCTTGCTGGGAATAGTAGGTGACGGCGTCAAGAAGAAAATCCTGACGGCGTCAAGAGTAATTTTCATGACGGCCCAGTACAGAATTGAAGGCGTCACGAGGTAGAGCGTCAAGAGTAAAATACGTGACGGCCTGGAAAATGCTATAACGTGACGGCGTCAAAAGTAGATCAAGGCAGTCCGAGAGTATTTTGGCGGCGAGATGACGGCGTCACCAATTTTGTCTTGACGCCGTCAGACTCAATTTCCTATATATAGTTTTCTAATTTTCATTCATAAAAGAAGAGAAGTTTTGGAGAAACCCTAAGGCCGAACTTAGTACGAATTTTACAGGTTTTTCAAGGGTTCTCAGCCCTTGATCCCTTTCATGTGTAATTGAGATAAGTATTCTTTTAATTCAATCAATATGTCTATGTGTTGGTTGTCTATATCTTGTTCTTGTCTTAATTCCATCATGCTAGGCTAGATCTATCTTGTGTTTGCTTGGATCTAATGAAACCTAGATGTTAATTATGTGTTGATTACTTGTTTATGGTTGTATTGGATGAATGATTTCAATGTTAGGCTTAAGAAAACTGGCAGATCTCCAAATGGTAACATGCTTAAACGTCTTAGGAAACATGAACTGACGTGCACTAGGTTTTATTGGTTGTATTTAATGCATGAGTAAATTCTAATGATCCCATGTTAGGAGCTTCTTAGCCGGCTCGACATAGGAGTGAAGTAGGCACTCATAGGATTGGGGAATTAAGTGCGCCACCCCATGAATGGTATTAAGGAATACAATCCGTCATCCACGCAACTATAACAAGTAATTAACGTGTAAAAGATATCTAGGGAGTAGTGAAATCTAAGTAAACACAACTTCTCCACTTATTACTCACAACCTTAGTTAATTTAGTTTTGTTTTCATTTTTAGTATTTTATTTTGATTGCATCTTTAGTATTGGGTTAGTTGACTAGCAACTAATTCCGCCCAAATCCTTCAAACCCGAGATTTTTACTTGCTTTCTAAAAAATATAAAAATATAAAAATAATCATCCCTCATCTTTAGAACTAGTATTTAGGTTTTCTAATCCTAGTGACACTATTCCTAGCTGAACGATCAATCCCCCGGTACTTGTCACTATACTATACTACAACGATCAGGTACACTGCCTGGTGGGGGTTGTAAGCTTCTCAAGATCCCTTGAGAGGTAAAGCCTGGTGCGATTCCCACGTATCAAGTTTTTGGCGCCGCAGCCCGGGGAATAGTTATTGTCTAGGTTAGAATATCTTTTTATTAGGTCTACTTGCTAGATTCCTTTCTAGTAAGATTTTATTTTTATTTTTAGGTTTTCTTTAGTCTATCTTATTTCTTTGTGTTTTTGTTCGTAACTCTTCACCACCTGCCATCATGGCAACCGACGAATCCTCTAACCTTAGGATCATTAGGAGTCGTAGTTCCACTAGAAACCTTGTCTTGCCTTATGCAGAACCCGAAAGAGAAATGCATAGATTAAGACAATATCACTCAACTTCTGAACCATCTAGCGTTACCATCGATTTTGATGCACCCCTTTCTGAAGAAAATTCAGAAAATCATGTTACAACCCCTGGCTCCCTACCCAACAACGAGATGAGTACTCCCGCAACCCCCATTCCTAAGCGCCTTAAGGACTACTCCTCCTCAACCCCTCGTGGCTTCTCAAACGCCATTGTCTACCCAAACGAACGCACCAACGAGGTCTTGCACGCGAACGATGTTTGGCTTGTCCAAAGTGTGTGTAAGTTTTGTGGATTAGATGAGGAAGATCCAATTCAACACATTAAAGACTTCTTGAAAATAGTAGACACTGTCCATACGGATGGGGCTACTAGAGACACGTCCCGATTGCGATTCTTTCCTTTCACCCTATATGAAAAAACCCAAGAATGGTATGATAAACTTCCTTCTGAATCTATTTTCACATGGGAGCAACTCATATCCAAGTTCTATGAGAAGTTCTTTCCACCTGGAAAAACCTCAGCATTTAGAGATAGAATCCTCCGTTTCCGAAAAAGGAAGGACGAACCCTTCCATAAATCTAGTCATTACGAAACAAAACGATATGATTTATGACGCCACTTTACATAATAACGAACGAGTTGAAATACATGAACCTAGTCATTATAGGAATCAAGAATAGACTACAATGTTCCTCAATTACATAAACATGTTGCCTATGAGCCACGTATCAACACTGTGTTCAACATCTCAACCCATTTTCTTGTAAATTATTAGTGATATGTGAAGAGACATAATGTACAATACAAAGTTTATGTTAGAGAGGTGTGCTTAACTAGTCGTTACTTTTAAGGTTATGTCCTATTGTCCATAGTCATAAAACTAAAAAACCATATAGGATTTGGCTTTATCATTATGTGAAGCTAAAATCTACAAAATCTGCTACATCATTTTATACTTTCGATGATTGTATTCTTTTCATAGAATAAACAATCATTGAACATTCGAGTGAAAAAAAAAAATGTTATGTTTGCATTGACTTCTTAGTTGTTTGTTTTCATTACTGAAAATATTGTTCAAAGAGGAGATGTGTAACCATAATATACAACCTACTCAATGCTTTAATGAATGCGTTTGGAGAATGTTTATCCCACATCGACAAGTGAAAACAATTGGATGAGGAGAAGATTCTATAAAGTTGGGAGGTGCATTGAAGTTATTTACATTTCATAGATAATTCTTTTACATGCTTATAGTTTTAAATATTATAGGTGTGAAAGATACAGTTTGTGTAAACATATTGTTTTATGAGTAATACAAGTTGATATTTTTCCACTTCTAATATTTATAAACTATATACTCTCTCCGTTCTATAATTATTGTCCACATTTGACTTTTTTAGTCTTTAGCTTTTAACTTTGACCGTAAATATTTTTCTTTTGTGATATATATTACTTGATGCAAAATATATAAATGGATCGAGTTTTAAATGTATTTTCATTCGTATAATTTTCATCAAGTATTATATAACACAAATAAAAATAATTAAGGTCAAAGTTGCAAAATAAAGACTTCAAAAGTCAAACGTGGACAATAATTATGGGACGGAGGTAGTAATAGTTTAGTTAAACTTTACTTTTTTTTTTCTTTTTTTTTTTTTTTTTTTTTTGCCTCACAATGTGTAACCAGGCAATTTAATAGGAGTCGAGTTACAAACCAAACTTTCCTCACATACCAAGGGACTCATCCCCACCATCCATCTAAAAAAGAAATCAATGATTAAAAGTATTTTATTATTTCACCATTTTTTATAATTTAAATATCTCTTAAACCGTTAATCGTTAAGCGAAAATAATTACACCATCGCGACGGGCATTTAATTATCTTTCTATAGACGGACACTTTGATATACTTTCGAAAAAAAAAAATCGTTTTTTTCACGTTTTTTTTCCTGGCCGAAAAAAAAATCATATATGATATGTAATCTCATATATGATATTACATATCATGTATGATATGTAATATCATATATGATTTTTTCAGCCACGAAAAAAAACGTGAAAAAAAAAATTGTCGAAAATATATCAATTAGCCTATCTATAGAAAGATAATTAAATGCTCGTCGTAACGGTATATTTTTTTTCGCTTAACGATTAACGGTTTAAAAGATATTAATATTTGAAAAAAAAAGGATGAAAGTGGGTTTTTTAAATTGTTGAGATTAATCTTATCCATTAGATCAAATAAAGATGGAGGGTAGAGATTAGTCCCTTAGTATGTAAAAAAAGTTTGGTCCTCAAATGATCTTTACTCATTTAATAGAGTGGCGGCCATCTTCCTTTTGTGATCGATTGATAACATCCATTCTATATCATCTTGATTTACATCGGGTCTTTTATCGGAGCATTCCATTGGGGTGAAATGCTTTCCACCTTGTTCGTTATTTGAGATCTTATTGAGTTTTTTTTCCTTACCGTAACGCGTCACTATCCCGCACTGTCTTCTATTTATTATTTATTTTCACAATTAACAATATGATTTCATGCAACATCCTAAAAAATCGAGGACCCAATAATAATAAATAAGTTCTAACCTTAACAAGTTTTCAACAAGAGTATTAAAATAAAGGGATATGATGCCTACTTTATAAAGTAGGCAAGTTACCTACTTTCCTTTGTAAAAAAAGGTAGGGACAGGGACTGAACTGTATCAGGGGCTTATTCCAGGGACTGAACTGTACATTTTGTAAACTTTTTTTTCAAAGAGAATGTAGGCAATTGCCTACATTTAAATGTAGGCATCATTTCCCCTTAAAATAATCACATCATAGCTTCACTAGTAAGGACACCGCCCCCCCAAAACCTCAGGAAACTTTGGCGAGTGCCCTCTACTATAAAATCTCCCAGAATTTGGGAATGGACTTTGGTTTGTCCCCGCGTCAAAAGGCTATGATGGAATGTCTGCAGCAACCGCACACACATGATTTCCTTACCGTCATCCCCATTAAGGGACTAGGGCAGCACATGTCTCCAATCGAATATAGGACGATCCTTAAATATCGTCTAATGATCCCGTTGTTCCCAGTGGACGAGCCTTGTCCTGTGTGTCATAAGGTCGCCTTGGACAAGTTTGGGGAACATGCGGTGCACTGCAAAGAGCTCCCGGGGTTTAAGTACCGTCACGACTTGGTGCGGGATGTGTTGTTTGATGTCCTTCGGAGGGCGGGGATTTCGGCGAAAAAGGAAGCTCCCGTAAATTTCCTTACAGACCTTACTGAGGGGAGGTCCTCTCTGCGGCCCGCTGATGTTTTGGTTTTTGGATGGGCAGGGGGGAAACATGCTCGTGTGGACCTCACTGGTGTGTCCCCCCTCGTGGATCTTCGGGGTAATGGGTTTACGGCTGGGCAAGCTGTTATGAAGGCTGAGATGAAGAAAGTGGACAAACATGATAAAGCCTGTTCCGAGAATCAACACGTGTTTGTTCCTTTTGCATTTGACACTTTTGGTTCCTTAGCCCCTGAAGCTGTGCGTTTCTTGGATCGGGTTCGTAAGATTGTTCGCAGCAATATATCGGCCCCGAGGGGTCACGATTATGTTTTCAGTAGAATAGGGTTTGCTATTCAGAAAGGGGTGGCGGCGCATCTTGTTGCCCGCTTACCTACCACCTTGATGTAAATCCCAATTTTATAATCCAAAAGTTAGGCTCTAATATGCTTATTACTTTTTGAGCAGATCAGCAATTATGAATCATAGCTTCTTGTAATGACATAGAAGTACGTTTATGAAGCAAGAAGAGTGACATCATAAAGCCAACTTATACACGAAAGAAAGACACAAAGAATGCAACATAAATCGACACAGTGCAACACGTAAATGGGTGGGTAACCTCATCAATTTTTACCCACATGTGGGTTTTGAGAGAGAATTTGTACTCATCGGTGAGTGGCGGGCGGGCGGCAGGAAATATACCCGTGCCCATTACTCACATGTGCCATCCCTAGTCTCATATTCTAGTGTCTTTGATTTTAATCTCCAAACTTCAACCAAACATATTAAATGAGTATTAATTAGTCTAAAGCCCATGAAAAAAAACACACGTAAATATCACTCACACCATCACAACTTAAAACTAAAGCCCTTGACTAGAAAACAAACAAGTCACAAAAGTAGCGACCATAGTAGTTTGGGATGGTTTCTCAAAAAGAATTGAACACATTCAACATACACAAGCCTCAAGCAAGTAAAAAACATCATGTCTCAATAACTATCATAGCTGCCTCAAAACTACCAACGCCCAATGTAGCACGACAATGCTCCCAAATAAGCAGCTAAAAGCACCCCTGCACAAACTCTGTAGGCAAGATGTCGAGCATATGTCCCGATATACAACACGCTGGGACCAAAGACAAGTCCAAACAGAAAAACCACTAGAAGGATCTTGAAGAACAAAAAGCTTCGCGGAGTTTCATTGGCATTCTTTGTGACTACACATAGTAGAATTCCAGAACCACAAAGAATGAGTATACCAATCAGATAGATAAAGATAAAGCCTCCACCCGTCGGAATGTGTTTTAACGAAACAAGGCCGGGAATCATATATATCCCTAAACATGTAATGGACGCAAGGATAACGAGTTTTTTGATCTTGATCAAAGAAGGAGGCCTATTAAATTTAATAAAACCAACGTAAGAAAACTGAAATTTAAACAATTTATGTACGAGAAATAACAAACCGATCGACTGTTACAGTTTACCAATAGCTATTCCATACTTTCTTTTCGAAAAGGCAATCATAAGTAATCATAAACATATAACTGAGAGTATATGTACAAAGAGTCTAACAAAAGTGACGTAATTACGATTTCAGTACAATATGATATAACATTGAAAAAAGAACACAGAAAATAATTAGCTTACCACCAATCCGGCCGATTCACCGTGTTCACCTGCTGATACTGATTTTCACTGTTTTGAATACAATGTTTGAAAATTTATGTTAGAAAAAATAAAACCTAAAACAATATATTCGACTCGATACTATAAACAAATACTACCAATCAGCACAAACTATAAGACAATTAACAAAAGTCATCAGTACAACAGTTTTGATATAGAACACCACCAAGTTGATCGTTGAAGAAACACTTACATATCAACTGATGAGTAGTCGTTGTTCGGTATCGATGGTGTGTTGATCGGTGATGTTAGGGTTACGGTTGCTTTCCCTGCCATTGTTAAATTGTTAGTTACGTACATTAATGGTCAGGGCCGGCCCTGAGTTTTTTGCTGCCCTGGGCGAAATAGTTTTTTTGATGCCCTAACGTGATTATTGAAAACGAAGTACAAGATATAATTAAAAAAAAAAATTGCATTGTCTTCTAAGAATACAACCTTTTATACAAACCCGCATATCAACCCGATCAAATTTTGGATAAGTTTCTTAATTAACTTTACTTAATCTATGAATTATTGGCTTTTAACATTTTTTATATATTTTTCAATCCTTATTACTTGGATATAATCTAAAAGATGTATTATGCACAAACCAATCTGAGTTAACATGTTATCACCTATCTATTTGACCAACATTTTGATAAACATTGTATGTCAAACATTTTTATGAACTTAAAACTAAAATTCAAGTATTTTAAATGTACAAAGCAAAAAAAAATTAAAAAAAATAAGAAAAGTGAAACTAAAAAGATAAAAATTTTGTCGTAGAAAATGAATGTCAAATATGTAATTGAAGCTATTGTGTGAATTCAGTTTAATATGGTCAATTTACGAATATTTTTTTTTTTGTGTTACTCGTACATTATATTGAATTACCTTTCGGTAAGAAACTAAGAATTATGTTTAAAATAATAATAATAATAATAATAATAATAAATAAAGTATAAGCATTTTGAAAGCATGTGACAAATTACCTTGGAAATAGAAATATGACCACTCTTATTTATTTTATTTTTCTTTTTAGCAAAAGGCTACTAGTACTATTTTTCGTCCTTTCTTAACACAAGTGATTGTTTCTCTCTCATGCTCTTCTTCTTCATATCATTTTCCTTTCATGGATGAGAAACAGAACAATACAAACCATGTATCACTGAAGCATAAATAAAACTTATACACAACACCATAATAATGATGCCCTCTGTTTGTTGGATGCCCTGGGCCGTCGCCCGCACCGCCCATAGCCAGGGCCGGGCTTGTTAATGGTGAATAGATCTCATCCTTATGATTTTGTAAAGGCGATCATTGTTAAATATGGAAAGACTATCAAACAATAACTTAAGCATATTGGCTACCTTCATTATATTATATAACGAGACCTGCCCGATTGTATGATATGATATGCTCCTTAATTTAGGCGATCATTGTTGATTGCCAAAAATTCTATCATATTAAATTAGTTTTGTTAACTATAGTTTTGCTTATACTTTTTTTTTTTAGTTTATTATGTTCTTTTTGTTTATTATGTTCTTTTTAGAAACAGTACATCAATGATCATCTTAACTATCGCGTTGCAGCGGCGAGTACATTGAAATAAAAGTTTTCGATAAATAATGTATTTTAGTTTATTATGTTCTTTTTGACAATAAATTTACGGATAACTATAGCGTTTGCCCGTGCCTGTTCGGGCTCGAGCCCGTTTGGTCCGCGCTCGTTCGGGCTCAAGCCCATTTGGCCCGTTGCCCGTTCGGGCTTTAATATTTGTATAATGTGCTTTATTATTTGTAGTAGTGAAACTTAATGCAGGAATTGTGTTTAATTTGGTTGTACAATATACTTGATAATTTGTATTTCTTATGTAAGGGGTGTTTTAATAACTGTATTAATTGTATTTATTGACCAGTAAAATAATTTCCTACATTAAATAGCATTAATGTGATGTTTTGTTATACACTATGCTTCTTGTCTTGTACGTCTGAAAATTATATACATTAAAGTGTTGTGCACTATGTTTCTTTTCTTGTAAGTAGTAGTCATTAATAACATTAACCACTTTAATAACATTAATGTTGTAAGTCTGAAAATTACATCATGCTTATTTTGTTGTACACTACGCTTATGTTGTTGTAAATCTAAAAATTGGTTGCAGCTATTGTACATTGTGTTTAATTGTTGTAATTTTTGGTGAGGGGTGTTTTTAATAACATTAATGTTATTTGATAGAATTTTGGTCTTAAAATGACACCACGCTTTATTTTGTTTTTCAATATGCTTACTTTGTTGTAATTCTAAAAACTGGGTGCATTAAAGTGTTGTAAACTATGCTTAATTTCTTGTAAGTCTTAAAATTTTAGAGAGAGAGTTATTCATGCTTAATATGTAGTATAAATAGTATATAGTTTCTTACAAGATACTAAACATATACGTTATTCTCATGACCACGATAGCTTATTTCGGAATTTTTTTAAAAGAAATTTTAGACACTTGGTTAAGATAGACTTAATGCTTATAAAATAAAGTTTTGTTATCTCGTTTTAGAGTTAATTGCATTTTTGGTTCCTATGGTTTGGCCAAATTGCAGGTTTAGTCTTCAAAACTTTGAAAATGTATCGATAGTCCTCATTTTAAAGTTTAGATTGCATTTGTGGTCCCTAAATAAAGTTAAATAACTAAAATATCTTTTTGTCTCTTTTGAAAAAGACAAGGGAATTAACTCCTCTTTTTATGTAAAAGTTCCGGATATCTTAATTAGTACTAATAAATTAATCATTTGTTTATAACATATAAACATTATTGATCAATATTCCTAAATCAAGTTAAACATAAACCTGTAAATTTGTACAGTAGCAGTTACTTGTATACAAATAATAATACGACAAAAGAATGGTTGGCCAAGCATATTGATCAAAACGGCGTTGTTACAACTCGCCATCGAAAATTGATGCCATTTACTCCATCGACATGACATTTGCTTTGTTTTGTTTATTCTGATAATACAGAATAATATGTAAAATTCCCTATCATACATCCATAGTCTATAAAATACGAGTTTGATAATCATATGCTTAAGCTAGTGTTTTACCTAGAAGTGTATAAGATTTTTCACATCCGAGCCCATCAATATAACATAATGAGGGTCAGGGTTTCTCCGCATATTTGAAACTTTGAAAAGTATAACACAATAAAACTTTGAATGATTTAGGAAGCCGGATGAGATGAACGCACAAGCTAGCACATGTATTTTAGACAACGAATAATGTGGGGTAGCCGCTAATGTAGCACCTAAAATTCAAATTCGAGCTGATGTGGAGGTAGCCGCTAATTGCACAATATAAGGCTACCCACAGTGGTGACCCATATTGCATCATATTTCCGGCTGCCAACTCAGCTTTCTCTCTCCTCAACCCATATTCACCGCTCTCATCACAGTGGCAACCCATATTGAAAAGTTTTTTTTTTTAATTAAATCTAACCGTTTTCTTTTTGTTTTTCGTGTTTGAATATCGGTCGATTTCACGACCGATATCCCATCTTCCTCCGACGACCGATGTTCACAACCTATATCCCACAGTAGGGCAACCGATGTCCAAAATCGGTCGACCGATTAGCACGACCGATGAATATCAGTCCACTGCTACCAGCCTAAGATCCTAGATTTAGAGCCGAATACTCATCATAATTGAACCTTCTTATAATGTTCGTGTGACATATTTGTTTTCACGGAGTACCTTTTAATTGATCGTAAGTTTGAGTTTATAGCTGTGTTCCTGAAGTTTTTAGTAGCTCGTACCTAACTTAGATCCCAACTCTCACATTGTGTTGCTGAATAGTAATTTTGGAACTTATACAATTATTTATTTCGTCATAAATATAGATTAAAACAATTTTCAAAAAGAAACATGCCATGTCAAAATTGGGTAAGCATGCTTGAACAGTTTGAACATGATAAATAGTGCTAACTAGTGTGGTATCCCGCGCGTTGCCGCTGGAATGTTGTGTTTAATTTAAACTCGAAACGAAATGGTCGTAAATTTTTTGTTTTTTTAAGGACTAACTATGTAAAAGATCGATAACCACGAGTCCTATTTTTGTAAATAATTTCTGGAAATAGTATAATTTTTTACATAAAAGCCTCTAAAGTTATCGGCATTTTGCAAAGTTAGTCATTAGGGACTAACTGTGTAATTTATCACTAACACAGGGACTGTTTTTGTAAATTTGCTACAGTAACGTGAACAGTAATTGGTACTGTAGATAGCACTGTGTTAGTCTCTGTACCCAATTCTCTATTGGGTATGGGCTGGACAAACTAAATGGACCAAGAAAAAATGCCGCCGTTTTAAACGGCATTCAGTTTATAGAATTCAAAGTCTCCTGCCAGTATGTCATACTCCACGACCCAAAGTCTTCGACAGGGCCGGCCCTGAGTTTTTTGCTGCCCTGGGCGAAATAGTTTTTTTGATGCCCTAACGTGATTATTGAAAACGAAGTACAAGATATAATTAAAAAAAAAATTGCATTGTCTTCTAAGAATACAACCTTTTATACAAACCCGCATATCAACCCGATCAAATTTTGGATAAGTTTCTTAATTAACTTTACTTAATCTATGAATTATTGGCTTTTAACATTTTTTATATATTTTTCAATCCTTATTACTTGGATATAATCTAAAAGATGTATTATGCACAAACCAATCTGAGTTAACATGTTATCACCTATCTATTTGACCAACATTTTGATAAACATTGTATGTCAAACATTTTTATGAACTTAAAACTAAAATTCAAGTATTTTAAATGTACAAAGCAAAAAAAAATTAAAAAAAATAAGAAAAGTGAAACTAAAAAGATAAAAATTTTGTCGTAGAAAATGAATGTCAAATATGTAATTGAAGCTATTGTGTGAATTCAGTTTAATATGGTCAATTTACGAATTTTTTTTTTTTTGTGTTACTCGTACATTATATTGAATTACCTTTCGGTAAGAAACTAAGAATTATGTTTAAAATAATAATAATAATAATAATAATAATAAATAAAGTATAAGCATTTTGAAAGCATGTGACAAATTACCTTGGAAATAGAAATATGACCACTCTTATTTATTTTATTTTTCTTTTTAGCAAAAGGCTACTAGTACTATTTTTCGTCCTTTCTTAACACAAGTGATTGTTTCTCTCTCATGCTCTTCTTCTTCATATCATTTTCCTTTCATGGATGAGAAACAGAACAATACAAACCATGTATCACTGAAGCATAAATAAAACTTATACACAACACCATAATAATGATGCCCTCTGTTTGTTGGATGCCCTGGGCCGTCGCCCGCACCGCCCATAGCCAGGGCCGGGCTTGGTCTTCGAAGACTAAATGTAGTTACATATTTTTAGAAATAAATGTGTTTAGTTTTTAAATGAATATATATGTAGGACGAATACGTCTTGGTGCCAAAATATCAATCATTTACAATTCTTTCATTCGAGGATTACAAAATATGGGACAGAAGATGGGTATGGTTGTTTTAATCTTGATTTGTGGTGTTTTACTCGTGTCATCAGGTAAGTACAAACATTCTTACGTATTTAGTTATTACATACGTTGTTAGACAATCATTTATAACATTCTTATGTGTTAAACAGACCAGGCCGAACCTCTACGTCTTCGATCAGCACATGGGAATCAAACACCTTTACCACCAAAGTATGGGGAATCACCAGTTCACCACGATCAACACATGGGAATCCTCCACATTTTCGATCAGTACATGGGAATCCAACACGTTCACCACCAAAGTATGCGGATTCACCACCGCCACCTACAACCCATACACCTTCAAAAGGAAGGCTCTCCTATAGAGCTTTAAGCGGTGCTAACCCGGCCTGTAATGCTGGCATAAATGGTGCTTGTGGATCACATAAATACGTTAACAGCAGAGACTGTAAAGATTACTCACGTTGTAATAAGGGCCCATAAAGTTTTTATTCCTATATGAGTATAAAACCTTCATTTGGTTTGGCTGTACCCATACTATTATTGCTTTATTTTGACATCTCAAAATAGAGACTAAATATGCTTCAAGAACTATATTACTATTGGATTACGAAATAACTCTATATATTCCCTCTAGTATATGTATTCAATAGGTTCAACTTGTACAAAGAATAATCGACTAGTAACACACACTCAAGATGTCTAGTACTCCTTGTCAAGTTGCTTTTGTATCAACTCTCACAAGCCGTGTGCTTCTTTTTTCGGTTTTAAACTATGTTTCGGTATTTAGAGTAGAAAATACAAAGGGTTTGAGCAGGTAAAATTCGATCTATTCCCACATCTCTTGTATAGACTTTGGTCTTTAATACAATGTTTATATTAGAGATGTGTGGTTATCTAGTTGATATTTTAAGATTTTCTATCCTATCGTCCATAGTCATCAAAATAAAATACCATATAGGATTTGGCTTTATCATTATGTGAAGCCAAAATCTACAAAAATCCAATGAAACAGTCATAAGTGAAACTAATATGATAGAACTTTTTTGCAATCAACAATCTAAATCTTTTATATAATAAAAGAATTACATCATTTCGTAGTGTTTTTGCAAAACTTTTCTCATTGGAAAAAAAATTAGACCAATAAGAGAGCTCGATTTTGCCACGTAGGCGAAATCGAGCAATATGATTGGTTAATAGAAAGTCAAAATTAAATTGATTTTGGTCAAACTTAATAAATTTGGTGGAGAAATTTGATTAAGAAAAAAAAATGCAAAAAAATATAGGTGTCAAATTTATGAAAACAAAAACTTAAAAAGAAAGGAAGTAATTTATAAAACTTTAGTGGTTGAATTTTACATAAAATATATGGAGTTAAGTGTAAAATTACAAGTTCCATGTTTTTTAATAACTTTAGAAAAAACACAAATAACCCCTTACACTTTATACCCCTTATACTTTATAATATGAACTTTGTTTAAAATGACATGAGTATTAGTATTTGTTTCATACTTTCATCTATTTAAATTACAAAATTTTGTAAATATGCAAATTAGTTTTAATATTGTTAGTTATAGACTTTCATCCATTAGAATATTTTTTTTAAATCAGGACTCATGTTATTCTATTTAAAAGTTTAATTTATGCGTACACGGGTTTGAATATTAATACTGCTAAATTATTAGTAACGGGAATATAAATATCAAATGGTAAACATGAGTTACTGTGATATGAAAATAAATATATGCAATTCTACTTATAACAACGATTTTAACTTCATTAACGCTCATTTATGTGCTACTAAACTCACACATTTTGTAGAACATGATATCAATAGTTAAAGTTAAATAATAACATCAACATCAACCCCAGCATGTCTGCCAGTTAAAAACATTATACAAAGCTAATTATTAAAAAAACAAACAAACAAACAAATGAGTTAGATAGTCATTGTTTAAGTTAGAAGGTGTTTTCCTTAAATTATATAAAATAAAATAAAAATGCATGCATCACAATCATTATTTGATAACAATCACCTTCTAAATCAAAAAAAGAAAAACTATGTAGGTAATAACCTAACTTTATTCATTGACGTGATGTTTCATCAAAATAAATAAATAATAAAATAACGTATAGTTGGCTGTTGCAAAGGAATTAAAGTATGTACATGAGAATTATTAAGCAAAAATATATAGTTTTTAATCAGGTTATTACGTTACTATACTGCAATAATGTTATTGAGTTGGTAATCACGTATGTGAGATACCATTCATCTATACTTATGATTTATGTATTAACCTCTTTTTGCTTCTCGATAGAATCTGAAAGAAACCTTAACAGAACTTTGGCTTATGTCTTATACTCTTATCTAGCTGATACTCCCTCCGTCCCATATTAAGTGTCCATTTTCAAAATGCACAAAGTTTTAGGAGATCCCACTAATTACATTTTCTACCAATCAAATATTATTTTTACCCACTAAAGTCTCATCTTATTAATTGGAAGGTACAATATGGACATTTAATTTGGGACATCTCAAGATTCTATTGTGGACACTTAATATGGGATGGAGGGAGTAGTTTTAAGAAACCTTTTTTATGGTTTAACTTTTTTGTTAACTTTTTTTTTGATGTTTTATCGAAAATTTCTACACTTAATATTTGTGTTTTCACTATAAACACACTAAGCTATGATAGAATTAGTTGTGAGTTCAGAGGTTTGTTACTAAGCTTCTCAAAAAAGCTTATAGCTTTATCATAAACTTATTGTGTTATGGTAATTGAATAAGTCAATAAGCACCTTTAATAAGCATAACCAAACACCCCTTTAGTTATAATATGAAGTTTTCTTATTTGATGTTATAACTAACTATGTTGTTATCCTCACTATAATGCAACATGTAAGTGGTTTTTGCAGTTTTATGATCTTATCACACACACTAAAGTGCAATGTATTTGTTGTGTGCATTTTTAAAAGAGGATTAAGTATCAACACGTGATTGTCATGGAAGGATTTTTTACGCCTGCTCAAGGTATGAATGTATAATTAAGTTGAGTTGCTGATTTAGATAATACATTAATGTATTTTAATGTACCAAAGATGTATTTTAGTGCATATATGGGGAATTTTATGGTAGGAATTCTTAGCAGGTGTCTTTAAATGAGTTAATGAAACTTAGCAGGTGTTTGTTGTTATTAATAACACTATGGGTATCAATCAACGGTCTAAAACATGGGTGTCTTTTACCTTGATGATCTAGACCAATTGTAAAGAAAGTTGCACTAAAGTGAAAGGACGGTAAGGATTCAAACAATCTTAAAAGACTTGCGAATGTACTCTTTGTCATTTTTTTATGCATTTATAATTTACTTATACAAGTAATTATAATTTCCTTATATAGTTCGGTCACAGAAAAAAATTATTTTTATACATTAAGACATAAACGTAAGATTAAATTTGATTTCTACCCATCACATTTTTTTTTTGTTTTTCTTTATATAATAAAAAAGCTATAGTGTAAGCATCTATGTTAATTTGGTAATTTTAAAATCAAACATGAGAAGTAAATAGCACAAACTTATGAAAATGCTATTTTTCAAACAAAAATGTACATTAGTAAACAGGATATGATGGTTATTCATAATCAAAAAATAAATCAATCTTCAAAGCTATCTAAATATGCTACACATTTTAACGAAAATATAAGTAAAAGAAATACCACGATTACAAAACATATCGTAAATCCCTAGCATGGGTTTGCAAAACTAAAAGCATATATCACTAAAACGTCATGTACGTCAAGTATCATCATGTGATTTTGCTTGAATAATAAAATATAATTTTTAACCAAAAAGCATTTTCCTAAAATAATAGGTAGATTATAACATATATACATATGATTTTTTATTTTTAGTCCACCAAGTAAAACCAATTGAAGCATGTTAAGAGATTCATTTCTTAATCGATAATAATACATAATCAAAACGAAATTTTAAAAACCATGTGCGTGCACAGGTATTATAACTAGTAATATTGCTACGTAGTTTTATACTTTCGATTATTGTGTTTTTCATAGAAGAAACAATCATTGAACATTCGAGTGAAAAATAGAATGTTAAGTTATATTCTTGATATGTTTACATTGACTTGTTAGTTGTTTATATTGTTTTATGAAAATACAACCAGCTCAATGCTTTAGTGAAAGTAAGATTGTAAAATGTGTTTGGAGAATGTTTGTCCCACATCGACAAGTGAAGAACAATTGGATGAGGAGAAGACTCTATAAAAGTGAGGCAGATGCATTGAAGTTTCTAACATCTCTTAGGCATGTCTTTTTTTATTTACTGTTTTAAATGCTATGAGTTTTAATCACTCTTTTTGTACAAACTTTTTGTTTTATACTACAAAGAGGATAACTTTTTGTTTTGAGAAAATTCTCAAATGATGTCAAAAAGTTGAGACTGTTTTTAAATGAAGCAAAAAATAAGTGGTTTTCTCAAAAGAGTCATGTGCGACTCCATTAGATGTGCGACAAGTGTCTTCTTTTTTAATAATAAAGTACATGGTTAGATGGTTGTTTCCCCATATATTTTCTATTTTGTCTTATTATAAAAGTATTAAAAAGACCAAAATACCCTCTTTCAAATGTGTGACATTAAATGTGCGACTTTAAATGTGCGAATGTGCGACTTGTATTTTTTTTACCATCATCAACAACAGTTCCGGCGACACCCATATATTCCGACGACACGCATTTATTCCGGCAAACAACACAGATTTTTATTGATTTCAGCCACAATTTATACCCGACACAATTTTAGCCACTATAACTAACAACACATAAATTTAGCCACAATTTTTGAACATATAAATAATTGGGTAAATTGCAAAAATGGTCCTTCACGTTCCAAAAAATTGCAAAAACGGGACTGAGACAAAAAGTAGCGCAAAAAAGCCACCCACGTTCCACATTTTCGCAAAATCGCCACTGAGAGCCCTTTTCCGTTAATTTTCCCGTTAAGTGCCATGTCATCGAGGGCATTATCGTCATTTCATTGCTACTGTTGATTAAAGGACTAAATTTGCAATTTGAGTTTGATATTTTATTTCACTTCACCACCACCACCACTCTCTACCACCGCCGCCACCCACTACCGCCGCCGCCACCACCACCACCCTCTACCGCCACACAACCAACACCACCATCACCCTCTACCGCCGCCACCACTTTTTCTTACATAACGTGACATATAATTTGTCAAACTTGGTCTTTGTATATTATCAGAAACAGAAAGACCATTTCTTATAACATTAATGAGAACACTTATCCCTTGTTTGAAACTTTATATAGTGACATAGAAATGGGTAGAAAGCCCGAGAATTGCTTTGTATATATGTGTTATGAACTGGATATTTATGCAGAAGCAGAAATCCAAAACATATGTGCACTTTTTGTGTAATACATGCCTCGGAAAATGTATTACAATAACAGAATAACTACATAATTTGCAAAGGTAATACTGTGATGGTTTATAATTGATGAGTTTGTCTTTCGTATGTTATGTTATTAGCTGGAGTTTAGTTATATTTTCCGGTGATTGCATTTAGCTTTATTAATTTTTGCATATGTTTAACTAAAGTTTTTGGGCTTGTTATTTAATCAAAATGCCTGATTTCATGAAATTAACATAATGATTTGGACCTAAATTAAATGGCAAGTGCAGATGAGTTTGTGGTAATCTGTGGTATTGTTTTAGCTTAGCTTATGTAACAGTTCAATTAGGCTGAACTTAAGTCATCAATATAAGCCACAAACCAGTTGATTATTGCTAGTTTCAAACTGCTGATAAGTGGGACTAAGGTGGTGTTTGGATGACGGGTGTGACTGTGAGAACACCTTTGGTCCAATTTGTTGACTGGTTTCATCTAAAGTGTCCCTTGCACATGACTAGATAAAGACGCATCAACCAACTATGTTACTACACGTGGTCTGTATGTGTACATATATATGTTGTTTGTTCCATTAGTGTCTTCCAACATAGGACTAACTAAATCCTTCTTGGTCTGTATGTGTACATATATATGCTGTTTGTTCCATTAGTGTCTTCCAACATAGGACTAACTAAATCCTTTTTGGTCTGTATGTGTACAGAAAGTTGCTGCTGAGTACTCGGTGGAGGCAATGCCAACATTCCTGTTTCTTAAGAATGGAGAAGTGGTGGACAAGGTTGTGGGTGCTAAGAAAGATGATCTCCACGCTGTCATCGTGAAACATCATGAAGCTCCACTTGCATCTGCATCTACTTAGTTCAAACTTAGTATGATATTATGATTATCATCAACAACTTATTGGTGTCTTTTGGATGATTTACTTTATTTCAGTCGTTGTGTAACTGGTTTATCACTTGGGCTTTGATCTATATGCATAAATTAATGTTGCTGTTGTGTGAAGATTTCATATATTTTGTGTCAATTTTCTACTTCTCAAACGGAGTAGCATGCCAGCTGACTTTCTGATCCTGCATAACCAAACACAAACCCAAAGATTAAATCTCCCATTTCTTGTATTATTATCTAACAGAAGTAAGCAAAAGGTTTCAGATAACAATTAATTAACAAACAATATTTACCTCTTTGTACTTATTGGTTGAATTCGGGATTCCATTCCCATCCCACCACTTTGGTGGTGAAGCAACAGTTACATTAGCATTCCAGTGAGCTGCAACCATCCCAATAATAGGCCTATCAGCCGGTGTTTTTCCAGTAAATGGACGATTGGCACGTCCCTGATGGGCCTGCTTGGGTGGCAACCATGATGACAAACTTGTATCCACATTCAACTCTTTGTCATCAGAACTTAAATTTTCTTTCATCATTTCTTTTAATTGGTCGGCATTTTCCACAGGTTTTAGCAATGGATTATTCCTGATATCCTTATCACGTACATATGAAAGAAAGACAGTGCCAGGTGTCTGCATATCATCAGTTAATGATATTGGAGTCGGGTAAGGTGAAGGCTTTGAAACACTGTAATCACTCGGTAATCCAAATGGCTTTGGTTCGCAAGTAACTTCAGATAAAGAACTATTCAAGGAATATGAGGAGGCATCAATTTCGCATTCGAACCGAACTCATTTGTTTCTGCTTGCAGTAGGATTCTGTTTCTGATCAGTGTCTACATCAAGAGTTTCTACATAATTTGAGCTGGAAAAGAGCCTTTCTGAATTTTGTCCAGTCACACAACTACAGAACACAAGTGAGACACAAACAGTCACCTTTTTGTTTGTCACAAGCATGCTACTTATACTCATAATAGATGTGCAGTGTATCATACGGGTAAATTGCATCATGGTATTCATTTGTGTACTAGTTGCAATTATTACGTTCATAGCATCCAATTACTTTCTACTGTGTAAATTACGCAGACAGCTCTTGTGTTTCTTTTTGCCAAATTATGGATCTGGTATAGATGACCATGGTCTTTTTGCTTAGAAACGTTCTTTATGATAGTCATTCTCAGAAATTTGTGTGAAATTGAATGAATCGAATCATTTGTATACTTTGTCCCCTCTCTGGCATCACAGTATCATACAACTCATGCTACAGAGTGGTGAAGGTCAAGTGCTACTTGAATGTAATGGTTCTTAAACAGCTCATGATTGATATACATGCGAATGCTTGCTTGAAAAGATGACGGGTAAAGGGTGGTTGTGTGGTGGTGGTGGTGGTCCCGGAATCTTCCAAAGGGTGGTGGTGTTGGTTGTGTGGTGGTAGAGGGTGGTGGTGGTGGTGGCCGTGGTGAGGGTGGTAGAGGGTGGTGGTGGTGGTGGTGGTGGCGGCGGTAGTGGGTGGCGGCGGTGGTAGAGAGTGGTGATGGTGGTGAAGTGAAATAAAATATCAAACTCAAATTGCAAATTTAGTCCTTTAATCAACAGTAGCAATGAAATGACGATAATGCCCTCGATGACATGGCACTTAACGGGAAAATTAACGGAAAAGGGCTCTCAGTGGCGATTTTGCGAAAATGTGGAACGTGGGTGGCTTTTTTGCGCTACTTTTTGTCTCGGTCCCGTTTTTTGCAATTTTGTGGAACGTGAAGGACCATTTTTGCAATTTACCCTAAATAATTTAACTAACCACAATCTATACCCAACACAATAATTGCCTTATAATATTCCCACCATCCCATAATCATCATTCACAAATAAAACAAAAAAATTGAACATTTTCTGTTAGGAATACAAATATTCCTGTAAAAGTCTCGGTCACCTAATGATTGTAATAGCATTAAGTTAGCTCGTAGTTAGTTTGTATATTAGTTAGTTAGTATTAGTTTAAGTAACACCGTGGAAGAAGGACGGGTCTTTACCCACTGTATGCCTGATCCACAGCCCGGGTGTGGGCGTTTGTAGGTAACTATATATACCCCTCTCCACATGTGGAGAGGGTTGGTGCTTTCACTTCTCTCAATCTAATCTTACATTTTTTTTTTTTTTTTTTTTTAGGTGTTATATTTCTCTATTTACGTATTTGTATAAGATATGTACAAAGGATACCAAACAGTTTAAGGAGATGTTGACATGAGCACCAAAATGAGATTATCGTTCAGCTCGTTGTAGAAGTATGTAGTCAACATCTCTTAAACTTTCACAACCAAAGCTTTCGAGGCTTCTGAATAATTGTCTGAATCCGTAGATGCCATGATATAATCTTAAACGGGATTTTACAACTCTTGTGACTTAAACCGAGAGATCGATTCTCTCCCGGGATTTTACTAAAGTCAACAAAAGAAACCGAAAGATCTAATATGCGAGTTAAACTTAGAGAGAGATCTTGGATAAGTAACAATTAGTATTAAGTGTCAAGTCGCGACAAGTCAAGTTACAATAGATCCGATCGTAATAAGTCAAGTCGTAAAGATTAACTCACAACGTCAAATTACAATCAGACTAATGGAAACGACTTAAGTCACAACAATTCACTAAACACAAGTAGTTAACAAATCACTAGAATCTCACAACTGAGTTAATCGCTAGACACCCACCAAATTTCTGAAAGTTTTTATTGCCTCCTCATTGTGAAGCTTTGGTAGCTTCCCCCCAAACCGACAATCACCTACATGAGACCACTTCCCCCAAGAGGTTGAAGTGATGCAAAAAGTCTCATTGTATGAAGCTCGAGAACCTGAAGAGAACGATAACACCGAAGTAACAGGGTGAACCATGGATCATCTCTGCGGTTATCAATCCCGGAATGTATAATGAAGCCCGATCACATGACCCTGTTGTACGTCCCCAATGTACATATTACTTTCTGGTTTGGAGCAGTTGTCAATTCAGGGGAATGATATATCGACATCTTCATTTCACTAAATGCATTCCAGTATCTTACACATACTAACTCAATCCATCTTGTACGCATGTATCCAACACAAGAAGAAACGATGACACCAAAGTAACAGGTTGAAGCACTGATCATCTCCGCGGATATCACCTCCGGAATATATGATTAAGCCCGATCACGTGAACCTGTTGCGCATCCTTGATGTACACAAATCTCTCCCCTGATGGTTGCGATCTCATCGGAATCAGCATAACATTGTGTACATGAAGCATTAACCAGAAGCACTTTACCATAAATCATATCAACTCATATGAAGATGTCGATAAGCAATATCATCTCACTCTCCAATTGTTCTTCTCATATTTCTTCCCACTGAAAACTGAAGTAATACATACCACAAGTATCAGAAGACCACTTCCCCCACGTAGTTGGAATAATACACCAAACGCTGCGAGTTAAGACACTGAGTTTCTCTACGGTTATGACATATGTCTTCCCGGGATAACTTCAATTAAGAAGAAGTATTATGTTCATCACGTGTACTTGTTATGCATTCGGATGTATGTCTCCTTCCCCCTTGCTGGTTTTGATACATCAGAATCAGCAACAACTTTTACGCACATCTACTTGAAATATTGAGAAGAACCAAATAAGCTAAAATGTATCTAGTGAGAATCAACTGCTATAGAAACGCTCACTAATAGGGTTAATCCTCCCTCCCAATTAGTAAGCCCATAAGTGTACTTGCTCCCTCCCAAACTGACAACCCGTTTGAAATAACATTGATGCATGTTGAAGAAGTATCTCTCATTTCTACCCAAAATGTCTTCAGTCTCTTAACATGTCATCCACAACGTAAAGTAGATCATAGACTGATAAACTGTAGCTTCTTCACGGGTTTGTTTGGGGAACATTATTTCGACATTTTCAACTCACATAGAATGCTTCCAGTTCTTCGTTAAAAACCCCGATGTACACATTCTTCTCCCTCCATGATGATGACGATCACTCGGAATCATCATAACTATGTGTACATAAACATATCAACTGGAAGCAACATACAAATCACTACCCCATGAGTAGATGTCGATAATAATTCTCTTCAACAATTCTCTGCAGATCAACCCCTAATTAAACCTCTTTTCACTTCCACTGGCTAATAGTAAATGACCACGTATGGAGAGGACCCGATATACCACACTTGAAACTGAAGTAGAGTTCCCCGCTCTTGTGTCTTAAGCTTGCGCTAATGTTGGAAGAACGGTGTAGAGAATTTATGCTCCGAGCAAATCTCTAAGTACTCACTACCCAACCAAAGCATGAGACATTACCACCTCTTGCGATTATCCACAACGACAATGGCGTGTGACACTGAGTACTACAACGTAACTCCTTAAAGTGATAGTTAACCAGGTCTTCAACCATCCACCTCGACTGCTGGTAACTAGATAAACCAAGTCTTCAACTTAAATCTCAAGCACGAGCAAGTTATCGTTGAAAGTCATTCATCCATCCAACCCCGACTTCAAGATAAACTAAGATCACACCTTTGTGAGAGTCAACTTCAATCTCAAATACGTGATACCCAATCAACTCTGTAGTCACTTTTAGTCATCCTTACTTAGTGGAACATTAGGTGTTGGAGGAGAGGAGAATCATTTCACGCATCAATCAACATGTATTTTATTCACACTTCTCCCCCTCAAATATTGCATATGAGGATGCGATTTTTGATTGAACAAGTGAATAGAAATACATGCAGTTTATTCACACTTCTCCCCCTCAAAAATTGCATATGAGGTTGATCCACTGTTCACACTTCTCCCCCTCAAAAATTGCATTTGACGATGCCATTTTAACAAATACAATCCGATGAAGGTAATCCACTTGAAGACTGAACAAGCGTGGAACAAATATGAAGTTTGTTGATGAGAATGGTCAGAAGCAAGAACATTTCACAACTTCAGAAGATAAAGCGCACTCAAGCGTACACTTTTCTTTTCTTTGATGAACGGGGCCTGAAGTGTTGTCAGCAGACGCCATAGTGATGAAGTTGAAGACCGAGGCTTGAACTGATGTGTTCAAACGTCATAGTCGTTGAAGAACGAGGCCTGAACTGAAGTGAACAGACATCATAGTCGTTGAAGAGCGAGGCCTGAACTGAAGTATTCAGACGTCATAGTCGTTGAAGAACGAGGCCTGAACTGATGTATTCAGACGTCATAGTCTTTGAAGAACGAGGCCTGAACTGAAGTGAACTGATGTATTCAGACGTCATAGTCTTAGAAATCTTAAGGATTGTCTGGCCATACTTAGAGAAACCATTGAAGATGAGAGGATTTCTAAACCACTTGATGATGTTATTATTGGTGCGTGCTTCCTCACTAATAGGGCCCAGGAATTATTAGAATATGCCATAGGATCATGCCCCAAGAATGATACCAAGTCGGATAGGACAACTGCATTGCACCCTCTCAGTGGCAACAAGCATGTCACAGTTGACTTTCCCCAAACCATGCCACAATCCTCCATCTTGAACACCAGTAAACAAGTAACAACTAATCAGACTAATGTTCCCATCATTGCTTCTACAGGAGTAAAAGGTGTATCTAATGCTAGCAAGTCACAGCCTAAGGGCAATACAAAGAATGATAGGACTTTGCCGGCTAAGAGCTCACTTATGAAGGAAGTAGAAGAATCATCTAGGAACAATAAAGTGTTGATTAGTGAAAGGAATCGAGTTGTTTCAAACATTTGTGTGAACAATGATGTAATTAATTCGAATTCTGATGCTATTTGTAAGACGTGTAACAAATGCTTATTTTATGGTAATCATGATGCATGTGCTGTGCCTTCTCTTAAATCCATTATGCAATCACCAGATATGAATGTTTCTAGTGTTAAACGAGCAAAACAAGTATGGAATAAAACAGGAAAAGTGTTCACTAATGTTGGTTATCAATGGAGACCTACTGGAAGGAAATTCACTCAGAGGAAAAGGTGCCCAGTGACTAGGACTACTAACTCTAGAGATATGCCTATTAGGAAGTGGAGACCTACTGGTAGACTATTTCCTATAGAAGCAATAGATACCACTTCTAGTTCTAGTGCATCAAAATGTGAATACTCTAGTGAGATACCTGTTACTTATGATAATCCAATATTTGTGTGTTCTAACCAAACGGACCCCAATTGTGTGTGGGGCTCCAGCTTTTTCAGTTATCCACGATTGTCTGGTTTCAAATGCAGGTCGTACAAATCGTCCTTTGGTATTTGGACTCAGGCTGCTCAAAACATATGACTGGTGATCGCTCAAGGCTCAAGAATTTCGTGGAAAAGTTTATTGGTACGGTTAGGTTTGGGAATGACCATTTTGGTTCTATAATGGGTTATGGTGATTATGTCTTTGGAGACAGTGTTATATCCAGAGTCTACTACGTGGAAGGTCTTGGGCACAATCTATTTTCTGTTGGTCAATTCTGTGACTCAGATCTCGAAGTCGCCTTCAGAAAGCACACCTGTTTTGTTAGAGAATTAGATGGTGTTGATCTTCTCAAGGGGAGTCGGGGCACTAATCTTTACACCATCTCCATCGAAGATATGCTACGGTCCTCTCCAATTTGTCTGCTCTCTAAAGCATCCAAGAACAAGTCATGGTTGTGGCATCGACGTCTAAACCATTTGAACTTCGGTACCATCAATGAACTTACACGTAAGGATCTTGTTCGAGGCTTGCCCAGACTCAAGTATGAAAAAGATCATCTGTGTTCCGCCTGTCAAATGGGCAAAAGCAAAAAGCATACCCATAAACCCAAAACTGTTAATTCAATCATGGAAGTTCTTCATACCCTTCATATGGATCTCTGTGGACCAATGAGGATTCAAAGTATCAATGGAAAGAAATATGTGCTGGTCATTGTTGATGATTACTCTCGATTCACATGGGTGAAATTTCTACGATCAAAAGATGAAACTCCTGAAACCATCATCAAACTCATCAAGATGTTGCAAGTCCGCCTTAACAAATCAGTTAGAGTCGTTCGTACTGATAATGGAACAGAATTTGTGAACATACAGCTTACTCTATTTTATGAAGGTGTCGGGATTAGTCATCAAAAGAGCATTCCACGAACTCCTCAACAAAATGGAGTTGTAGAAAGACGCAATCGCACCTTAGTTGAAGCTGCAAGGACTATGCTCATCTTTTCCAAAGCTCCTCTATTTCTTTGGGCTGAGGCAATTGCCACCGCATGTTACACTCAGAACCGATCCTTGATACATCCTCTCCACTGCAAGACTCCCTATGAACTGGTTCATGGCAGAAAACCCGATCTTTCGTTTCTTCGAGTTTTTGGTGCACTTTGCTATCCAACTAATGACAGTGAAGACCTTGGGAAACTCAAGGCCAAGGCCGACATTGGTTTCTTCGTTGGCTATGCTCCAGAGCGAAAGGGGTACCGAATCTACAACAAACGTACCAGAGATATAATGGAAACAATCCACGTTACTTTCGATGAGCTGACTGAGCAACCGGTTCCTAGACAATCAAGTTCTGGACCCGTACCTAACCTTTTGTCCCCTGGACCAATTAGTTCCAGGCTTGTACAGAATCCCATCCCTGCTGCTCCTTTTGTACCCCCTACGAGTGAAGATTGGAAGAAATTGTTTGACCCAATGTTTGATGAATACTTTGAACCTCAACAGATGAATGCTCCCGAAGCTACAATGGTTCAACCACCGGATGGGGTGGTGAATGGTCAAGATGACAATAACGGTCCATCCACTTCATTGTCATGGGATTCTGAAGCCCCCGCCATCAGTCAATCGGTTAGCACGTCCAATGTCCAACCTTCACTTGCACATCGAGCGACAAATGTAGATAATTCATCTGAAGTTAATCCTTTTGCTCCACCTGATAATGAGCCATTTGTTAACATCTTTGCCCCTGAACCATCAAATGATGTAACATCCTCTGATGAATCTAACACGGCTACCTCAGTTCCACATTCTCAACCCCATGAATACCTTCGAAAATGGACCAATGATCATCCTATTGACAACATCATTGGGAACCCTTCACATCCAGTATCAACCCGCAAGCAACTTGCAACTGACGCATTATGGTGTTTCTTCAATTCTGTTCTCTCTAAAGCTGAACCAAAAAGCGTCAAGGATGCAATGTCTAAACACTCATGGTTCACTGCAATGGTGGACGAGATTCATGAATTTGACCGACTGGACGTCTGGGAACTAGTACCACCTCCCGAGTGTGCTATGATCATTGCTCTCAAATGGATATTCAAGGTCAAACTTGATGAGCATGGAGATGTTCTGAAAAACAAAGCTAGGCTTGTGGCAAAAGGATATCGACAAGAAGAAGGTATTGACTTTGAAGAATCCTTCGCCCCAGTTGCTAGAATAGAAGCCATAAGGATCTTTCTCGCTAATGCTGCAAGTCAAAACATGGTGGTTTATCAAATGGATGTCAAGACCGCATTCTTAAATGGGGATCTGAAAGAGGTGGTGTACGTATCTCAACCCGAAGGTTTTGTGGATCCAGAACGCCCTAATCACGTGTATCGATTAAAGAAGGCTCTATATGGGCTTAAACAAGCACCCAGGGCGTGGTACGACACCTTGTCTAAATTTCTTCTGGCCAACAAATTCTCCAAAGGCGTTGTTGATCCTACCCTCTTTACCAGAAAAACAGGCAAACACCTCCTACATGTACAAATCTACGTCGATGACATCATTTTTGCCTCGTCTGATCCCTCAGAATGTGATCGTTTCTCTCAAGAGATGAGCTCCGAATTCCAAATGTCTATGATGGGACAAATGTCATTCTTTCTAGGGCTGCAAATTTCTCAAAACCCCAATGGCATATTCATCAATCAATCCAAATACGCCAATGAAACTTTGAAGAAATTTGGTTTCGACTCCAGTGATTCAGTTGATACTCCTATGATTGAACGATCAAAGCTTGACGAAGATGATGTGGGAATTCCGGTCGATCAAACCATGTATCGAAGCATGATTGGCTCCTTAATGTACCTTACTGCAAGCAGACCCGACCTTCTGTTTGCAGTTTGCATTTGTGCCCGGTATCAATCAAACCCACCAAGAAACATTTGGAAGCTGTCAAGAGAGTCTTTCGATACCTTAAAGGAACAATCCACTTGGGCCTTTGGTACCCTAAAGAAACTTCTATGGCTCTCACAGCATATTCGGATGCTGATCATGCTGGATGTCAAGACACTCGTCGCAGTACATCTGGGGGTGCACAATTTTTAGGCAATAAGCTAGTCAGTTGGTCTTCAAAGAAACAAATGAGTACATCTATCTCCTCCACTGAAGCTGAATACATTGCTATGTCATCATGCTGTGCTCAGATCCTCTGGATGCGATCTCAACTCTCTGACTATGGCTTCATCTGCAATAAGATTCCTATGTACTGTGACAACAAAAGTGCAATTGCACTCTGCTGCAACAATGTCCAGCATTCAAGAACTAAACACATTGACATTCGACATCACTTCATCAGGGAACAAGTTGAGAAAGGAATTGTGGAACTTTACTTTGTGAGGACTGAGTTCCAACTAGCCGATATCTTCACCAAAGCACTTTCTAGGGAACGATTCCACTTCATCCTCCCATGCCTTGGTATGAAAAGTCTCACACCTGAGGATCTCAGATGTCTTCAGGAAGATCAAGAGGAGTAAAGGGGTTGCTTCACATATCCTTGTATAGTATCAAATCAAAAAGAAAATAGAAAAATATAAAACCTATAAAAACCATAAAAATCAGAAAAATCACAAAAACTCAAAAATATTCTTCTCTCGACATGTCTCTTGTATAATCGATATTATGTACGATTCTAGAAATGTCATTCAATAATGACACGGAATCATACATATGCTTGAGCAAGAGTTTTTTCGGTTTCAAATAAAGTTCTTTTCAAAAACATGTCGTATCTCAAAACGTTCTTAAAATTTGGCTTGTAGTCATTTCAGGCTACAACCCGGTTTTCACAAATATGGTTTGCTATTACTTCAGATAGCAACCCGGTTTTCAAAATTAAGGAAAACACGTCGTCAAAAAGACGGTTGTTCCTAACAAAGGGTGCCGTTCATCCGAGCGTGAATTACTTTATATTCATGCACCCTCGATCTAATGTACGCTTCAGTGCATTATTTCTTGATAAAGAAGAGAAATCTTCTTTTTATCGCCAAATACTTTCCCTTCTATGATTTTTCCGGAAAGTGTTTGTGCAAAACTTGGTGGTACCATGAAATTTTGTATGAAAATCAAATTGAACTCAAAAGTTTGATAAAGTTTTCACTCAATCAATGACGTTAATAGTTTATGATAATATTTATGCTTTAACATCCGTCATTGATTGAGGGGGAGAGGATTTCTCAAAATTTTATGTATCATCAAAACTCCCCACACTTCGTACATAAAACCTTGCAACAAAAATTTTGTGATGGTTATGTGTCAGAATGAGTAAACTTTCAAAGAGTTTTCGTTAAAACTTCGAATATTTTGATAACTCTTCAAATCTGACACATAACAACCTCCCTCACAGTTTGAGGGGGAGCATGAAAAAGTTCCTTTTTTATCAGAAAATATTAAAATTGACCGCATTTCTCTCCCAAAACGCTTTCTAAATTATTTAAATCAATTGAGATAAAAAATCTCGAAAGATTTGAAATTTTTGATCGGGGGAGAGAATGTGATTTAAATATGCAATCTGATATCTAATGTGATCTTTTCGACTCAATAATAGGCTCCCACATATGTGCTAAACACTTTCGAATATCGATGCACATATTGAGGGGGAGCGAAAGGCGTTTGTGGAAATAATACCTAAGACCGACCATTTACTTTAATGCACGGAGTTATAAGGTTGGTTAAGGTTAGGTATGAGTTCCCATGATCCACCAGAACCGGAAGGATCTTCCCAGGGACAATCCATAGATAGATTAGAAGTCCTTAGGAATGATTGAAAAAAGGAGAAAAGTGAGAAAGGGAAGAGTGCGGACTGAGATAGAGCTAGGACTGGAACAAACCCAACAAGGCTCTAGTGATGAAGTCTCGGTAAGCACTGAAGGGGTTGAAGAATGAAAAAGAAATGAAATGAGAAAGGGTGAAAAGAAATAGCCCTCCATATATTCAACCTTAGGGCAGAAACCGGGTTCAATTCATAATCTACTGGCGGTTACTTAGGTAACACCGGTATTGAAGACAAGACGTCATGGACCCAGTGACGCACTGCACTAAACTTCCCAACCACTCAAGTTCTCTTAAAAGAGCTTGTTTCATCCTCACGGGGAACCCTGTGCAATGTATCGACCGCTCATTGCGAGCTATGTTGATACCTAAAACAGGAGACGCCTCCCCAGTCTCCAGGAGCGGATCAAAACGCACTATTGAGTCTAGAGCCAAGAGATCATCCATAAATCTCGATAGGACACATTCCAAATATGCTTATTGTTTCACACAATGTGGAAAATAAGATAAAATATTTAGAGTCCTACGCATTATCCTTGTGGTATTGCCAGAACATCCGAGTGATATGAAAATATTCACAATGAAGATGGAAATCCTTCTAGAGCGAACATCATTCAAGCTCTTGGTAGGTGACATGTGAGATCCATCTTGGATCAATGATCAAGTGACAACTGGAAAGCAACGATGGTGCGATTCAAAATTGAATCAAACTTGTTCCAGGATATGGATTGACGGATACTTTTGCTAAAACCTCTCAATGTGCTCACCATCTAATCTTTCGAGCACATTGATTGTGAACAATATCTTTCAAACAAAAGTATTTCTGATGGAAATGTGATTCTAAATACAAAACTCTCGTTGTGTCTCAAAAATGTTTATCATAGGACACACGAGTGATTTCTATAAATCTATTTCTCATCAATCCGTGAATATTCATTCACCGATTCACTCTATCGTGCTGTCTGCTTTGAGACGTTCCGGTATGAGAACATGCTAAGTATGAAAATTCCAAAGTGGATTCTTTGGAAAATTCATTACTACAAGCTGGAAATTCCTGTCAAGGAGAGTCCTCTTTAAAAGAGACTCTACCTGATCACAGGTCGGTTTTCACAAAACCGGAGGGTAGTCTGTCCTCGCAGAACGAATGACAAAGCCATATTCGTTCTCTATCTTTATTGCTAACTGTTTCATTTCAGGGACACATATAAAGATGGCGTTGATGGCTCCAGTTTCCAGCTGAATCGGGTCAATCCATACCTCATGCTCACACATCCTCCACACTATCAATGAAGATGAGAGATTTGCTACAACAAATGTTGAGAGACTACCAACAACGTTTCCGCAACTATGATGAAAAAGTCTCCTAATCTACAACTCTTATGCAACGTCTCCAGATACAGAAGGGTGTGAGCATGATGGTCCTTGAGTCACTACATCACATAAAGGCAATTCTACTATGGATGAGGTTGGAGATTTACTTTGGCTGATGATCTCAAAGAAGCTCAAAGATCACACATCACAAAGGAACTCTAATCACAAGTTCGCTTGCTTGAAGTACAAAGTGTGCTGAAAAGAGAAGAATCAGATCCTACGAGCTACAAAGACTAAAGAATGCTTAAAGACCAAAGAGCTTAACTTCAAAAGTGACCTCGCTTAGGGGGAGATTGTTAGGAATACAAATATTCCTGTAAAAGTCTCGGTCACCTAATGATTGTAATAGCATTAAGTTAGCTCGTAGTTAGTTTGTTTATTAGTTAATTAGTACTAGATTAAGTAACACCGTGGAAGAAGGAACGGGTCTTCACCCACTGTATGCCTGATCCACAGCCCGGGAGTGGGCGTAATATTGTAACTATAAATACCCCTCTCCACATGTGGAGAGGGTTGGACCTTCATTCATTTTTCAATCTAATCTTTTCTTTTTCTTTCAAGGTTCCTCCCTTTCTCTCCTTTCCTCCCTCCTCCCATTTCTACGCCTCTTTCAACACCAATTGATCATGTTTCCAACATAATTAGTATTCTACATTTTCTAAATATATACAACTATTGCAAATCTTATCTGAGAGAATGCCAACTCTACGCTTAACGCATTTAAGATACCCATTAACTTCCAAAACTTGCAAAGCTTCAAAATATCGATAATGGTAAAATGAGTGTTACCCATTATTATAAAATCAGGTGGTGATGGTGATGAGGTGGTGATGGCGGATCTGTCGTGGTGTTGATCAGGTGGTGATGGTAATGAGGCGGTGATGGCGGATCTGTTGTGGTGTTAATCAGGTGGTGATGGTGATGAGGTGGTGATGACGGATCTGTTGTGGTGTTGATCAGGTGGTGATGGTGATGAGGTGGTGATGGCGAATCTTTTGTGGTGTTGATCAGGTGGTCATGGTGATGAGGTTGTGTTCGATCTGTGGTAGTGATGGGGTTGTGGTGACTGGAAATAAAGAGAGAGGGTAAATAAATAAATGAGAGAGATGAATAGTAAAGTAATTTTATATAAAAGATAGGGTATTAATGTCTTTTAACACCTTTAATAATAACACAAAAAAGAGAATATATGGTATAACACCCACCTAATAATGTACTTTATTATTAAAAAAATAGACACGTGTCGCACATTCAGTAGAATCGCACATTCGCACATGACTCTTTTGGGAAAACCACTTATTTTTGTCTTCATTTGGGAAAAGCCTCAATTTTTTGACATCATTTGGGAATTTTCTCTTTTGTTTTATACTACATAAAGGGTGGTTAAGGCCAGGGGCGCAGCTTCTAAGGGGAGGGGGGGGGGGGGGGCGACCCCCCGAAATATTTTTTGCGATGTAGGGGTATATAGTTTTCGTGTAGAAAATTTCGGTATCTTCGGTTTCGCCCCCCAATTTAATTCGGTTTCGACCCCCCATAGTGTTAGGAAAAAAAAAATTTAGATCCCGACCCCTCACTCGAAATTTCCAAGCTTCGCCCCTGATTAAGGCATCTGACATTTATAAACTATACAATTCTCTAGTTAAACTTTTATGTCCCAAATTGTGTATGTACTAGTTAAAGAGAAACAGTACATCAATGATCATCTTAACTATAGTTTTGTTTTTACATTACGAGTTTTTTTTTAGTTTATTATGTTCTTTTTGTTTATTATGTTCTTTTTAGAAACATTACATTAATTATCATCTTAACTATAGCGTTGCAACGACGGGTACCCTCAAATAAATTTTTTTGATAAATAATGTATTTTAGTTTATTATGTTCTTTTTGACAATAAATTAGCCCGTGCCCGTTCGGGCTCGAACCCGTTTGCCCGTGTCTGTTCGGGCTCGAGCCCGTTTGGTCCGCGCCCGTTCGGGCGCAAGCCCATTTGGCCCGTAGCCTGTTCGGGCTTGAATATTTGTATAATGTACTTTATTATTTGTAGTAGTGAAACTTAATGCAGGAATTGTGTTTAATTTGGTTGTACAATATGCTTGATAATTTGTATTTCTTATTTAAGGGGTGTTTTAATAACTGTATTAATTGTATTTATTGACCAGTTAAATAATTGCCTACATTAAATAGCATTAATGTGGAATTTTGTTATACACTATGCTTCTTGTCTTGTACGTCTGAAAATTATGTGCATTAAAGTGTTGTACACTATATTTCTTTTCTTGTAAGTAGTAGTCATTATAGTCATTAATAACATTAACCACTTTAATAGCATTAATGTTGTAAGTCTGAATATTACATCATGTTTATTTTGTTGTACACTATGCTTATGTTGTTGTAAATTTGAAAATTGGTTGCAGCTATTGTACATTGTTCTTAAATTATTGTAATTTTTGGTGAGGGGTGTTTTTAATAGCATTAATGTTGTTTGATAGAATTTTGGTCTTAAAATAACACCACGCTTTATTTTGTTATACAATATGCTTACTTTGTTGTAATTCTAAAAATTGGTTGCATTAAAGTGTTGTAAATCATGCTTAATTTCTTATAAGTCTTAAAATTTTAGAAAGAGAGTCATTTATTCTTTATATGTAGTATAGATAGTATATAGTTTCTTACCACATACTAAACATATATGTTATTCTCATGACCACGATGGCTTATTTCGGAATTTTTTTTAAAAGAAATTTTAGACACTTGGTTAAGATAGACTTAGGCCGTGTTTCTTTTTTTATTCCACATTCAGATCCTCATAAATAATGTGGGTCATATCCACTAATAGCTCTATATGGGGAGGTGATGCTTTTTTAAAGCCCTTGAGATACAGACGAGTTAACAAATTTGTGTGGGCCCAAATTAATAAAAAACATTAATATATATGATCGGCCCTACTAATATTCCCAGACAGACGAAGAACTAGAAAAAGAAACAGGGCCTTAATGCTTATAAATTAAAGTTTTGTTATCTCGTTTTACAGTTAATTGCATTTTTGGTCCCTATGGTTTGGCCAAATTGCAGGTTTAGTCCTCAAAACTTTAAAAATGCATCAATAGTCCTTATTTTAAAGTTTAGATTGCATTTTTGGTCCCTAAATAAAATTAAATAGCTAAAATACCTTTTTTTCTTCTTCATAAAAAGACAAGGGAATTAACTCCTCTTTTTATGTAAAAGTTCCAAATATCTTAATTAGTACTAATAATTTAATCATTTGTTTATAACATATACACATTATTGATCAATATTCCTATATGAAATTAAACATAAACCTGTAAATTTGTACAGTAGCAGTTACTTGTATACAAATAATAATATGACAGAAGAATGGTTGACCAAGCATATTGATCGAAATGGCGTTGTTACAACTCGTCATCGAAAATTGATGTCGTTTACTCCATCAACATGACATTTGCTTTGTTTGTTTATTCTGATAATACATAATAATATGTAAAATTCCCTATCATGCATCCATCGTCTATAAAATACGAGTTTGATACTAATAAGCTTAAGCTAGTCTTTTACCTAGAAGTGTATAATATTTTTCACATCCGAGCCCATCAATATAACATAATGAGGGTCAGGGTTTTTCTGCATATTTGAAACTTTGAAAAGTATAACACAATAAAATTTTGAATGATTTAGGAAGCCGGATGAGATGAACGCACAAGCTAGCACAGATATTTTAGACAACGAATAATGTGGGGTAGCCACTAATGTAGCACCTAAAATTCAAATTCGAGCCGGTGTGGAGGTAGCCGCTAATTGCACAATATAAGATCCTAGAATTAGAGCCGAATAATACTTATCATAACATATTGTACCTTCTTATAATGTTCGTGTGACATATCCGTTTTCACGGGGTACCTTGTCACACCCCCATTTTACCTGACTTGCAGCGGAATGGAATACCTGGGGGTGTCTGTCATAGCACCACAGTTACAGTTACATTGAACGACCTAAAGTGTCGTTTGGAAAATACTGCATTTGATCATTGAAATAATCCAGAGTTTACAAAATGAGGTCCCCAAAATGTGTTGCATGTTTATGAAAAACAAGTCATACTAGATCAAACGTTTACATAAGTGCATGAAATAATGATGAGACGCGTCGACTCCGCGACTCCATGAAGGTCCAAATGCATGTCACATGAGCTACCTTAATAACCTGAAATACATTGCTAAAACGTCAACACGAATGTTGGTGAATTCCATAGGTTTGTAAAATGTAATGATGTACGGCCACCACAAGTAAAAGTGCAAGATAAAAATCTCATGAAAATTGTACAATAGCCTTAAGCTCATGACACCGAAGCTATGACTGATGAAATTCTATGCCCCTCCCGAATGTTCTGCCGAAACATTCAAATGTAAAAGACATGACATGCATCCGCTTACTGTTGGTAATCACTACCACGGATGGAGGCGTCACCCTCGATAGATCTATCCACTCACTCTCGCTTAACGGTAAATTAATGGTTCATGATGTTACAGGGGACTTATCACATGGCAAGGTAACTTAAGCTATGTACATGTTTGAATACTTGGGCTCGTACTGAAATGATTGATGCAATGTATTCCCCCCGTGGGATTTGAAAATAATCAAAAATGTTGAATTGAAAATGGGGCTATGAAAACTCACCTTAACTGATGAAACTGTGATGAAATGAAATGAACACCAATGAACAATTTGCTGCCGCAACCCAATATGATGGTACCATGAACATGTAATGAGCTGAAAAACAAGGCGCGCACACTAGCCGCAACCTAATATGAATGATGAATGATCTCATTTAGATCACCAAATGATGTTATGAATGACCATGCTCATGTTTCTATACCACTCTACTCTTTGGAAAAACACTTGTATTATCAAAAATATATATTCCAAGAATTTGGAAAATATTGCTATTAGAAAATATAAATAGCTAGTTATAATATATATATACTTATATATATATAACGTAAGTTTCCATGTTAGCGTTGAAATACTCGTGTTGTAATCCTTGAAATGATGAAAACATACTCATAATAACTAATACTACGTTAGTTATAAAGCTCGGTACTTGATATTACTTCTAGCTCAAAAATGTACTTCGTAGTTTTTGCGCCAAATTTAATAAAAGCTGTCAATTATAAAATGGTTTTAGCCGATATTCAAACGTGTATATCTTTGTCGTTACTTGTCCGTTTTACTTGTTCTTTATGTCCACGGTTACGTCTTAGTATGTAGTAATATATTTTGGAAAGCTCGGCTCCTCCGGGTTACGTCTAAAGCCTCTTTTTGTACCATGAAAAACGTCCAACAGCAAACAAATTTCCAGAAAATACTTTTCGTCTACAATCTTGCAAAAATCATAACTCCTTCGTTATAGACTCTTTTTAATCCGTTCTTTCGCCTACGGATTCGTTTTTGAAAGTATTTTCTAAAAATTTTGCCAAAGTTTCCTTGGTGTTTACTGATTTTCCAGATTTTTACAAAACGGGACAGCATGTCTAAAATAGGTTCCAAATCAAGTTTTTCAAGGTTATAACTAATTTCTACCATCACCAAACCTCTTGTAATCACCACATGGCTAATCTAATCCTACCATACACCTTCTTAGGGTGCCATGGACTCCTAACCAAGTTATTATAGCAAGGGGATTCATAAATAAAAAGTTAGGGTTTGTATGTTCCATTTTTGACAAAATAAATGGTGGTATAGCTAGTTGTACATGGTTTTTAGCATGGAAATCATGTAATACAAGTAAATATAAGATGATCCATGAAAAAATAAAGTTGAAAACTTACTTGATAAAATGAGATGATTATATGATGATTATGCTTGATGTTCTTGTGTTTTTGTTGCTTGATTCTTGATTAGGCTTGTAAAATGAACAAGTTTTGTGTTTTACTTTATGGAAAATGATCACTTGATCATGGTGATCAATTATGGGTCGTGGGTTTGGAGAGGAAGAAAGGAAGAAGAGATGAAATTTGTTCTTAGCTTAAAAGATGAATTATGATTTTGGAAAATTAGTAAAGTTAGGTTATTATGTGTTTATTAGTTAAATAATGATAAGTTAATGCAATAGGTTAAAGGGGTGGTCTTGGGGCCGGTTTTTCAAGGGTAGGAGGGGGGGGGGGGGGGGTTAGGGTACTTGGTAGTTATTTAGAAAACCTTGTATGAATTTGTGCTAGTTTGTGTTTTTAGTTACAATCGGGTACCGGTTTTATTAGAAATAAACGTTCACGAAGTTTACCGGGATGAAATAAAGTCATAATAATGTTAAAAACATATTAAAAATATGTTGGGTACATTTACTGAGTGATCGGGTGATTATTGTTTAGTTTTCACGAAAACCGTCGTTATATTCATACGCGTACGTTATAAATAAAATAAATTTCCAAAATACTGGGTAACTGAATGTTATAACTTTTATGATGTTAAAATGGATATAAAAATATGTCGGGACCATCGTGGGAATATTTAGATATATTCGTCGTGTATAAACCGGGTGTTAACGTTTACTATAAATTCTTATACGTAAAAACGTTAAATGTACTGAATATAGAAATTTGAAAATCCTGAGAGTGGTATAACATGAAAATGTTGTTATGATGATATGCAGACTATCTCCAGTCCGTATGAAATGTCTTTACTGATAATGCATGAATTCGCACCTGAACCAATACAGTTACGCGAATTTGAATACCCGTAAACTAAATTTACGATGAAATGTGTAATGCTCGTGAATGATGAAATCTTTTCCCGCAATGAATAGTGTTTGGTGAATAGTAAAATTTCTGAATGCTTCTCGGAATGTCAAACTGACACCAAAAATGATGAATAGTAAACTGATGAATAGTGTTTTGATGAATAGTGTTTGATGAATAGTGTTTTTCCAAAGTTCGGGAAATGACCTGAAATGACCTGAAATGGTGAGTTGTGACAGTCTCCCCCCCTAAAAGGAACTTCGTCCCGAAGTTCAGTTTATGTTGGTCTCTGAAAACGTATTGGTGAAAAGGTGATGATATTCGAGAATTCCAGCGAACTCTAACGATAGGAATTCAACTCTGTTTCAACTGTTTGACCACATGGTCCATGATTTTTGTTGGTTCTCTTACAAGGTCTGAGATTGTCATTTGGGATGGATCCCTTCCAATGGAATCATGAGTGACTCATCTGAAAGTCATTTCTGGGGATCTGAAAATGTGAAATATGTTCGTGTAATCCTGTTGTTCTCTGACAATGTTCAAGTCTGACGGCCACTATGCCTTCTCTGTCAAAATATAAATGGTCCAGTGTATATTGGTGTAACTTTCCAAGTTTTCTGAATGATAACATGCCTTTCCTAGGTAGAACTTTCTGCATAACTCTGCAGAACTTGAAGTTTTAATGGTTTACGACTTATTGAACTTGTAACTGATTCTTGACTTGTAGGAAATTTCTGGTTATCTCATGAATGCCTACTGAACTAGTGAGTTGAGCTTTTTCTGAGTTTGGCCCATCAATCGATGGTTTGCGCTTCTTACTGTTTTAAATGTGACACTGGTAATATATACTGCTGAATTCTGCCAGAACTCAAGTTTGTATGCTAGTTGGTCGATTCTAAAATGAATCTTAAATAGTCCAATATGCTAAAGGTTCAACCTTTCTTGTTATCCAATTTGTATCATGCCAATCCAAGGCATTGCTTTTAACTTAATTTGTTCTCCTACCTGAATCTGGATGGTTTGTTGTTCAGGATATCCAATCCCAATGATGTGTGTTATGTACCAACCTAACTTCTGCCAGTTTCCCGTTGTTGGTGTGATAACTATTGTTGTAGATGAATTTGATTTATGTTGAGTGATTAGTCCAACCATTTACAGGGTCAATCACTCATGCTTTGAGCATACTTTCCTATGTTTGAATTGTTCTGTCGCTTTGACCATCGGTCTGAGGATGATAGTGATGTTCACAACTAAATGGGTTTCTGAAGGAAATCCTGAAATGATTACATGAAGTCCAAGGTGAATCGGTTTCCTTAACAGGAAAATAACTGAAATGGGTACAATAAACCTTTGTGACTAATTCCACAACGTTCGGTCCTTCGAACTCGGCGTTATCTGAAAGCGATAGAATATAGGTAACAATTTGATTCCTTGCGTTTTGTTCCAACGGATGATAAGACATATGTCCTTCGTTGTCTAGTGGGTTTGGTCTTCACTACTGAAGTTCGTGATCAATTTGTGATGTTCCTCCTAATTCCTTCATCACATATTCCAAATATTCTTTATTGTCAAGTCACAAATCCTAAATGCATAAGCGATGTTATAGGGAAAGTGGTTCTGAAAATTTGTCTCGCGATTGTGAGTTTTGGTTGAAATCTTTTTCTGAATAAACGAATTTAGAAAATGGAGCAAATGATTTACTGGGTAATATTTTCTTGATGATTCAAAATCCAGTAGTTATGAAATAGGAACTGTTTTCAAACATGTTGTGATTAAGACTGCTTACCAAAGTTTGATGTTTATGTATATTTCTCATTGTACAATAGTGTTGCTAAAGTTTGACCAAAAAGGATCGTACTTGTTCAAAATAGGAATTTCAGAAATCATTTTTCCACAAGGTATGTGATTTATGTAAACGCATCAACTTTATTTAAAAGTGAAAACACTGAAAAGGATAAAATGGTAGAATAGGAAATGTTCGCTTAAATGCATAGATGTCTAACACTTAGTTCCTGAGGTTGGATAATGTCTATTCTGTTTTCCCATGTAGATGAGGAGATATGTTCTGGTTTGATCCCTTGCTTGGTATGAAGGTGAGGTTATCTGAAATTTCTAGACATAATGCCTTAGAGGAATCTACATCGATATTCTTGATTCAAACAATTGTACTTTGTGAAAACTTACTGCAGGAAAGTTCATGTATGGATGAGGCCATGTTTAAATGAAATGCTCTACAGTCTCAATTTGAAGCTTGGTGTACTTCTATTGTGTTGTCCTGCGGACATCTATATTGTGTTCAATCCTGTAGCTCAGTCTAGCTAGTACCTTTAAATGATAGAATTTGACAACTAAGTCAGGGATGGTGATTAGGATGGTCTCGCAGTATCTGAGGATTGTTGTTGAGTTATGAATTCTCTCACTATATAATTCTAGTCCTGGTTACTAGTTCTGTACTCCTTTCGTTGCTTCTATTGTATTGAGGAATCCTGCATGTAATTGATATGGAAAGTCTCTTCTAGGGAAGTCAATGGGAAAATTCAACTTAATGGCTAAGTGAGTGACAGGTAGGGTAAGTATCCAGGGATAGTTCGGCAAAATGGATGTTTATGAATGAGTTCCTTTGTTTACAAAACTTTTGGATGAAGATTGTTATTAACAATCCTTTGAAAAGGTAATTATTTCCTTCATGGCATAATCCTTCCTGAATTTTACATAGGTGATCAGGCTATGTATAATTGAGGACTAATGATGCGATGTTGGATTTTGTCAAAATATCATAACTTTTATCAAAAGTTTTAGATGGTGTTCAACGCATTGTTATTAAAATGGTATCCTGATGTTTTGTTTCAAGTAACATGAAAATTGCTTCGCGTAACAATAGTAAATACTTGGTGTAATGACAGAAAAATCAATTTATAGGATGGAATTAAAATAGCTTACTTCAGAAATTTTTCTGTAAAACAATTTCCCCATATGATAGTAAAATAGCTTGAATGGTGTATTGGATACGTGAGTGAATCTTGTCGAATGGTAATAGTCTTCTAATTCGTCAAAAACGAAATCAACCTAATTCCTGAAGAATCTGCGGATGTTTCTGTTGAGTCCGTGATATTGGTATTTTCTACTAGATGTCATCTAGTTCATGTCAAGTGGGAATGGAAAAGGAAAATGACAAAGATGGTACTAGTGAATGGAATACTACCCTCTTTCGCGCTACCTCGCGACATCCAAAAGGTAAAACTAAAGTACACACTGTGGGAAGGCCAATAGTGTAATAAGTAACTGATGGTGGTGATAGTACCTGAGTAGTAAGTGCCCTACTATTGATGGAAAGAAAACACACTATCTTCCTTGCAATAAGCATCCTAATAAGTCCATTAAGATTAATTCTGAATACACTACCAAAAGGCATTCTATGTACGGGCTGAATGATAGGAAGACTCTGTTCCTATGGCAAATCAATAGTACTAATGGTGGTGTAAGTGCAACTGATGGTATAATGGTAGTGGAAGATGACAAGGCATCTTCAATGTCGGAATCCGATAAAATGATGTCAGGGTGAGTATCTGAAGACATGTCACTTGTGAACCAGGTCAATAAAATGATGAACATATACGGATATGAGTATAAATAACTCGCACAGGGGATGTATAAAACAACATGTATCATGATTATGCACTTATGATGAAATGATGAGATGCTATGATGATGTGGTTATAGTCTAGGGTCCAAGATACATCCTAGTTCGCTATAACCTTAGCTCTGATGCCAATCTGTCACACCCCCATTTTACCTGACTTGCAGCGGAATGGAATACCTGGGGGTGTCTGTCATAGCACCACAGTTACAGTTACATTGAACGACCTAAAGTGTCGTTTGGAAAATACTGCATTTGATCATTGAAATAATCCAGAGTTTACAAAATGAGGTCCCCAAAATGTGTTGCATGTTTATGAAAAACAAGTCATACTAGATCAAACGTTTACATAAGTGCATGAAATAATGATGAGACGCGTCGACTCCGCGACTCCATGAAGGTCCAAATGCATGTCACATGAGCTACCTTAATAACCTGAAATACATTGCTAAAACGTCAACACGAATGTTGGTGAATTCCATAGGTTTGTAAAATGTAATGATGTACGGCCACCACAAGTAAAAGTGCAAGATAAAAATCTCATGAAAATTGTACAATAGCCTTAAGCTCATGACACCGAAGCTATGACTGATGAAATTCTATGCCCCTCCCGAATGTTCTGCCGAAACATTCAAATGTAAAAGACATGACATGCATCCGCTTACTGTTGGTAATCACTACCACGGATGGAGGCGTCACCCTCGATAGATCTATCCACTCACTCTCGCTTAACGGTAAATTAACGGTTCATGATGTTAAAGGGGACTTATCACATGGCAAGGTAACTTAAGCTATGTACATGTTTGAATACTTGGGCTCGTACTGAAATGATTGATGCAATGTATTCCCCCCGTGGGATTTGAAAACAATCAAAAATGTTGAATTGAAAACGGGGCTATGAAAACTCACCTTAACTGATGAAACTGTGATGAAATGAAATGAACACCAATGAACAATTTGCTGCCGCAACCCAATATGATGGTACCATGAACATGTAATGAGCTGAAAAACAAGGCGCGCACACTAGCCGCAACCTAATATGAATGATGAATGATCTCATTTAGATCACCAAATGATGTTATGAATGACCATGCTCATGTTTCTATACCACTCTACTCTTTGGAAAAACACTTGTATTATCAAAAATATATATTCCAAGAATTTGGAAAATATTGCTATTAGAAAATATAAATAGCTAGTTATAATATATATATACTTATATATATATAACGTAAGTTTCCATGTTAGCGTTGAAATACTCGGGTTGTAATCCTTGAAATGATGAAAACATACTCATAATAACTAATACTACGTTAGTTATAAAGCTCGGTACTTGATATTACTTCTAGCTCAAAAATGTACTTCGTAGTTTTTGCGCCAAATTTAATAAAAGCTGTCAATTATAAAATGGTTTTAGCCGATATTCAAACGTGTATATCTTTGTCGTTACTTGTCCGTTTTACTTGTTCTTTATGTCCACGGTTACGTCTTAGTATGTAGTAATATATTTTGGAAAGCTCGGCTCCTCCGGGTTACGTCTAAAGCCTCTTTTTGTACCATGAAAAACGTCCAACAGCAAACAAATTTCCAGAAAATACTTTTCGTCTACAATCTTGCAAAAATCATAACTCCTTCGTTATAGACTCTTTTTAATCCGTTCTTTCGCCTACGGATTCGTTTTTGAAAGTATTTTCTAAAAATTTTGCCAAAGTTTCCTTGGTGTTTACTGATTTTCCAGATTTTTACAAAACGGGACAGCATGTCTAAAATAGGTTCCAAATCAAGTTTTTCAAGGTTATAACTAATTTCTACCATCACCAAACCTCTTGTAATCACCACATGGCTAATCTAATCCTACCATACACCTTCTTAGGGTGCCATGGACTCCTAACCAAGTTATTATAGCAAGGGGATTCATAAATAAAAAGTTAGGGTTTGTATGTTCCATTTTTGACAAAATAAATGGTGGTATAGCTAGTTGTACATGGTTTTTAGCATGGAAATCATGTAATACAAGTAAATATAAGATGATCCATGAAAAAATAAAGTTGAAAACTTACTTGATAAAATGAGATGATTATATGATGATTATGCTTGATGTTCTTGTGTTTTTGTTGCTTGATTCTTGATTAGGCTTGTAAAATGAACAAGTTTTGTGTTTTACTTTATGGAAAATGATCACTTGATCATGGTGATCAATTATGGGTCGTGGGTTTGGAGAGGAAGAAAGGAAGAAGAGATGAAATTTGTTCTTAGCTTAAAAGATGAATCATGATTTTGGAAAATTAGTAAAGTTAGGTTATTATGTGTTTATTAGTTAAATAATGATAAGTTAATGCAATAGGTTAAAGGGGTGGTCTTGGGGCCGGTTTTTCAAGGGTAGGAGGGGGGGGGGGGGTTAGGGTACTTGGTAGTTATTTAGAAAACCTTGTATGAATTTGTGCTAGTTTGTGTTTTTAGTTACAATCGGGTACCGGTTTTATTAGAAATAAACGTTCACGAAGTTTACCGGGATGAAATAAAGTCATAATAATGTTAAAAACATATTAAAAATATGTTGGGTACATTTACTGAGTGATCGGGTGATTATTGTTTAGTTTTCACGAAAACCGTCGTTATATTCATACGCGTACGTTATAAATAAAATAAATTTCCAAAATACTGGGTAACTGAATGTTATAACTTTTATGATGTTAAAATGGATATAAAAATATGTCGGGACCATCGTGGGAATATTTAGATATATTCGTCGTGTATAAACCGGGTGTTAACGTTTACTATAAATTCTTATACGTAAAAACGTTAAATGTACTGAATATAGAAATTTGAAAATCCTGAGAGTGGTATAACATGAAAATGTTGTTATGATGATATGCAGACTATCTCCAGTCCGTATGAAATGTCTTTACTGATAATGCATGAATTCGCACCTGAACCAATACAGTTACGCGAATTTGAATACCCGTAAACTAAATTTACGATGAAATGTGTAATGCTCGTGAATGATGAAATCTTTTCCCGCAATGAATAGTGTTTGGTGAATAGTAAAATTTCTGAATGCTTCTCGGAATGTCAAACTGACACCAAAAATGATGAATAGTAAACTGATGAATAGTGTTTTGATGAATAGTGTTTGATGAATAGTGTTTTTCCAAAGTTCGGGAAATGACCTGAAATGGTGAGTTGTGACATACCTTTTAATTGATCGTAAGTTTGAGTTTAAATTCCCTTCAATTGAAACAAATTTTTATAGTTGTGTTCTTGAAGTTTTTAGTAGCTCGTACCCATATATACATGTTATCCAAACATCATTCTTAGATCCCAACTCACATTGTGTTGCTGAATAGTAATTTTGGAACCTAAAAAATTATTTATTTCGTCATAAACATAGATTAAAACAATTTAGAAAACATGCATGTTCATATAAAACAAGTATGTTTTCTTACATACACCTTAATACACATACATACATAACATACATGTTCATATAAAAACCTGTTAAGTGCAACAAATCAATGCAAAATGGTTTTATTTTTAAAACCCTGTTAAGTGCGGGAACTGCGAGAACTCCAATTATACATTAGAAAACATGCATGTTCATATAAAACATGTATGTTTTCTTACATACACCTTCATACGCAGGTATGTGTATTAAGGTGTATGTAAGAAAACATGCATGTTTTATGTGAACATGCATGTTTTCTAATGCAAAATTAGAGTTTTCGCAGTTCCCGCACTTAACAGGGTTCTGAAAATAAAGGCTATATATATATATATAGGGTTCTGAAAATAAAGGCTATATATATATATATATATATATATATATATATATATATATATAGTGAGGATCATGTGCGGATTTTTTTAATTCGTGCGGATGTGCGGACAGATCTGGATCATCCATTCCAGATCTGATCTTGACTTTTTGTAAAAAGGTCAAAATACAACGCAACCTTCAATTAATCAATTGACCATGCAAATGACTTTTTTAATTTTTTTCCTTTTGAGCGCTCCTTAATATTGTTGTTTTCATTCATTTTTTTTATTTTTTCAGATTTTTCTGAGCACTTTTTTGTTTTGTGATTATGAGTGCTACCATGATATTAACAATATTATGAGTTCTATCGTGATATTAACGATATTTACTTAAAAAGTTACTTTGATATTTGTGAAAAAACTTAATATCACTGTTTCTTTATTACGATATTAAGAAAAGTTTCGGTGATATTAAAAAAAATTAACTTTGATATTAAGAAAGCATTATAATTACGGTGATATTAACGATATTATGATACGGTGATAATTATGAAACGTTTATATTATAAAACCAACCGTGATACTAAGCTTTTTTTAATGTAAAAATGAATCGTGATATTAAAAAACACATGATAGTTACGGTGATATTAACAATCACTACAAGAATTCAGGCAAATAGCCATGGACAGAATTGGTGGGTAAAAGCCATATTTTTGTGGGTAACTATGTAGTACCCACGGATTACCCACAACTCTCTAAAGATGGGTAAAACCTCCGATGCTAAATGTTTGCCCACGACATTTTCATATTGTGGGTAAGTTTACCCACGTCATTCTTGATGGGTGATTGTTTGGCATTCATGGGTAAATTGTTTGTGGGGTTTTCTGTCTCACCACGAAACACCCATAGATATACTCGTGGGTATTGTGTGGGTAACATTGCCCACAAAACTATTTGTGTGTAAAAGTCAACTCCCCCACAATAATCCTTGAATAAAATTAGCCACGTATATAGTCGTGTGTAAAAAGCGTTGAAATTTTGCCCATGATAATCCATGGGAAAAAATTACCCATATATGGCCGTGTGTAAATGTCATGGGGAAACATGACATCTTTGCCATGAATATTTCGTGGGTATATTCGTAGCTAACTTACCCACTATTGTTTTTTGAGTAAATTGTGGCTAAATATGTACGTGATATTATGAATAATGCATGGGTAAATTAAATGATTTTATTTTAATATTTAGAATGTGACAAATATGTAGCATCTGATAAAAGAACGACACATTAAACACATATTCTTGAAATATAAAGCAAACGATAATAAATAGATCATTCTTACATAAATATTGAGTCTCCTAATTAGAAAAAACCATCATTCTAATGATGTCTCAAAACAAATAAAATAAACTGAAAAGAACAAACCATCATCTTAAAGATGTCTCAAAACAATTAACATAAAGATAAATATGACTTATCAACTTACGATCATACGGCTATCATGGTCATCTACCTCTCTTCCACCTACTCGGGAGTGACTGGTATTGGAACCTTGATGAGCATCTCCTCCATCAGAATTTTCACTATCAGAATCACAATCAAGAAGTGTTATATTGAAACGATCGCACACAATCTCAAGAGTTTTATTTAATTTCTTGATATGTCTCTCCATTTTCATAGACTTTTTCTCCCACCCGTCGTCCACCTAGGTAACTGCGGTTGCTTTATTTCCAAAATCTGTATCTTTAATATAATCAACTCTCTTTGACCCAGCACTATACAGGTTTCTTCTCTTCGCACCACCCGCTGCTGCAACGTAAAGTGTTGTTTCATCTATCTCACTTTCTGCAGAAGCTAGATTTTCCTCCCTTTCTTGCCTTAGACGCAACACGCTATCCTATAAGTGTGTAGATTTAATCATGAGTAATGATAGAACTAAAAACAATATTGTATAATGAGGATATCATAACTTACATTGATTGTTTTTGACTTCTCATTAATAAATGTTTTCTTGCCATTGCCGCTTGTATGAGTATGCAAAAAAAGCTCAAATTCTGTAGGTGGACGCTTGTATATAGATTCCTACATCACATATGCATAAAGAAGAGATTAATAAATATTTGGACACATATTGCTATGATAGTAATGATTGCAAAATGACACTATAACATATGACCAAACAAACTAAAAGACCACTATTGACATTTAAAGTACCAATCCCACCAAAGAACAAAATTCTCCTATGAAACCAGGAAAACAAAAAGAATACTACCAGGAGCATTTCGATATAGCTTCTGTATACCTAATCTTGCAGACAAAACTTGACAGACTAATTTCATAGAACACCGATCTTGTAGACACGACATGACAGACTAATATGCAGACAACAGTAAGGAATGACAAACATCTCAGTGAAAACTTTAACCTGATCTTGATCACAACGTGACATAAACTTAGAGAAGGTGTTTCACACATGCATATGCCCATAAAACTATGCTTTACTACTCTTTTATGACCTTCAAAACTCCTAATAGAATTAACAATCTTCGCATCAAATCTACGCATCAAACTGGAACAACTATGGAACAGTTTAAGTAATATCTAGCTGCACATACAAGTAACTCGATACAATTATATGCTACTGTTGTATGTAGAGAAAATTCCTGATGACTTCTATACTTATTAATATACTTACTAGATTTTTTACATGCTCGCGAAATGAGATTGACCCTCCGGTATGAGTTGAGGAACCTTATCCTTTTAGACGATTTTGTGTATTTTTTTCTTGGATCTCCTTATACTTTGATGTTCCCCAATAAGATGTGAAATTTGTCCATGCGTTGTCACTCATGAATACAGGTTTCTCCATCTTAGCTCTTATGTCTCTGAAGAAATCAGCATAGCGTACAGAAGCTTTTGCATCCCATGCTACCCTCACGCTTGTCTCGGCTTCCGGATCCCATAAAAAATGTTTCTGTTATAAATTCAAATAATTAGCATTTATAAAAACAAACATAAATCTTAAAAACAATTAAAATCTAACCAATACCTTAAATTCTCCAAAATAAAAGTCTTTTGTAGGTTGAGACACCTTTGTCCAAGTGTACCCGGTATCATCAATTTTTTCTTTAAATACCTTTGTAATCTCTCGCAAACACGCACTTGATTTGTCAAATCTGTTACAATGATGAAAAATAGAATGAAGTAACTGAGGGAAAAAAATAAATAAATAAAATTATGATGCTCAAATTATAAAATTACAGTACTTACAAATTACAATCCATTCACAACTTGCACTTGTTTTCTTCCATTTGACGGTTTATCTAAGTTCTGAATAATGTTTTCAGGCGTCGTTTGATTGGTACCGTCATTGATAGTTGAATTATTAGGGATATCATTAGATTTTCCTTCACTGGCATAAGGCCTACTCTCTCCTGCTCCAAGCCTTTGACTCATTGAATTATTAGCGGTATCATTTGATTGTCCTTCAGACCTACTCCCTCCTGCTCCAAGCCTTTGCCTCGTTGAATTATTAGGGATATCATTTAATTGTCCTTCACTAGCATGAGGCCTACTCTCTCCTACTCCAAGCCTTTCCCTTGTTGAATTGTTAGGGATATCATTTGATTGTCCTTCACTCGCATGAGGCCTAATCTCTCCTGATCCAAGCCTTTTGCTTCGTCTAGCCATGTCTACAAGGAGAATTTTTTCAAGTATAAAGGAATGTGAGAAATTTCTTAAATATCTCTGAGATAATGATATCCAAAATTACACTTTAAAAAAGACTTAAAAGAAGATATACGTACTTTAAAGCAAGATAATATGTACTTTTATAAATGAGTAACTAACAAAATATATACGTTCCTATCAACTTAGCATATGTAAATCATAACACAACATCAGTAACTCAACACAAGTAAATTCTAAATGATATCCTATGTTCCTGTTAACTTATGACAATTATATCCAACATTAGACTTAAAAAAAAAAGATTTGTCACGTGATATATGCATATTAGAAAATGAGTGTGTTAAGTAGATGATGAGTGATGACAATGTTGGACCAATCAACACAAGCATACAACAAGCAAAACTACAGAAAGCAATATATATTAAGTTAAACTGTGTGGAGTCTATAATGAATCAAGGGGATTGGTCTATGTACTTTAAATGATCATCAAAGTAACACAAACCAGTTTTAACACATGTACATGTTAGGGATGAATAATGGTATCCGAAAAATAGGAATACACCAGAACCGAAAGTCTAAAACGGTACTGGCTCATGATACCTGGTATGGTACCAGGGCTATCAAACAGGCTGAAATTATGCTAATTATATGGTTATATGATTACTCGAACGTAAGGTTTTATATTATTAGTTCATAGTGTTTGGGTAAAGAAATTATGCTAATTATGTGACTATATGATAAGTTTCATATCAGTTTGTCACAAAACTAGCAATCCATTAGTAAAAATAATTACTTATTCACCCCTTCTTTCAGTAGACTTTTGAAAACTTCTATTCCATTTTCAAAGATATGTCTTATTTTTCACCAATACCGTCTTTGTTGATAATTGCCTACTAGTTCATCAGATAACAATTTTTTTTTTCTTTTTTCTTTTTTTTTTAGAAAGGCAACATGTATTACGGAACCAAAAGAAACAAAGAACAATTACAAAAGAAATGGCAACCCACTACCCTTAACAAGACAATTAAAACAAAGACAATCCATTTTGTGAGAATAACCAAAACAACCAAATGATAAGAGCCAAGACACAAGGACAAAAGGCCTAACAAGCAATAAGATCATCAGATACTATGGCGGTCAAGCCAATCATCCCAACAAACACACTAACAATGATATCTACTATACTGGTAGGACACATAATAGATCAGGCACATATCCAATGACACTCATTTGAATGCAGTAACATATGTACAAAAGACCCAAACATGCCTAACAAAAAACCTTCCCAAACTGTCTTCAAATGAATGTTTGCAGCAGCCTCATTAACTCTCTCACTTTTTGTTTTTGCAGCAGCCACAATTTCAGTCACATTTGATATTTGTATCACACTCATAAATCATAATTATAGCAGACAGGTAGCAGACCATTACACCCTTGTAGGGGACTCTTTACACTTATACCAAACACAGCTTTAGTAAACTTAAAACTAGATAACAAAAATTCTTATCACCTATATAACTAGTAATCTGACTATTACAACTCCAACAATTGAAATTAATTGTAAACACAATCGAATATGTATTTCATTAACCCACAAAATTACAATTATCAATACTAATTCAAAGAACCCTAGGTTTTTTACATGAAAGTGTAAAGTAAAAATAAACCTAATCAACTATAATCATGCAATAAAGCTCAATGAATCAAGCACCCTAACATTAAATTAAAAGGTAAATTAAAACTAATTACCACAAATTATGATCTAATATAGTGAATGATGTATGAACATACCTTGTTCTACTACTTCCTGAAAGTTTATTGCATCTGATAAACCTTATGCGGAAGGAGTGACTGCTGCTCCACGATCCCCACATATCTAGGGGAGCCAAATAATTTCATAGAATGGCGCCAATATCTTCAGAAAAGTCAGTAACCGTACGTATGTGCTCTTGTAGTGTGGAATGTCAAAATTTTAATGAACTATAGTTTGATGAATTATAAAGTCAGTAACCGTATATATTGTCCCTGTATTATAAAATTATAAAGTATAGTTTGATGAATAAGTAAATATTACTCTATATTATTATTATTATTATTATTATTATTATTATTATTATTATTATTATTATTATTATTATTATTATTATTATTAGGGGTGTCATAAACGCATATCCGAAACGAACCCGATTAAGCTTATTCGGGTCGGGTTAATTGGGTCGACCCATTTAACCTGAGTTCTAAATAGGGTCAGATTCGGGTATATTTTTTTAGCCTCAACCTGTATTGACCCAACTCAAATTGACCAGAACCCGATCAACCTGACTCGACTAACATTTTTACATTGTAAATATATTGAAATAAGCAATTTTTTAATCATTTTACTTTTATTCGAGTTGACCCACCTCGATTTGACCCGACCCAAATTGACTCGAACCCGATTAACCCGATTTCTAAATAGAGTCGGGTTTGAGTATGTTCTTTTAGCCTGAACCTGATCGAGTCAACCCAAGTAACACCCCTAATTATTATTACTATTATTGTTATTTACCTTTTCATTAGTATTTTAGTAATTATGAATTAGATTTAGTCATGCTATTGGATGTTCAAAGGAAAGAAATTAACTCACAAGCAGACCTATATTAAATGGATTTGTCGGGTTCGGGTCAATCAGGTTATTAGGGTACTTACTAACATACAAACATTAGTTGTCTATAGATCTTTCTTCTTTCGCAAATGGGTTATCTCGTTAGGTTTTTATACCTTTACCAATTCTTTTTTACATTTTGTACAGCATAACCAAATCCAAAAAGGCATGTCTTAAATAGCTTAACTTCAAGTTTCGTGTAATTCAGCATATACATTATAATAATTGATACAAGTAAAGTTATAAATGAAAGAAGCTATTTGTGAGATAATTGAACTCAGCTGTGAGAAAGTCGACTTAAGCTCCACTTGAGCTCAACCAAAGCTTGACTTTTAACTCAAAGCTAATTAATTAGTTTTCGAGGTCAAGATTAACTTAAATGAAGGAAGCTATTTGTGAGATAAATGAACTCAGCTTGTGAAAAGGTCGACTTAAGCTCCACTTGAGCTCTAGTTAAATGAGCTCAACCCGAGCTTGAATTTTAACTTACAGCTTAATGAGTGTTCGAGCTCAATATTAACTTAAAGCTTAATCAATTTAACTTTCCCGAGATTGAGTTTTATACAACTACCCGCTATTATTATTATTATTATTATTATTTTATTATCAATGTCAATTATTAAATAAATCTGCTATCTAAATTTTTCCGATCACTTTTGGATCCGCAACCGATCCTACAAGGAAACGTATTCACCTGGTTGGGTTCATGAACAAACATGAGTTGCATATCGATTTTCTCCTTTTACGAATGAGTTGTCTCGTTACAATTTAATATACTTATCGATTAATCTATTTTTTTTGCAGCATAACCAAATCATAAATGTTATGTCTTGAAGCTTAACTTCAAGTTTCGTATAAGCATAGGCATAATAATATTCAATACAAGTAAAGTTGTAAATGAAAGAAGCTATTTGTGAGATAATTTAACTCAGCTTGTGAAAAGGTCGACTTAAGCTCCACTTAAGTTCTAGTTTATCCAAATAATGAAATAACACTTGCATAAAATAAATCACAAGAGTAGTCATGCTTATTTTTCTCAAAATTCAATCGCTTTGATTCTAAAAGATACAAAGCAATATGTTTAAAAAAACAAATAACTAAATGCTAGAAAACATAATTCAATCGGTGTCATCTCCTAAAGAAGCATCATCACTATCATCTCCTAAAGAAAAATCATCATTATCATCTGTATCAACGTCATCAAGTGAATGTGTGTTGACTTCATCATAGTGGAAAGCCAAATTGATACCAGGAACATCAATAAATGATTTAGGTTTGGCTTTAGACACAGCCCACCAATCAAATTTATCCCATCGTAGGTTTGGATATGACGTATAAGATTTGTGATGACTGACTAGCCAAAATAAAAGGTTCATATTTGTTAAATCTTCTTTTATGGTTAACATCAACTAGATTGTACCCTTTATGAACCTTCATCCCAACATTTGGCGTTGGATCAAACCAATCACATTTAAACAATACAACTCTTTTAATCGGGAGAGCTGGGTACTCTAATTGCACAATCTCCACTAAAATGCCGTAATAATCAGTTGACTCATCACTATAATTAGAACCTTTTAGGCAAACTCCACTATTGTATGTTTATCTACGTGAACCATGTTCACTAGTGTGGAATTTGTACCCATTAACAAAATATATCGGATAAGTGACCAGACTTCTCAAAGGCCTTGAAGCAACATCTTTGATAATTTGACTATATAACAATGCATAAAAGCTCATAAGATGTCGAACATATTTTACATTATGACCCCTTAAAATATGATAACAATGCATAAAAGCTCAGACTTTGGATCAAATGAGAAGAAATCTTAAAATGAGAAAGATTAGAAATAACTATAACCATACATTAGAGATGCATCAACTTGAATTAGATGCATCCTTAATCTTTTAGATGCACCTTAATATATTTTCTAGCTAAAAATTAGATGCATATACATATATTAGATGCATTTTAACAAGTTAGGCAAATCCTATGTATTTTTCGTCCTCTGCGGGTCAAATTTGTTGCAAGTACTACTTTGCATCGTTTTCACTTCAAAATCACTTTCGAAACTAATTAAGAAGCATCTAAATGAATAGAGATGCATATAATTCATGTCGACGCATCTCAAATATGTGGTTATAGTTATTTCTCATCCTTCTCATTATAAGTTTTCTTCTCACTAGATCTCTACCTTAAAAGCTCATAAGATATCAATGTTTTGAGAAAGAACCCTCATTCATATCATTCAAACGGCAAAAGATAATACCAAAAGTGTAGTGCTATTCATCAAGTTTATTCTATTTCGTTTTTTGTATACCAAATACTATTTTGAAAAGGTCTACAAACTTATATCCGTAAATGCTGCTTTCTTTTTTTTTTCTTTTTTTTATAACTATTGTGATAAGTACAAATCTATATATAGTTTATTCAAATCTGTTTATAATTACCTCAAACAAGTTAGCTTGCAATCTTCTAAAGAATTGATTAACATAAAAAAGAATTATAAAGTACTTTGGATTCTACTTCTTTAGTATGAACAATTTATTTATGGTCAAAACCACTTTTAGCTTAACGATATATGAATTTAACAACGTAGAGGATATGGGTTCAGATCTTATGTCAATATAAAAATCATCATAAAATTTATGATTCTTTGTATGGGTTATATTTTTTAACTTGTTTTGTAAAACTTATTCACAGTTTACAAACTATTAAAATTTCCTTTTTATATATTCGAGTTTGTTATTTTAAAGTAAATAAGAATGGAGATTCAAACGCAAAGCTGTACACGAGGGTGTGCGAGGTGTGTTACCACACAGGGCCTCAAATTTTTAATGGCCTCAAAATATATAACTCGTTATATATTTAGGGTCTCAAAATTTACTTTCAACAAAAAATGTGAAAGCTACACAATTATATGAACATAAATTATATCATCAAAATACTATTGTATGTTTTTTGTTCAGTATAATATATTTTTTACCATCGCATTTAGTTATCATATATGATCTCGCACAAAGTTTCTGTAAATTCAGCTACGGCACTGTTCAAACGTGAAGCAATTGCTAAGTTCAGTTTTACCAATTTACTAACAATCTTATCCAACATATATTTAAAGTATTATTATATCTCTTATATTATTATTAAATAATTGATGTGTTTATAATTTTATATAAAGAGGGATACCAATATACTTCCATACCCACTGGTGTGGGTTATTTAGTTTTGATAGTTATCTATGGAATCAAACAAGTCCAAAGTCAATAAAAAGTAACCAGCGAAAACAATATTGCAGCATGTAACTATTAATATAGTTATTTTTTGATTGGGTCAAACAAATAACCCGCCAAAATAAAAATTGGAGGCAACAGTTACCAAGTTGGTTTGATAAAACCTTCTTATGTCAATTCATCCTCTCACCAAAGTGGAATTGAGAGAAAGCATCAATCCTACAACTCTAATTGAGGTACAACTCTCTAAGTGTTAATTAAATGTCTTTTGCTTCTTTTAGTTATAATTCTAAATAGATGAAATTTCATTGATGTATTTTACCTTTGAATTTTGGGGATAGTTTTTTAATTCACATTTACAAGTTACCCCAACTCAAACAATAAATCTAACTATAATACCTTCTCAATGAATCAATTCTGGAGTGATGTAAATCAAAGTCAAACAAAAATGGTACCACTTTGGTTGTGTAAGATTTATGGTTTATAAATAAGCTGTTGGGAAGACATGATTGATCGTGTATGGACCACAAAGTGAAAATTGTGGAAGCATTCTGGAGGCTCAATTGCTATCACACAACTTAAGAGGAGACTTGTGAGATGCCTGATTTTTACATTTGTCATGTTTAGATTTTCTTGAGATTTTTTATGTTCAAGTCAAATAATTTATTTTGCATACTTTTTAAATAACATACTTACGGATTTGTAGGGAAAAGAACTTCACATCTCTCAAACTTTTGCTAAGCTTTTTGAACTCGTACACACGAAGAAAGGGTTAAGGAACAAAGGTTGCGAGAGTTCATCAACTTAAAATCTTAGACTACATTTCCTTTGGATTGTTAAGGTAACGAACCGGTGGTACATCACATCTTAAGTTCGAGGGCCTTTTCAACTTCTTTTTGTTCATGTTGTCTTTTAATTTAGACTTTGTTTTGCTGATATTTTAAAATATCAGATAATGGATTTATTTTGGATCTTTATCTAATTTGATTTAAATCTTATGTTATTTGGTTTTATGGTTTGGGACTAATTTAGTCTTTTTGTTAAACGACTACTGGTACTTTAGCATCCTTAGTGGTTTGATTTTTCATGTAATAAGTTCATGGAATATGCTTACTCTCAATGTGGGTGTTTCGTTCCTGACTTACTGCAGCAGCAAGGGGGTTTGGTTGCTGCAGCAGGGGTGTTAGGTACTAAGTTTGTCAAGTGTGAATGGCTACTGATACTTTATAACGCAAAATACAAAAATGTTTTAAGTTCATGGTTGTGATTTCTTATGTTCTAAGTTCATGGCCGAGTTTGTAATGATATGATTTTCATGTTATAAGTTCATGGCTACTCGTACTAAACATCTTTTGATTAGAAAGCAATTTGACTCCTTACTTAACCTATCCATCTGACAACCTATACAATTAAGTAAAACTGTGTTTTTGCTAGGTATTGTCTTACACAGTTGTTGTTTACAAGCGTAAGGATAACAGTATAACACCATCTAAACAAAGGTATGCTCGTCAAGTATATTATTTTGTTTGGAAATTAGGATCCTAGTGCATAATGATTGGGTTTGGAATGGACGCAAACCGATTCAAGGCAACTTGCTACACCCTTCAAGTTTCACTTTAGGAATGCTTTAAAGCTAACTCTCTCCTTTAGAACCCTGAAGTGTTGCTCGTAGGGAACATGAGGTATAGACCTGTAGTGCTGAATAAACATATTTTCGTAACAAATTAACTTGATTCTATTGGGGTCAAAATGATATTTTAGACAATGACAACTGCGGGTATATACTAGGTGCTCAGTTTTATGTTTTGGGGATGTCTAATGTAGCTTAGTTTTTTTTGGCTTATGAGGTTTTTGAATTTTGTAAAGCACATAAGACGGGTATATACTAGGTGCTCAGTTTTATGTTTTGGGGATGTCTAATGTAGCTTAGTTTTTTTGGCTTATTGGGTTTTTGAATTTTGCAAAGCAAATAAGACCCCCTTTTTTTGCTTATAAGCTTATCAAGTGTGGACTAATATAAACCATAAGCTGAATTTGATAAGCTCATAAGCTGAAAAAGTGTGCTTGTGACTTGCGAGCTTTTCAAAAATCATATAAGTCCATAAGCCGGCAAAATAAGCTAATTCAAACAACCCCTTAGCTACTGCAAGCTCACACTTTGTTGTATTTGTTAAATAATATTTCATTTGCCTCATATTCTGTATGTGATAGAATCGCTTGAAGTATAAGACGAGGACCTGTCAATCATATCCAAAACTAAAAGAACCTTATGGAATTCAGTTGTTACGTTGTTTATATATGTGAAATTCTCAGACTATGTAGTCACTAGTACTTTAGAAATTAGCATCCTTACTGGTTTGATTTAGCACCAACTTGGCTACTCGTATTGGTTTAATTTAGTACCAACTTGGCTACTTGTACTGAGTTTGGTATTGAGTTCCACGGGTACTTTGATATTTAACTTGTATTTGCCTAATGAATACTCAGTCACTTGTATCATATATTTATTGTTTGCAAGTCAAGTTTGCAAATGTGCCTACTGTATCTAATTAACTAAATGTACCTACTTTATCTATGGTCACTTGTCCTTTATTAGTAGCATATCATATTTCATACATATATAATGTATGCTAATTAACTAAATGAATGTGTTTATTTCATTTTGCAATCGCACTTAGCAAGTTGAACATTTTTATAATTTGGCTAGTTTGCAACAAAGATGATGCTGCAACTTTGTATCTTTGTATTGTTTTATCATTTTATCTTTCATGCTTAAACAGTAAACACCTTAAACGTATATGATTATTAAATGGCCTAGACCTGAACTGGAATCGAATGAGCCTGACCCGAGTTGACCCAAACCCGACCATTAAAGAGGGTCGGGTTCGAGTATATTTTTTTACCCTCAACTCGAGTTGACCCGACTCGATTGAAGCCGAACCCAACCAACCCGACCCGACTAACACACCTACCTACAACTTGTCCATAGGAAATTGTCATTGCAAAATACCCACATAAATAATAAGATGGGTAAAGTCATGGGTATATATTCACCCACAAAATACCTACATTAACTCACCCACCAATAAAAAGGATATTTGTATTTCGTGGGTAAATAACATTTACCCACTAAATTACCCACAAATATAGCCACAAGAACTCACGGTGTGGGTAATATGTGGGGAATGTTTTGGCGCCAATTATTTTCCCACTAAATAACCCACAAATATATTTATGTGGCTATTTGTGTGGGTAAATCCGTGGGAAATTCGAGGGAAAATAAAATCGACTTTGAAAGTCACTGATCGTGGGTAACAGGTGGGTAAATTCCCTCCAAAGGATGAGTGTGGGTAATTTTCGTGGGTATTCCATCAGATTCTTGTAGTGAATTTTTATTAAGAAAAAATTTTATGATATTAAAAAAGTTATTGTGATACTAAATTTATTATTAAAAAAAAGTTTATGTGATATCAAAATCTGATTTTGACTTTTTTACAAAAGTTAAGATCTGATCTTGACTTTGTCAAGAGCAGATCTTGACTTTTGTAAAAAAGTCAAAATCAGACGCTAATATCACAATACCTTTAACGATGAAAACGATTTTTTTTTTTAATTTTTTCAGCGATTCTTAATTATTTGTTGTCCTCTTTATTTTTTTAATTTTTTCAGATTTTTTTGAATTTTTTTCAGAAAAAAAAAACTAATATGATAGTAACGATTTTAAAAAAAGACGGGATATTTACGATATTGCCACTCCGCCTTTTTCAGATGGTTGACTAGATGGAGGGCTGAGATTCGTCCGTACCATCCGCACTAAAAGACAAAAACTCTAAATTTTGTGAGAACGCGAAAAGCAATCCTACCCACTCATTTTATCCTCCTTTAACTTTAATATAATTACTAATATTAGTTAATCAAATTTTTGAAAATTTCTAAAAAAATTTTGAAAAATTTTCAAAAATTTTCTAAAAAATTTCGAAAAATTGAAAAAAAAAATTCGAAATTTTTTTTTTTCGAAAATATTTCTTTGATTTTTTTTTTTTCGAAAAAAAATTTTCCAAAATTTTTTTACCCAAAAAAAAATTTCCGAAAATTTTTTTTGAAATTTTTTTTCGTCACATGTGAAAAAAAATTGGAAATTTTCACGATATTTTTCTTTGTCACGTGTGAAAAAAAAAATCGTCACATGTGGAAAAAAAAATTCATCACATGTGAATTTTTTTTTCGTCACATGTGAAAAAAAAACTCCGTCACATGTGAAAAAAAAAATTTCGTCACATGTGAAAAAAAACGTTTGCAAAAAAAAATTTCAAAAAAATTTTCGTCACATGTAAAAAAAATTCGTCACATGTGAAAAAAATTGGAAATTTTTTCAAAAAAAAAATTCGAAAATTTTTTGAAAATTTTCAAAAAAAATTTCGGAAATTTTTTGAAAATTTTTCGAAAATTTTATGAAAATTTTTCAAAAATTTTTTGAAATTTTTCAAAAAAAAAAATAGTTAGCTAATATTAGCCATTAGATCAAAGTTAAAGGAGGATAAAATGAGTGGATATGATTAGTTCTCGCGTTCTCACAAAAATTAGATTTCTCACATGAATGGTTATATATATATATATATATATATATATATATATATATATATATATATATATATATATATATATATATATATATATATATATATGGTGAAATCTTACCTACATCCAAGTGTAGGCAATTAGCTACACATCTGTTTGTAAAATCTTTTAAATATGTACAGTTCAGCCCCTGCGACTTACTGCAGGGGCTGAATTGTACATTTTTATAATTTTTTACAAAGGGGATGTGTAGCTAATTGCTTACATCAAGGTGTAGCTAACATATATATATATATATATATATATATATATATATATATATATATATATATATATATATATATATATATATATATATATATATATATATATATATTGAAAGGCAAAATGCAAGTAAACCAACCCAAAAAGAATACAGTACAAAACAAACACCTCACAAAGTCACTAACAGGCCATGAAAGAACAAGAAAAACTCAAAAGGAAAACAAAGAAACACCCTCACACCAGTAAGCCTCAACACCTCACAAAACCCAATAGCAAACACACGAGTTGTGTGAAAGATCAGGCAACAAACACTTAACTTAAAAGCTATACCATCACCCACTCATACTTGAGATTTTAAACAATTACAACAGTGAAATGAAACTGGAATTGACAAATGGAGCAAGCATCAGTTATCACCAGCTCCTCCACCTTGAACGGTTCCACAACTTTGAGGTCTCACAATCCATTTTTCCCACTCAAAACTTATACTCTTGGACTTTCTGTTTATCTACTCATAGGACTTCAATTGTATGTCTTGAAACAATCTCACTATGCTGGCAGTAGTCCCCCTAAATACTCGATCATTTTTTCGTTTCCATATCAAATACCCAGCAACACGTAGCACCGCGTTCCACAATTTACGCGACTCTTTTTCAACCACAACACCACCCCTATGGTTAAATAAATCTCTGACAGTAAATACATTTACTGAGCCCATTCCCCACCAAGCAAAAATCATCTAACAAACACTCATTGCATCCTCACACGAAACAATACAATGCTCCACTGTTTCAATGCAATTATCACAACACGGACACAATAGAGAATCAAGATCAATACCTTTTTTATCCACCTCCATTCGCACCGGCAATCTCGCGATCATAATCCTCTACAAGAAAACGTTAACTTTTTTTGGAACAAGGTTGTTCCATGTTGTTTTGTCTAGACCCGATCCCTCACCAATCTGCCGCTCCTCCACCCACTTTGCTACCGACTTAACTGAAAATTTGCCCTTCGGATCCAAGCTCCACTTCCAAGTATCACTATGATTTTGCTGTAAATTAACTTGTGATAATAAACCTTTTAAACTCTCCACCTCGTCAAATGCCCTCCCCCTCGGTGGTCTAACCCAATCCCATTTCCGGTTCCAAGTCCCATCGATCCAGCTTCCTTTCTTACCAACTGTTACCCCTTTTTCCTTCTCGAGATGAAACACCCTAGGATATATATATATATATATATATATATATATATATATATATATATATATATATATATATATATATATATATATATATATATATATATATATATATATATATATATATATATATATATAAACACACACACACCCCATGGGTATATCAACTCTTGCTTCAAACACTTTTACTATCATGTACGGCTGCCATCACATGTCACACATATACTCTCTCTGCAAACTCATAGCTATAAAACACCTTTCTAACCATGGCTGCTTTTGCACTCTTCATGGTGGTTCTCTTAGCCATGGCAAGCTACTCCAGTAAGATCTCTTGTTTTTCTTTCTGCTAGTTCTCAAATGCAGGGGCGGAGCCAGGATTTGTAGTTAAGGGGGGCCGAGTTCATTATATAACCTGAAAAAATAAAAGTGTAAATAGAATGGTTTCCAACTTTAGTTTATACAGATAAACAATTACAAAAACTTACAAATGCATTACTGAACCTATTTTTTTTTTAACATATTTAGTCCATAAAAAGTATAGTAAACTCAAAATTTGGTCAGTTTTTTATTTATTTTGATGCTTCCTAGTATATAACTAGGGGAGAGAGCAACAAAGCCGAATCTTTTTAGGATTTCTTGATTTAAGTTATAGGAGTTTAAAAAATATCCTTATTCGGATATCCGAAAACTTGATCATAATTTATTAAAAAATTGGGTTTTATGAAAGGACAGTGAACTCATATAAAATTATAGATATATAAACTGTTATTTGAAATTTCGGATATCCGAATTAAAAAACTTAGATAAAATATTATGTCCAACATAAAACTATCATCGTAAATTTCGAATATCCAAATTTATGATATAACTAGCAATTGATAAGTCCCTTAAATTATTTACATTAACAACAAAAAATATTGTCAACAATGTTGCGGGAAACCCGAAGAACCACGTCGACAACCTCGACCACGTCAACCACCTTAACCTATAACACGTGATATTTGGCCGATCCTTGCACAAAGGCCATTCGAAGAACCGCGGGAAGATTGGTTAATGGATGCTAATGTGTGGTTGAGAATGAAAGAAAATTTCACGGAGGTGGTCAGAGAAAGAATTGATGGTATGGCGAGAATTCGGGTGAGAACTGATTTGTATGACCATGGTGGGAGCCTGTGGTGCCATATGTTGGGCAGGGCTGACAGCGTCAACTATAGCATAGTGTTAGAGCATTTGTCGGACCATGTGGAGATACAATCATTTGATTTGAGGGAATAATGAGGAGATAAAAAACCATTTAGAATCAGTCTATGAATTTGTGGGAGTATGTGGAGCTTCACCCACATTGTCAAATAATCACATAATGAATTAATGAAGATGGCTTAATGAATTTGTAGTTGGTGCCTAGGTTTAGGACTTTAGGTTTTATGTTATTAGGGCTTGTAAGTTGGATCTTAACTAGTTAATTAGTTATGCTTTTAATGATATGAAATTAGTTTTTGTCTTCAATATATTGTTTGTTTAATTTTTGCATATGATTAACTAACGTTTTTGGGTTTATAATTGGATCAGAATACTTTATTACATTAGATAATCGTTATGATTTGGACATGAAATTAAAACAAAATTAAAAACTTAAAAAGAAGGCCAAAATGCATTTTAGTACCCCGAATTTGTCTAACCGGGTTCTCTAGTACCCTGGACTCTTAAGGGTGTAGAATGGTACCCTCAATTTGGAAAAGTGGATACCCTAGTACTCTGACTCTGTTTAACACGCATATATAATTTTTGCATGGCTTCCTCCGTTATTTTTTGAAGTCCTCAATAAAATGATATTTCTGAAAAGTCAAAATCAAAGAATAACCCAAAATTCATGCCATTACGGTCTATTCATGCCAAATTTCTTAAAAATTTATATAGGTTTTAGTTTCATTTGTAACAAAGCAATTCCAAAATCTGTTCCGTAAATGCTAATTCCAAGTGTATAAAATCCCAAAAGAAGTATCTGCACAAATGAGTATATGAGAAATTTCCTTTTTCATTGCATAACTATTGATGATCTTGCAATAATATACAACGATTTATACTCATCTATTCCAACAAATATATTTTGATAGCCTCTGTAAGAAATCGAAGCAAATATATTTTAATATAACATTCTTTACTTATAGATTATAATTCAATAGTACATGCCTTAAATGAGTCAATTTATGAATTAATCTTTATGAGTGGGTTTATGATCTTCGAAATGTTGTGGCATCTTTGAAAAAGGCAAGGGTTCTTTTAATTGGATTATCCTAATTTTGATCAATTGTATACGTTAATTGGGGTTTTAAAACGTCATTTTTATTGTGTACATTAAAACCGAACGGAGGAAGTCACGTGAGAATCATATGAGCGAGTTAAACTGAGTCAGGGTACTAAGGTATCCATTTTTCCAAATTGAGGGTATCAATCTCTACCCTTAAGAGTCCAGGGGTACTAGAAGACCCGGTTAGACAAATTCAAGATACTAAAATGCATTTTGGCCTAAAAAGAATAAAACTTTTTCTACTTATTGGCCCAAACCACTCCAGCAAGTGCCTGAGAATTTGTGATAATCTTTGTGATTGTTTTAACTGAGCTTATGTAGCATTACAATCAAATTACTCTTTTAACTAAACTTGCATGTTTTAAATCAGTTAGCAATTGCTTGTCTCAACATCAAAATGCCAATAAGTGAGACTAAGGTGGTGTTTGGATGAAGAGTGCAACTAGTCAACTACTGTTAGAACCACTTGATTCTCTGTATCATTTGTACAGTTGATCAGAGTAGTTTCTTATTTAGAGATTAAACACATCAACTTAGATTGTTTCTGGGTATGTAATTAATAATAATTTAATCGATCTGACTGCAAACCAAACATTAAGTATGAAACTTGAGAGGGTATGATTAGAGATCAAGTAGACCTAAGTGGTAAAACAGTGGATAAGAGCAGTCTTCTAGCAACCACGTATTTATAAAGAGAAGTGATACAATCCAACAAAAGAAATCCACAAAGGATATGTATGCATTTAACTGGTGTATTTGATAAATGTTCTTTCTCTTCTCTTGTACTAAGCCAATCAAATGCATACACATTCTTTTGTGGATTTCTTTTGTGGGTATTTTTATGTGGTTGTATCACTTCTCGTTTATAAAACTCTTCATGCTACAAAAATATACTTTTTCTTACTATTCTTTCGCAAATCAATTTTAGTTGTCATTCTTATCTTCAATAATACATGATGCTCTCCATTTTAACCCACTCATAGCATAAGGGAATTTTTTCCGATTTTCATTTCAAGTCACGTGTATGTTGTAAATCATAAAAACTTCAGAGGTATTGTGATGATAACAACTTGTGCACATCAAAGTCACATCGTTTTAGTTATAAGACACGATCAAACTGAATTTTTATGATGTTTTACTTTTTAAAATGTTGGTAATTTACTTACTATATAAAACTTTTGTTGTAAATCAAACTACTTATCGTATATTTTTCGGCTTTGACAACCATGATGAAAAATCATAACGCCCGATAAAGACAGTTTAAGATCTTGGGTGGATCACAACACGTAAGGTGTGTATCCTTAACTTTTAGGAAAATAAGGGTACTTTACGACTCTAAAGTTGTGCATAATTACTCCCTTATATCAAAATAAGAGTTTATTTTACTATTAGAGTATTGATGAGGCGAAAAATGATCCGTTTTTAGGGGGTCATTTAAGCCCGAATCCGACTTTATTTGATCAAATATTGCCCTAAATCGTTCCTTTTGTGATTTTAGGTGTTTGGAGAGTGAATTCTAGAAAAGAAGCCAATTTGAACGTTTTTGGAGCATAAAAGTAAAGAAAACGGCAAAGTATCAATTTTCCATGCTGAAGACACTAGGTGACGGCGTCAAGAGTTACACCCTGACGGCGTCAGATAGCAAGAATAAAATACCGTAGGTGGTGACGGCGTCAGAAGTCATCATGACGGCGTCAAAGTGCAAAGAATAAAATACCGTGGTTGGTGACGGCGTCACACAGGCCGTCATAAAGAGATCAAGGCCGTCCGAGGAAGTATTTGGCGGCGAGGTGACGGCGTCACATGGTTGTCTTGACGTCGTCAGCCCAGTTTTCCTATATATAGTTTTCTAGTTTTTTCATTAAAAAGAGAGAAGTTTTGGTGAAACCCTAAAGACGAATTTGGTGGAACTTTTACAGGTTTTTCAAGGGTTCCAAACCCTTGATACCTTGCATTGTAATTGAGATAAGTGTGCTTCTAATTCAATCAATATGTCTATGTGTTGGTTGTCTATATCTTGTTCTTGTCTTAATTCCATTATGCTAGGCTAGATCTCTTTTGTGTTTGCTTAGATCTAATGAAACCTAGATATTGATTATGTGTTGATTGCTTATTTATTCTTGTTCTTGGATGAATGATTTATATGTTAGGCTTAAGAAAACTGGCAGATCTCCAAATGGTAACATGCTTGAACGTCTTAAGAAACATGAACCGAGGCGTACTAGGTCTTTATTGGTTGTATTTAATGCATGAGCCACTGTTTACAATCCCTATAGTTGTGCTGGGTCATGGTGTAGGAGGAGATAAGAGCTCATAGAGTTGGGGAGTTATGTATGCCACCCCACGAATGGTATTAAGGAATACAATCCGTCATCCATACAAGTATAACAAGTAATTAACGTGTAAAAGATATCTAGGGAGTAGTGAAGTCTAAGTAAACACAATTTCTCCAAATACTGCTCACAACTTTGTAATAATTAGTTTATTTTCATTTTTATTATTTTATTTTGATTGCATCTTAGTTTTGGGTTAGTTGAATAGCAACTAATTCCGCCCACTCTTCCAAAACCCGAGATTTTACTTGCTTTCATAAAAATATAAAAACACAAAAATAATCATCCCTCACCTTTAGAACTATTAATTAGGTTTTCTAATCCTAGCGACACTATTCCTAAGCTGAACGATCAATCCCCCGATACTTGTCACTATACTATACTACAACGATCAGGTACACTGCCTGGTGGGGGTTGTAAGCTTCTCGAGATCCCTCGAGAGGTAAAGCAAGGTGCGATTCCCACGCATCAAGTTTTTGGCGCCGCTGCCGGGGATTGTCTATCTTTACATTTATTCCTTAACTTTCGCATAAGAGTGCGGCGCCATCAAGTTTTTGGCGCCGCAGCCTGGGGAATAGTTATTGTCTAGGTTAGGATTTCTTTTTATTAGGTCTACTTGCTAGATTCCTTTCTAGTAAGATTTTATTTTTATTTTTATAGGATTCCTTTAGTCTATCTTTTTCTTTGTGCCCTTTGTTTGTAAAACCATTTTCATTTGTCTTCATGGCGGATGAGATTCCATTTAGATCATTAACAGTAGAGGAACAATTAGTTTACTCAGATAGATTTGCTTCCTGTTGTTCCAATGAATTTTTAAGTGATCTTAACTATATACAAGAGGAGATGGGTGTAAAGTTTGATAGGTTTGATGAGTTATGCGCATGTGTGGCCTATATTAAACTATCATTGTTAGGATCAATTCCTTTTAGTAAGACCCTTTGGAAAAATTTTGAGGAAAGCCTCCTAACCGTGAACCATGAGTTCAATGAATTGATGGGTTTGTATACATCACAACTTGAGGAAACAATTAAGGAGGATTTAGCCGAACATGAACATATTGAGCAAAAAGATGAATCCTTTAGGCAAATTGAACATTGTAATCAAGTTATTGAGGAAGGTTCTTATGAATCAGACTTAGAACTTGAAATGGCTAGAGAAGGATTTTAGATACTTAGGAACATGTTTAGGTTAGATTCTACAAAAACACTTGATGAGGATATAGGTGATGTTGAGAAAAGGAAGGATGAGGTAAATAACACAAACCTACAAAGTACCCCACAACTCCCACCATCACTTGAGGAACACACACCGCCCGTGACTTACCCGGAAGAAGTAGAAGAAACTTTAGGAATTCCGATGGAGGTAGAACCCTTGTACCAAACACAACTAGAGGATATAGGTTTGAATACTTATAATGATAACCTTACTCTTAGTTCTAGCGAAGTTCCTAGTTTTGATGAACCAGAGCCTCAACCAAAATCGTTACCTAATATTCCATCCTTGGATGAAAATTTAGGAATTAAAGTAGGTTCCGATCCACCCATCAAACCATACAGTCCGGGTAGTCTTAGGATAAAGGTAGTGGACTCTAAGCCTTGTAGAGAGGAAACCAATATAGGAGTGGAAAATGACCTTACATGCTTACATCACCCATTTATGATTGATCATAAGAAACATTATGGGTTTAAACCGGGTTCATTAGGTCAAGATGGATCCCCAACTAGTAATCTCTTGAAGTTGATTGAAAATGATCCCTTTCTAGGAGAAAATCTTAATCCACCCATTAACCCGATTGAATTAGGTAAGGTTATGATGATAGGAGCACAGCTCTTTGAGCATATAATTCATCCACCACTCTTTCCTCACATGGCATACTTCCACCAAGATGGTGTGTATCGCTACTACCACCCGCACTTAATCCTAAGTGTAGGGAAAACCTCACCTTTATCCGTGAAATAAGGATAGAGTCAGGCTCGTGACTCGAACAAAAACAAGCGCTTCTTGGGAGGCAACCCATGTTTTGTGTGATTATTTTTGTTTGTTTGTTATTTGCTCCCGTATGCATGCTTAGTTTTTATTGTTGGTTGATCATGTTTCTAAACTAAAATGTGGAAATACTTTACTTTGTTGTTTAGCCTAGTCTTAACTCCACCTAGAAGTATTTTTGCAAAAGATAAGTGTAAGGGGAAACCCCAAATATGTTTTTAAGAAACAAACCGATCATGATTCTCCACAATATTAAATGAACATGTATATTCGTATTTGTTAGAGTCAAATGCTTATATTGAGTCATAATGAAGTTTTGCAGGATTTTCCAGGAAGTAGGACAAAGTTTTTCCAGAAATTTTCCGGAAACTTAACATAAGAATTTCTGCAGGTCCATTCTGACGGCGTCAGAGTATTACTCTTGACGGCGTCAGGAGTTAAAAATCTGGAAATTTTACCGGTTTTGTTTTTCTAACGGAGTCTTATGGTTTTTGTGAATTATTAAGTTTTATAATCTCCAGGAAATCTGCAAACTTCATTCCACAAGCATTATATCTTACTTTGTTTTCTAGGATTTAGTAACTTATATAGGATGCCGCCGATTTTACGCGAGGTTGTCTTGTCTATTTTGTCAGGTGTTACAGGTTATTTATGACAAGAAGATGATTTATATTCTGGAAGGGAAGCTTTGATTGTTCATTTTCTTGGAAGAAGATTTAACCTAGCCAACCTATAATCCATACCGAGCGAATCAGGGGAGTATTTGATTTCATTCTCTTTACTTTTTCACTTTTACATTCTTTACTTGAACATTGGGGACAATGTTCATCTTAAGTGTAAGGGGAGGGTAAAAAGATGATACCTTACATATGCACTTTCGCTTGAGTTTGTTTTGTTTGATAGTAGATGTGTAATAAAACTATGAGAAATACTTGTTAGTGCAATTTTAGCGCCAAATTTAAAATTTTTTACAACATTTAGGAGTGAAACTTTAGTCATAGCAAGCGTCTCATGGATAGGAGGTTGTATGACTAGCACATAACCGTATATTCAGAAAAATTTTCCACCCAAAAATGTGAGGTTCGCCTTTAGATTTGATAGGAAAAGCATTCATTATTGGTGCTTATGAGTGTACCGGTAGCATTTAGATTCTAGAACTTGCGTTAGTGATGCATCCCGAGACCGCTAGTGAGACTACATTCATGTAGTAGGATTTACTACATGATAAGAGGCATTAGGATCACCCTTGTGTTAAACCCGTATCATAATTAGTTGACCATTTAAGTCTTATTACTTGGCTAGTTAAGTCAACTAATTTTTCCCACACCCTTAGCGTTGTACTCATTTTTAATACACGAAACCCCTAGTACACCCCTCCGAGCCTATCTTTTCATTTCTAACTTTAAGCATTTTACTTAAAGGAAGAATTTGTTACACCCCACTTAAATGTACACCCAAATCGCCTTAGCCTTCCGTGTATGCGCTCATTTTTAGTGCATTATTGTTATTTGTTTAACCCTAAGTTAACTTTCTAATTGATTACATGGTTGCTAAGTCGAGTCATATCCTTGTACATATTGTTTTGGGACGATTGGGACTCATGGGTAAGTACTTATTTTATGGAGTAATGGGGAAGAACATCATATTATTACCCCCATATGTACGTTAATCTTAAAAGTGCTCCAAGTGTTTTAATTTTCTTAATTCGAGTCATTAGAATAGTTTAATGTAAAGTACGTAAAGATTCAAGTGTAAGGGGAATGCTCATACCCCTATTATGTATTATTTTGGATGGTAGGGTAAGAGTGTATGAAAAAAAAAAAAAAAAAAAAAAAAAAAAAAAAAAAAAAAATCGAAAAAATCTAGAAAAAGAAAAAAAAAATAGAAAAAGAAAAAGGAAAAAGAGAAAAAACATACGGACTACCATCCCATTTTTATTCTATGTTCATTTTATGTTTTTGTTATTTCTGATTTATTAGCTTAAGTCGAGTCTAGTCTTGGCTTAGCAACGCCATCTTGTACATGTAATTAACCAAGATTGTTAACTCACCACCAGTAAAACTTCCTTTATCCAACAAAACCGTGTAATTCATATCCCTATACCTAACGTTACAACCCTTTAAAAGACCTCTTTGATAGTTTATCCTAGGTGCTTACGCCATGTGGTGGAGGTTTGATCCTTTCCCAAGCCTATGGTAATCTATTTTGCTATGACAGGTAGTGAGAGACATCTTCCATTTCCATAATGTTATATTACTTTATTACACCCGAGAGATGTGAGTATCTAAACACTATTTGTGAGGTGCTTGTGTATGACCTCCGTGCTTGTCTATTGGTCTTTAGTGGAACGATTATTTGTTGTAATTACTTTTATATTAGTGTTAAATGACCCCTAACTTGTCTTTTGAGTAGAATAAAAGCTCATTTGCTTGAGGACAAGCAAATCTCAAGTGTAAGGGTATATGATGAGGCGAAAAATGATCCGTTTTTAGGGGGTCATTTAAGCTCGAATCCGACTTTATTTGATCAAATATTGCCCTAAATCGTTCCTTTTGTGATTTTAGGTGTTTGGAGAGTGAATTCTGGAAAAGAAGCCAATTTGAACGTTTTTGGAGCATAAAAGTGAAGAAAACGGCAAAGTATCAATTTTCCATGCTGAAGACACTAGGTGACGGCGTCAAGAGTTACACCCTGACGGCGTCAGATAGCAAGAATAAAATACCGTAGGTGGTGACGGCGTCAGAAGTCATCATGACGGCGTCAAAGTGCAAAGAATAAAATACCGTGGTTGGTGACGGCGTCACACAGGCCGTCATAAGGAGATCAAGGCCGTCCGAGGAAGTATTTGGCGGTGAGGTGACGGCGTCACATGGTTGTCTTGACGCCGTCAGCCCAGTTTTCCTATATATAGTTTTCTAGTTTTTTCATTAAAAAGAGAGAAGTTTTGGTGAAACCCTAAAGACGAATTTGGTGGAACTTTTACAGGTTTTTCAAGGGTTCCAAACCCTTGATACCTTGCATTGTAATTGAGATAAGTGTGCTTCTAATTCAATCAATATGTCTATGTGTTGGTTGTCTATATCTTGTTCTTGTCTCAATTCCATTATGCTAGGCTATATCTCTTTTGTGTTTGCTTAGATCTAATGAAACCTAGATATTGATTATGTGTTGATTGCTTGTTTATTCTTGTTCTTTGATGAATGATTTATATGTTAGGCTTAAGAAAACTGGCAGATCTCCAAATGGTAACATGCTTGAACGTCTTAAGAAACATGAACCGAGGCGTACTAGGTCTTTATTGGTTGTATTTAATGCATGAGCCACTGTTTACAATCCCTATAGTTGTGCTGGGTCATGGTGTAGGAGGAGATAAGAGCTCATAGAGTTGGGGAGTTATGTATGCCACCCCACGAATGGTATTAAGGAATACAATCCGTCATCCATACAAGTATAACAAGTAATTAACGTGTAAAAGATATCTAAGGAGTAGTGAAGTCTAAGTAAACACAATTTCTCCAAATACTGCTCACAACTTTGTAATAATTAGTTTATTTTCATTTTTATTATTTTATTTTGATTGCATCTTAGTTTTGGGTTAGTTGAATAGCAACTAATTCCGCCCACTCTTCCAAAACCCGAGATTTTACTTGCTTTCATAAAAATATAAAAACACAAAAATAATCATCCCTCACCTTTAGAACTATTAATTAGGTTTTCTAATCCTAGCGACACTATTCCTAAGCTGAACGATCAATCCCCCGGTACTTGTCACTATACTATACTACAACGATCAGGTACACTGCCTGGTGGGGGTTGTAAGCTTCTCGAGATCCCTCGAGAGGTAAAGCAAGGTGCGATTCCCACGAATGGTATTAAGGAATACAAAGTCAAGATCAGATCTTGACTTTTGTAAAAAAGTCAAAATCATACGCTAATATCACAATACCTTTAACGATGAAAACGATTTTTTTTTGAAATTTTTTTCAGCGATTCTTAATTATTTGTTGTCCTCTTTATTTTTTTAATTTTTTCAGATTTTTTTGAATTTTTTTGAAAAAAGACAGGATATTTACGAAATTGCCACCGCGTTTTTTTTATCAGAATCTGAGATGGACGGATGATTGTGTGGTCCACATTCATCCGTACCATCCGCACTAAAAAGGAAAAATGCACCCGATCCCTTCCCTATATATATATATATATATATATATATATATATATATATATATATATATATATATATATATATATATATATATATATATATAGAATGAGGTTCATATAAGATAGTAGTTAAAATAAACTAGTATAGGAAGCCATACATCATTTGACAAGTGGAAATTAGTTATTGATTTATAATAAATGATTTAATAAACTCATAAGGGTATATTTGGTAATTTGCTTTTTGTCTAGATACTTAACCCCAAAAAATCTCGATATCATCCAAAAATAAACGCTTCATACTTGTTTTCTCTAACTGTATTTGACTCCTCTCCTACCGACGTCGTTTCTTCCTCGGCCAGTAGAACCACCGTCATCTACCAACGTTATTAATAATAGACATGTTAGAAATGGTAGTAATCATGTACGTTGTTGTTATCGTTCATGTCACGGTGGTCCCCCAGGGCGGTTTCCGGTCATCGGAAAAAGTATTTGCCATTGGATTTAATTACCGTACTCGCTTGTGTATCACTTTTTAAATTTATCTTTTTTTGTAAGTAGTGTAACAGCGTTGTGTTTGCATCATTTGTCGTTAATCAGAATAAACTGGTCGAGTATCATGGTTTTGATTGGTCGTGTATCATTTTGTTCGAAATCATCCCAATATTTTGTCAACCTAAAGATTGAAGCATTCACACTGTTGTATCGCTTTCGTTGACAAAAACTTAGCTCGTTGTCGTCGTTGTATCGACGTAATTATCATCGTTGCCAAGTCCTCGCTAGCCACCGTTGTCATCATCAACGACTACCATCATCGGATGTGTTATATACGACCACATAAACTATTCTTTTGTTTGTAATTTTCCGACGACAATGTATCAATGAAAGAATAATATGACAGTGTAACATTTGGGTGACAATTAGTAATTTCCCTTAAGGAATGAACATCAACGAAACACCAGACCCACCATATAAACAAGATAATGAAGCCATGCAAGCTACGTAAGGCAAGGTTTTTCTATTCGACATTAAATTATGTGAATGGAATATAAATCATAAAACAAGTATGCTAAGAAGAAAAAGGAAAACGACAACAGGAGATAAATCCTTGAATCAAGCCTGCAAATTTTAGTTGATAAACATGCCTATGTTTCACGATATTTACCATAATGCCATTTTATTATTTTATTCATTGATCTCATTTGTTGATACATCTTACGGCTAAAATCGCTTCCTATTCTATATATATATGTTTCGAGTAAATATTAACGGATCTATTTGATCAAAACATTTCTTAAAAGTATAAAATAACTGTTGAGGTAAATATATGCTCTTCGGTTGGAGCACGTGTTTAAGATTCATGAGTTGATGAGATACTCCCGCATTTTGAACACTTCTAACATTTATAAACTACTACGTAGTACTATATAATTCTTTATTCAAACTTTTATGTCTGACATATTGCTTATGTACTACGGAGTAAGTCTATATTAAGTATGTGTAAAAAAAACAATAGATCATCTTACCTTTATCTATACTATCTATAATATGAAAAAATAGTCAAAAGTGAAATGTTGAGTTTTCAATAATGGTCAAATGAGAGAGAAAGTGAAATGTAATTAATACTCTTATTAAAACACTCCAATACTTAGAAGTACAATTATTTATTCACATTGTGCAACCAAATTAAAGCATATCTACCAAATTAAATACAACCAATCAAACACAAATCGGGTTGACCTGGGACGCCTCAAACCCGGATGGTTGACCCAGTTTAATTTGACCCGTTTTCGACTCAACCTAGCAAGTTGACCCGGTTTAATTCGACCCATTTTTCGACCAGAACGGTTCAATCGGTTGAACCAACCGGGTCGAACCGGGTTTCAAAACATTATCCATTACTTAAAAAAGTACAATGATTTATTCACATTGTACAACCAATTAAAAACATATCTACCAAATTAAATACAACCAATTAAAACACAAACCGGGTTAACCCGGGACGCTTCAAACCCGGTGGGTTGACCCAGTTTAATTTGACCCGTTTTTGACCCAACCTAGCAAGTTGACCCGGTTTAAATCGACCCATTTTTCGACCGGAACGGTTCAACCGGTTGAACCACCCGGGTCGAACCGGGTTTCAAAACATTATCCATTACTTAAAAGTACAATGATTTATTCACATTGTACAACCAATTAAAACATATCTACCAAATTAAATACAACCAATTAAAACACAAACCGGGTTGACCCGGGACGCTTCAAACCCGGCGGGTTAACCCAGTTTAATTTGACCCATTTTCGACCCAACCTAGCAAGTTGACCCGGTTTAAACCGACCAATTTTTCGACCGGAATGGTTCAACCGGTTGAACCACCCTGGTGGAACCGGGTTTCAAAACATTATGTTTAATTCCCAAATCTTCAAACTTTTATTATTTTTCGTTTATAACCTATAAACTTTTTTTATCAATAAACTATTTGTCGCTATAAAATTCCGTTGCTATGCACGGGTACTCGTCTAGTATGTTGTATGAGTAGACTAGTTTATGTATATGTAATAAATTATATATAGTATTTTTTTTTAATTATTTTTTTTACGTAAATTGCCGCATATATACATGTTATTTTCATGACCACAATAGCTTCTATTAGAACATTCTTTATAAGTTTCTTTTAGACACTTGGCTATAGTAAGACCTAAATGCTTGTAAAATCAAGTTTTCCTATCATTTCTTTTGATGTAAAAGTTCCTAATAGTGATCGAGCTTTACACTATTAATTTGTATTCGTAAATGAACATCAAGGATCAATATCCGTAAATGAACTTAAGCATAAACCCGTGAATTAGAAGAACAGTTGACCAAGCATATTGACTGAAACGTCATTATTACAACTCGAAAAATAGATGTCATTTACTCCATCGACATGACTCATGTTTTGTTTGTTCATTCTAATAATACCGAATAATATGTAAAATTTCCTATCATACATCCATAGTCTATAAAATACGAGTTTGATTCTTATAGGCTAGTCTTTTACTCCCTCCGTCCCATTTTATAAGTCAATGTTTGAAAAGTCAAAGTCTTTTTCTTCAAAGTTTGACCGTAATTTTTTTTTCGTGTTATATAATATTTGATGAAAAATATACCAGTGAAAATACATTTAAAACACAAATTAATTTATATATTTTGTATCAAATATTATATAATACGAAAAAAAATAATTATAGTCAAACTCTAAAGAAAAAGATTTTGACTTTTAAAAAATAAACTTATAAAAAGGGACAGAAGGAGTATATTGTAGTTTAAAAGATTTTGCACATCCGAGCCTATCAATATTACTAAGGGTCAGGGTCTCTCCGCCTATTTGAAACTTTTAAAAAGTATGACACAATGAAACTTTGAATGATTTAGGAAGCCGGATGAGATGACCGCACAAGCGTATGTGTTTTAGATAACGAAACAAAACGATATGATTTATGATGCCACTTTACATAATAACGAACGAGTTGAAATACATGAACCTAGTCATTATAGGAATCGAGAATAGACGACAATGTTCCTCAATTACATACCGATATCACATGTTGCCTATGAGCCACGTATCAACACTGTGTTCAACATCTGAACCCATTTTATTGTAAATTATTAGTGATATGCGTAGTGAAGAGACATAATGTATAATACAAAGTTTATGTTAGAGAGGCGTGCTTATCTAGTCGATATTTTAAGGTTATGTCCATTATGCGAAGCTAAAATCTACAAAATATACTGCGTCGTTTTATACTTTCGATGATTGTATTCTTTTCATAGAAGAAACAATCATTGAACAAAAAAAAAATGTTATGTTTGAATTGACTTCTTAGTTGTTTATTTTCATTATATTACTGAAAATATTGTTCAAAGAGGAGATGTGTAAGTGTGTAACCATAATATACAACCTACTCAATGCTAGTGAATGCGTTTGGAGAATGTTTATCCCACATCGACAAGTGAAGAACAATTGGATGAGGAGAAGATTCTATAAAGTTGGGAGGTGCATTGAAGTTATTTACATTTCATAGATAATTCTTTTACATGCTTATAGTTTTAAATATTATAGGTGTGAAAGATACAGTTTGTGTAAACATATTGTTTTATGAGTAATACAAGTTGATATTTTTCCACCTCTAATATTTATAAACTATATAATAGTTTAGTTAATTTTTTTTTTTTTTTTTTTTTTTTTTTTGCCTCACAATGTTTAACCATATTTAGAAGTCGTAATGAGGCAATTTAATAGAGTGGCGGCCATCTTCCTTTTGTGATCGATTGACAACATCCATTCTATATCATCTTGATTTACATAGCGTCTTTTATCGGAGCATTCCACTGGGGTGAAATGCTTTCCACCTTGTTCGTTATTTGAGATCTTATTGAGTTTTTTTTTTTTTTTTTTTTTTTTTCTTCCTTACCGTAATGCGTCACTATCCCGCACTGTCTTCTATTTATTATTTATTTTCACAATTAACAATATGATTTCATGCAACAACCCAAAAAATCGAGCACCCAATAATAATAAATAAGTTCTAATCTTAACAAGTTTTCAACAAAGAGTATTAAAATAATCACACATCATAGCTTCTTGTAATGACATAGAAGTACGTTTACGAAGCAAGAAGAGTGAGATCATAAAGCCAACTTATACACGAAAGAAAGACACAAAGAATGCAATATAAATCGACACAGTGCAACATTTAAAATCGACTAGAAACACACAATAAAGACACCTAATAATACCTTGACAATGTACTTCTTAACCATCTTCCCAAACAAGCCTCACAAGTTGTGTGGTTTTGTTTTTCGAATTTAAACTCCGTTCCAGTATTTGGAGTAGAAAAGGTAAAAGGAGCATTGTAAATTCGATATATTGTTACATCTCTTACATAGACTTTAGTCTTTAATTTTAAAAACTTACATTTATCAGGAAATGCTCCCCCAAAACCACTCTCCAAAACCACTGCTTCCACACTTTGTGGTACATACCATTGAGCATACATTACTTCCCAAAATTGCTTCCCTTCCACATTTTTGATCCAGCTACAGTTGTTTGTGTGTGGATGTACAGGAAAACATACAGTGAATTGCTACCCCTCAACCTTCTTCTCCCACTCTCTCACAATAACAAAACGCCTCCATTTTCAGCTTTACAGATGATTCTCGCAGATTATGCAAGCTAAAAACACACACACACACACATGCACACACTGGATCTATTGTTCTTCTACAGATCCTAAATGTACCAAGATCCACAAAGAAAACCCTCAGTTATGATCTAATATGGAGGATAAACAAATCCCAGAAACTCAAAGGAAGGTAAAATTAGGGTTTTGTTTTAATTTTCGGTTTCTTACAAATTTTAGGGATTTATTGGGTTGGTTATTAAATATAAAGTCCCTAAACCTAAATTTGTATATTATGTAAAATGGAACCCTAAATTTGTTTTTGGGTTTTTACAGGAATCGACCGGCTCAAATGGCACTTAACACAATAAGCACATTAGGGTGCTTTACAGGAATTGTTAGCTCAGCAACTGTACCATATATGTTGAAGCCGAAAAAGGTGTGTTTTTTTATGAAAAAATTATGTGTTGTTGATGTTTGGTTACTGATTAAACGCATAAGTGTTTACATAGTCTCTACAGATGAATGAACTTCAATTTTATGTATGTATATACAATTCCAGCTTATTCAAAGTTAATATCTGCTTACGATTATATTTTGCCCATATTTCGGGTTCTTATGGTTTTGTAGCTATAATGTTGTTGTAACCTGGAAATGTTTAGTCTAATCAGTTTATCCTGGATGAATATCATTTTAAGCATCACCATTGTCGTCACAAATGTTGTGGATAGGGCTGTTGTTGGGTTATCGGGTTATCAAGTTTCGGGACCAGGTTTAGCGTTTTTTTTTTTTTTTTTTTTTTTTTTTGCAAACTCATATAACCAGTTAACCATTTACTACAATCTTTTTGAACATAAAATTAGTGACTTATTTGGCACAAAGAATTAGTAACTTATGTGAGTTTTTATTTTACATGAGGATTAGAACCTGTAGCAAAGGGGAAGAATCTCCTGCTTTGAGCTAATTTCGTGATTGGTGGTTCTCGATACCATGAAACGATTGCCAGCCTATATGTGTGCCCAACATTATGATATTATTGAACATCATTGTAACAAAATTTTCATGATTCCTTTGAGTTCAGTTGTTGTAGAAAATCAATAGTATAAAGGTTTAAATAGCCGTACCTTCTTTTAATTTGTTGCACCAACTAGAAATGCCTATATTTCCGTTCCAGTAAGTCCGTCTGTTGTAACCTTATGAAATGGTTGTGTGCAGAACGTAATAACATTTAAGGGTGTCAAAGGTTGTGATGATGCCAAGCAAGAGCTCGAGGAAATGGTAATTGGAAGGAGAGTTTAGGGGCTGAAAGGAGGGTTTTTTTTTGCGGAAATTGCGCCTAAAAAGGTGGCTGAAATGGGGGCTAGCAGCAGGATCTTTAGCTGATTGAATGGGGCTGAAAGAGGTGGGTTTAGGTGCTGAAATGTGGCTGAAATGGCCAGTGAATAACTTGGATTCGAGGAGGCCCGAAAAGTTTGGATGGTAGGAATATATAGGAGTCTTATCTAAAAATAGGTGAGTTCACATGGACCAAGGTTATATTTACTATTTCTTTTGCAGGTTATTGTTTTGTTTGCACTTTGAATGAAAACAATTAATTTTTTGCACTTACAAAAAGTTGTCTACATACCTTAAGCTTATGCAAGGATGAACGTGCAAGATTGTTTGTGGTAGCATAGCCGCACAGGTAATGTTCCAATCATTTTTGAAAAAGATAGGGTCGGAAATAGTTAGTTTTGACCGGTTATGCGTGCCACTCTTTGAGCCATGAAAACTGGGATTTGTATTCTAATACTAGAATCTGACTCGCAGGTCTGAACTAAAGGAAGGGAAGTGCGTGTTTCACATACCAATCGTTGCATGTAGCATTGGATTACGAAAGCAAAGACGCGTGAGGTTGCAAAATCGTGCTCAGGATTCGGCTGAACCGAATTTGCAAAATGCTGAAACAACATGTATTTTTTAAAATGAGCGGGTGGATTTGAATCCCTATTAACCGCAGCCCTGCTGTAAGTTGTTTATATTATTTTGTTTATTAAATTTGATGGTTTCAAGATCAGTTGAGTAAACATGATGTGCGCGATATTCGATTAAATGGTGCTGGGATAGCTCATATCTCTTATTGTGTTTAGCTAGCCTGGCCATATCTGTGACTGGTCTTCAACATTAATGGTTCTGTTTTAGGCCAATCGATTTGCACTGAGGTATAACCTTTTTTTTGTTACTTAGTTTATTTTTACTCAGTTTACGCGCTTTTGATAAAGACTTGATGCTATTCTACTCAGTTAAAAAGATTATGCTTCCAATTTTTTCAACTACAATGCTAAATTTACATTCAAAAGAATTCAGCTCTTTACTTTTTTTCTCTAAAGTGTGTCCTAAATTATTTGTGTTCCCTACTTTATCATTGCTTATGAGAACTATTCTTTTTTACAAGTATAGTGTTAACTATTAAGGTTTGCATTGATGCTTTTCCATTTCTTTCAAATCAGTCAAAAGATACTAAAAGTTGCAGTTGAGCGAGGTTTGCCACCTGACACACTAGCAGTTGCAGTTGAGCGAGGGACCACACCACAACAACTCATTGTAAGCATATCTATCCACCTCCCGCCTCTGCTCGCCGACATGCAGATTTTCATCTCCATAAACTATGCCTGTTCCAGGATGGTGGAAGGCAATCACATGAGGTTAAGCGGTCAAGATGTCGAGAGAGGTAATTTCAGTTATACGCACTCTACTAAAGTTGGACGGGTTGGGTAATGGGCCAATAAATGTTCGGGTCACATTCGGTCACTACACCTGCTTTATCTATACTTCTACTTGCTGCTGTTGATGCGGTTTGTTGCCACTGAAGTGACTTGGTGTTGCTACATTTGATATGATAACAAAAATTGTGAATAGAAGGATATATGGTTTTATACTATTGGTCTATAGTTGAGAAAGTATGTTTGGCAAAATAAGTCGATATGTTATTTGTAGAAACGATTGGTGGAACATCTAATTGACTTGCTTTCCATTTTTTATAATTTCTCCAGAATGCAGGTATATACTAACCTCTCATATCAACTACAGTCATTTGTTAAACCAAATCTTTATTTCTTAAATAACCTCTCATATCAATTTATTTGTTAAATGAAGTCTTTCAATTAAAACTTTTTTTTTAAAAGCATCATTCATGTAGCTACTTCCTTTTATTTGGTTTTTTATAACATTGCATACAGATGTTACTGTTACAAGTAACTTATTGGTCCTTTTGTCTCTTTCAGGTTAACATTGCATACAAATGGTTTTACACACAGAGGATGCATTCAAAAGAGATCGATACAGACCAGCAAGATGCGTGGGTTTGGATGAAGCATCTGGGTTGAAACATATTATGCTTTTTGTATGGGCCGACATGGGCCATGCTTATGGATGGGTTGGAACAAATTAGTTTTAGTGCAGGTATTGACCTTAAATTTTCTCATATGTAATCTCAGTGGTTTATCTTCTTACTACATTAATAAACTCAATTTTTTAGTAAATAGATTTAAAGGTGTTATGCAGAGAAAAATAACTGTAACAAAAAGTGTTCGATTAGTATAAAATTTTAATTATTTGCTGAAAAGTGTCGACCAAGATAATTTAGTAAACGTTTTAAGTTAATTTTGGGATCGCTTTTTTAGTCTTTAAGTTTGTATTTATAAGATGCTTTTTAACCTTTAACCTGTTTTACCCGGTTTAAGGGTTCAATCTTTGTTTTGCCTTCTTTGAGTGGAGTAATATATAGCCGGTTTTAACGGGTGCTTGGATAGGTTTTAAGGCTGTTTTGGTCGACAATTTTGTTTTTGTGTAAAAGTTGGGGCTAAAGAAGATGACTACTGAAAAGGTGTATAATTGATTGATTCCATGTTGATAGGTACTCATGTTTATTTTGTCGTAAACTGAAATTGTGGGAGGTTTTGGTGTTCAAATTTCGGCTAAAGAAGGTGGCTGAAATGAGGGCTCAAAGGAGGGTGTTTAGGTGATTAGATGAGGCTGACAAGAGGGGTTTTTGGCACTGGAATTGCGGGTAAAGAAGGTGGCTGGAATGTGTGCTGAAAAGAGGGTGTTTCGGTGCTTAAATGGGGCTGAAAGGAGGGTTTTTTTGTGCAGAATGTGCAAATGGGTTGCGACGCAATAGATGTAGGAATAGGGGTCTATAATGGGTCGTTTTGAAGCTGTAATAGACATAGGATTCGGGGCTGAAATGGGCGGCTAAAATGGGTCAGTTTTGGGGCTGAAGTGGAGGTCGGATTGCAGCATGAAATAGGCGCCGAGATGAGTGTGTTTGGGTGGTGAAATCAAATGTACAAACTTTTGAAAGCATTAATTATATTCATCTTCTTTGAGCAACAAATCTATTCTGCTGATATGACTTGATTCAAACATAATGTTCACTTTTTGTGCAGCAACAAATAGTTTTACTGATCTTACAAAGTTTGTTAGTAGCAGTATTACAAGAGTGCTAATATATATTGTAACTGACCCGTGATTGCAACACTTGGTAAACCTTATTTAGCAAATCATCCCGCGGTAACGCGCGGGTGATCCACCTCGTTTAATACAAAGTTTATGTTAAAGGTGTGCTTACCTAGTTGATATTTTAAAGTTTTGTCCTATTGTCCATGGTCATAAAACAAAAATACAGTATAGGATTTGGCTTTATCATTATGTGAAGCCAAAATTTACAAAATCCAATGAAACATATATAACTCGTAAGTGAAACAAATATGACAGAATTTTTAGCAATCAACAATCTAAATCAAAATGTTGCTACATATTCTTAGACCCTGGATGATTGTATTCTTTCCATAGAAGTACCAATTATCAATCCTACTAGACAATTGTACTTTTGATTGAAAAGAAAAATGTCAACATATTGTAGATATGCTTACATCGACTTCTTACTTTGTGTTCTTGAGATTGAGATAGGAAAAAAATTGAAAAAAAAATAAAAAATGACTAAAGATATTTTGTTTTCAAGATTTTTTATGAGGAAGAAAGGAAAAGAAGTAGAAGGAATAGGAAGGATGATGTAGTGTTTCTTAGGTATAAAATGTTCCGCGCAGTTTTGGGAAGAAGAGAAAGAAAGATAAGTGATTTTCTTCATTTTTTTTCTCCTATCTCTTCTCTTCTTTTCTTCTATGAACTTAACTCGAGAACACGGCTTTAGTGGTTGTTTATTTTCGTTTATAGTATAAAAGTCTTGTTCAAAGAGGGATGCGTAATCACAATATACAAATCAACTCAAAGTGAGAGTCAAATTGTTACAATGCCTATAAAAGAAATAGAATAAAATGTTTGTCCCACATCGCATGGTGGAGAACAATGGATTGAGGAGAGGATTATATAAACTTGGGAAGATGCATTGTAGGAACATATAGCTCAAAGACTTACGTTTATATGCTTATAGTTTTAAATGTTATGGCGGTTAAAATGTGTTGTTTGTTTGAACTTTTTAGTTTTATACTACAAGCAATGCATTTAAATATTTATAACATTTAGAAACTATACAATTCTCTATTTAAACTTTTTTGTCCCAGATTGTTTATGTGTTAAGGTTGTATTGAGTATATGTGCCAAAGAAACTACATATCATCTTAACTACTCCGTATAATGTTTCCAAATAGTGATATGAGTTTTAGGCTTGTAATTAGTAGTTTAGTACTAAAAATTAAATCACTTGTTTACAACATATGAACATCACTGATAAAATTTCGTAAATGACTTGAACATAAACCTGTAAATAGGTGGTAGAGTTTAGTTACGTACTTGTGTACAAACACTGTATACGACAGAGGAATGATTGACCGAAACGGTGCTAGACATAATAAAACGTTGATGAGAAGACCGCACAAGCGCATGTGTTTTAGACAACGAAACAAAACGATATTTTGAGTCATGGTGCCACATAACATAATTACGTACGAGTTGGAATTGAGAAAAGACGACAATATTCCTCAATGACATATCAATTCTTAGTGTTGAACATGTCAACCCATTTTTCTTGTAAATTATGATTGATATGTGTAGTGAAGAGATATAATATCTATATATAATGGTATGTGAGTATTGGACCTGTCCGTCAACCAAAAGGTTGTGTTTTAAAGTCTCGTTAAAGGCATTTATAATATTGTGTAACATAGTTGATATGATACCATAAATGCAAAGTTTTAAACTTCAAGGGTCTAAAAGAAAAGAAAAGAAAAAATAAATAAATAGTAAACTGGAAAAATACAAAATCACAAACAATCCACACTCATTTCCAAACAAAAAATAAAATAAAAAATAAGAGGCGGGAAAACAAAAACACAAGCGGCGCGTGAGAGTGACGGACGGCGCGTGAGACATGAAAACGAAGAGGAAACCATCGGAAAACGAAGTACAGAGCTTAATAGACTCAATTAAAGCTTCAGATGTATGTATTTCTTACCTTCTCCCTACTTTTAATCATTTCATTTTATAATTTTTATAATTTCATGCTGTATTAGTAATTTAGGTTTTAATTATAGTTATGCATAAACTGAATTAATTAGTTTTTTTTTTTTTTTTTTTTTTTTTTTTGGAAAAATGTGTAACTGTTTTAATTTATGATGTTACGAGTTTCGTCTCGTTTTTTTAAGTAACTTTGAGGAGGAGGAGGTTATTCAACTTTTGCGCCTTTCGTTTTAGTGTTTTATGATGTAGTTTGGTATTTGAGTGGCGGAGATTGTGACGTAAGTCACTTAGATCGCACCTCACCATGGCACCTTTGGCGGCGCCATAGCGTACAGTGGCTTGCGCCTTTGTTTTTAGGTTTTTTCTTATACACAAATGGTAGTAGCTAGGTTTATGGCCAATAATTAGTTTTTAAGTAACTGTGAGGAGGTTATAGAGCTTGCGCCTTTGTTTTTAGTGTCTTATAAGTTGTTTAGGACCGTGTTTGGGGTTTCGTTAGGGATTTAAGTGGCGGTGGCATAGCGTTATTGTGGCCTATGGCGGCCCAAAACAAGCGTTGTCGATTTTTTATTTTTGTTTTGAATGTAACTTTAATAGAAAGCGAAGTGAGTATTTTTTTGGTTGTGTTATAGGCCAAAAGCTGACCAGTACCTAAGAGTCTAGGACTTTTATGGTGTGAATTGTGAGCTTTGGTTTAAACATGAGAACTTCCTATCATAGGATTAGTTGATTTGGAGATTTACGGCCATGATTTGGGCCTGATTTAGTGTGTTATAGTTTATGCAGGGAGTATTAATTAGTTGCATATTCACCTGATTTATTAATAATGTTATCAATTGTTAATAAGATTTTACCTCTAGAGGAACATTGGATCTATTATTCTTACAACTCTCAGGGACTGTTTTTGTAACATTACGTCTTGTATCGGTTTTATAAGAATTGTGAGTTTCAGAGTTTGTATATAAGTTGTAGGTTTCTGGCTACTGTATGATAATTGAGCTCGCGTGCAGATTTGGTTTTGGCCTTTTTGGGTATTAGAACTTGTATCTGTTCTGTGCTGAATTGGAATTGTGCACCTATATGGATAAGTTTGCTTTGGGTTTTTGTGTAAGGATTACGAGGACATTTAGGAATATAAGTCGTTGAGTTTGCAACTTACTGTCCTACATCATTTATGAAGTGACTTGTGAGTTGCCAATAACCTCCCACCATGGATTTAGTTGATTGGAAGTTTTGGCTAGTTTGATGCTTTGGGCTCGGCGTGTTACAGTTTATGCTGTGAGTCTAAGTTACATACGTAATTCAGAGTCGAAACAGTTAGTCCATAACATCCCACCCTTAAGAATTTAGGTGTTTTTCAAAGTCTCTATATATAATTTGACATATTTTATGGTTTTTTCTACCAATACATCCACCCTTGTGCGAAGGGAGAATGTAACATTATTGTGTGATCTTACTTTGCGTTGGACTTATAATTCTACAGGTGGTAGAGAGCCGTACTCAACTAATTTCTGAACTTGGGGAGTTAGATGTTAGTGATGAAAATGGACGGGCTTCTATCCTGGAATGTCTAACAGTATCCTGCTTAGCAATTTTATGCTCAACTAGAACGATGAAAAAACTTTTATAGTTCTATATTTAGTGCTCTGTCTTTCTACTGTCACCTTAACACTTGGCTAGACATTCTGGGAAGACTTCACGTGTCTGGATGTATCCCAGTGCATGTTAAACAAAACAATATTGCAAGTGGCTTCAAATTACCTAGAATCGGATATATCCAAATGCCTCAGCCAGCTGCTTGCTTTAGGAACCAAGGTACATTGCTCTGCACTCCTGTACTTATATAATAAAAACTGACGAGTTTACCCTTTAGACTAAGTTGCTTTACAAATTTGTACAGGGAAGCATCTGGTGTAGAAAACACATGAAGATGACACTTATGTCAACCGATGATTCTCAAGAGGAAGAACATTATGGCCTCTTTTTTCAGGTGATATGCTTGTTCAGGTCAACCTTTACTTCACATATGGATTTGAAAATGAAGCCCAACTCTACAGACTTCGTCCATTTAAAATGTCTGCACAGAGCTTGTTAAGTAATACAGTACGGTTTTATTTTTGTCAGTTGCTTTTGGATATGTTATCCCATTTAGCTGCTGTTTTATCAGCTTTGGCAAGGCATCCAGTTTCAACAGGAAAGGAGTTAATGTCCGCAGTTGAAACATTCATTTTGGAACTCTTAAATCTTACAAAAGACTCGATATTAGAGGCTAAGGTAACTGCTTTCCTATTTTCACTTTTCAGTACATTGCATATGAACACGCGATAGTGAAAGTAGGATTTGTGTGTATTTGGTGTCATATCTTGTTTTAGGAAGCGGTGATGTTTTTATTCATTGCCGAAGTCCGGCATTGGGTGCCATTGGGTTTCTATGTGGCATTGACTGTAACCTCAAGGTATTGATCACGTATTCACAAGGATATGAAACTGGGTTTACAGAAGAGGAAGTTTTGGTCTTCCTTTTTACCTTAAGAAATATGAGATTTAAAAATCTGAGAAAACTAAACCTAATGGGTACGGCAGATAGGGCTGGCCCAACTATATTAGGTCTAATACGGCTAAACTATAAGCTATCATGCTCAAATTTATGATTTCAAAATAGGAAAAAACTAGACAGCATAATGCTTTTTGATAAAGTTCTTTTAAAAGGGATTTATGTTAAAGCTATAAGGTTTTTTTAGAAGCTTAGCCAAACACCCACCAAGGTTTTTTTAGTCTGGAGTTTGTATGAATTTTGTAATCTTGATCGATACAGGGTTGAAATTTGGTTTATTTTCTTGGTATTGTATACAGGTGGTGTTGGGTAAAAATTATTATGAGATGGGAAGATAGTGAATATGCATCTCCAGTGGGAATGTCATCACAAGTGGTTCAGTATTATGGTAAGTTAGTTAATTGTTCTACATTTACATATTCAGTAGTTAGCTTTGACTTAATATGGTTTATGTAGTTATATCCTTAGCCACTATGATTTATAAGCTTACTTAGTTATGCACAGCACTACCTATAGAACTATATATGATCTCTGATTCAGGCATGGTTAGGACATAGCTTCATTACGTGTCTCTGATGTCTAACTTAGACCTAGGCATATTCATTATATTCAATTAAAGAAAGGTGCATTTTTGTATCAATATATTGAATTAGATCGAGAGTCGAGAACTATGAGTGTGAGCCAAGTGTGAACGTATTATTGACTTTATAAGAGGATGACGACAATGCAAGTTTGCACCTTACAGAAAAGGCTTCGAGGAGTCCTATGCACTCAGACGTAGTTGGTATGGAAATTCATGTTGGATTATCGAAACACGGTTATGCCTTGGTGTTGGTGTGCTTGAGTTGGCCATGTCAAAAGCTAAATACTTTTCACTTTAGTTATGCTATTCCGACATATGCATCTTTCTTCTTCTATAATGCCAAGCCGTATAGTGAACCCAAAGCTGGAAATGAATAGTGACATTGGTAGTTTAATAGCGAATGATCACGTCCTATAAAAAGATTTGGATCAACACCAAGCATGTTCAAGGATACAGTTATATCTTAAAAAATTGAACTAATCAACTTAAAACTGTACGAGGACTGCCCGAGGGAATGTTAGAAAAAGGCTTGAACTAATATTTGAGATCGCATATTTTCAACATATTTTCATTTAGAATGCTAACAAATGACTATGCATAAGTTTCTAAAGTGCTTTACATCACATTCTGTTTCCAGAACCATCTCAAGAACTGATTCTTGTGAGCATTTTGCTCTATCTTTTCATATGCTGAAGTTATTCCCCTGATCATCTACATATAGTTAATAGGTATTTCAAGTTGATAGTCTTTTTGGCTTGCAGTTTTTTGTTATTGAACGAACGCCTGCTCCATGTTGAAGGTACAAATTAATATCTCCGGTTTACAATTTATACGTAAATCCACCCCATAGGATCCATTTGAGCATCAATCATGGTTGATCTTTTGGAAGCCTTAGTTTAAGAAACAATTAACTTTTAATGTAACCTTTAGTCCTTTTAAGTTTTGATTAAGCCGGGGACAATGATGCTGCCCTTTTCTTATTGGGACATTGCTTGGTTTATGCATGTTCTGTGATGTTCCAGGTTCAATCCATATATCATATGCTTCTGTGCATGGTAATTGCAGATCAATAGCAACCTGTGACACCATTTGCTTGCAGGTAAATGAACTTATATTTATTGGAATTTATTTTATATATTGATGGCTTGCTAAACATTTGATTTCCCTGCGATACAGAGAAGGGTTGAAACAAAAACAAAGACTTGCAGGCAAGTGGTTAGTGCTGGGTCATGTGGAAACACTAGAGGCGGTGTACAAGATCACCCCAAACTTATTTGCTGATCTTTATGGGGAGTGGATCTAGCCATTGACTAAGGAAGATCACGTTGTGTATTTGTTAAGAAGACTTGATTGAGTTGCATCATTTGTGGTATCTTACACGATAAATGATATTTACGATTATTTCATTTGGTTATTATATTCAGTTCCCAAACTTTGTGAATTGGCATTTGGTTGGTGAATTATAAAATGATTGTTCTTTCCTGTTAACTTTTAACATAGGAATTTGGCTTAATGAATACGAACGCAAGAACCGAAGATGTACATGATAGATTATGTTCGCAAAACTTATGATATTACTGATCATAAACAAGATATTACATGAAGCTCACCCGCCCATTGGGCGGATCATGAAGCCAATATATATACTGATTATACTATAAAAGTATTTCCTCAGTGTATACATGTGTGGCCTCAATAGGCTCATGTATTTCCGGCGTATATTTATTTTCTATGACTTGAGCACAAACCTAACAATTAGCAGCTTCATTTGCTTATTTACTAACCAGGTCGATAGTTGATTACTTTTCTTTGTACATGATGTATGTCAAAAAAGATTAAGTAAATGAAAAACAAAGGTAGTACTAATAAACAAGGTACTAATAAAGTGATTTTACACAAGGTACGATAGTATAAATGAGTCTACAGAATCATCTCCTCGCCCAAATAAAAAACATAAGCATCAGAATTTACACAAGTAGTACTAATAAAGTGATTAAAGGTTCAACGCCCAAAGCAACCAAAGAACCTGGACATTCTCCTACGAGGGTGAGCAAGAACTTGGCACGCTTGAGCATGATCAAGTAGAGTTCTAACCTGCCATCTTCACTGACAACATCAGTACCTCGCTCAAAGACTTATGGGCCAAAAATAGCAGGTTCATATATGATATCCGGAACAACCCCAGCCTCCATATTATCCATTGAACTCGTCTCGGGATATACCAAATTGGGATTCTCTTGCTCGTTCTCTACATTTACCATATCTACATCAGCAAACTGTTGAGGACGCACAGCACGCCCAGCTTCATTAGCAACAGCCCGACGTGTCAAACAGAAACCACGCACAGCCCGACCAGCCTCCATATTATCCATTGATCTCGTCTCGGGATATACCAAATTGGGATTCTCTTGCTCGTTCTCTACATTTACCACATCTACATCAGCAAACTGTTGAGTACGCACAGCACGCCCAGCTTCATTAGCAACAGCCCGACGTGTCAAACAGAAACCACGCACAGCCCGAACAGCAATGCTCGATAAATGAATAAAGAAATCTATAGCACACACCAACACACCCTACAATCGAAAAGAATTATTAGCTAACCACCTGCTAGACTCAGAAATAAAACCACACACACTGTCCGAATCACCCACCCATAGTTGATGCAAACAAATTTTTTTTCTATGTGAAATGGTGGTGTTTACATATCCAGTAATTTTCATTTCATTACAAAAAAAGAAATTCAAATTATGCTTCTGCTGGTAAAAGAATTAAATTATCCCAAACAACTGGATTTGATGTAACATACCATTATCAATGTAGTCACAGAAATGAAATGCATATTCAGAGAACGTGGATCACGGCTATGAGCACCTCCAACACAGGAACTAGGAGGCTCAACAACAAAACCAGACTGTTGTGGGGCCACATCAAGATGCGGATAATACATTTGCAGACCAAGAACCCCAACTATCCCAGCAAAAATCTGATGTGAAACAGCAATAAAAAAAAATTTTAAAAAAAAGTAAGTTATTTAAAATACAAAAGTAAAACTTTTAACAGAATCCAAGTGAAAATACCAAACAAATCTTGGTTGCAAAACCGATTAGATAATTTGCAAGTCTATTCCTAGGAGGAGCGCCATTCACATTTTCGCCCGGGGCTACACGAGGAATGTCATCTTGGAATAGAGCTAAAAAAACTTGTACCCCTCGTACAGCAAACCATTTAGCAGCACCTGCAACATCATGACCTGGAGTGGTTGCATAAGCCCAAGTAGCCTGCACGAAGATTAGCAAGAAAAAAACCAAGCATGTAATTTAAGGAAGACTAAATTTAAAAGTTGCTGATAGCAAAAGGTACACATACCGCTACAAATAATGCCGGAACAAGTCTAGCAAGCGCAATAGATACGCAATAATCCAACAATCTTTGAGGATGTACACCACAGTTAATAATGAGTGTGGCAACAAGCAGAAAAGCAAGCTTTAAAAGAGAAAAATGAAACAAAGAAAGAATAAGTAAAACACAAAGAAACTAACAATACATAGTACTCAAAGGAGGAAACATACCAATAAGCCCTTGTGAGGTTTAATCTTATCCGAGCTCCAGAAACCAACCCACAAAAGAATTGCGATGGCAAAGATTTTTGGGTTTCCAAATTCACCTAGGAAAAAAATAAGTTAGTTGCAACACTTATGATTGAATGAAAATAACGAACAATCCATTCAAAAAGAGATGATACAAATTACATCAACGCTAAAAAAGTATTTGTGCAAAGAAGTTTAAAACTGAAACTGAGAAGTAAAAAAGTAGTTGGGAGGAGAACTTTAAGGCGTCATGGTAAAGCCGCAACAAAAAGTATTCTAAGTTTCTATGTTTTATGTTTTATCTAAACTTCTATACAAATAAACAATGAAACCCCAAAGCCTCGTTTTAAGATTAAGCCCTCCAAACCTAACCTCCACTTTTATAAACTTTGCCCGTAAAATTTCAACTTTCAAAAAAAAACAAAGTCCCTAAAACCTTCTCGCTTTGCGTAGTACGCCTCATTTATGCAGAAACAGCTTAAAATTCGATAAAAAAAAGGATCCTAAACAGCCCCCAAATACTCACAAAAAACTTATGCAGAAACATCTTATTATAAGCCATTGATTAAGGTTTTGACAAGAGGCTGAAAAAAGGTGTCGTGAATTAGGGTTTTAAAATCACATTTTGGGGGTGTTTGCTTAAGCTTATATGCGGGCTTATGATATTTGATTTCGGCATATATTTCATAAGCCCCAATTATGTGGCTTATTTAGAGAGTTATGGGCTTATATAAAGTATATTATATCATACTAAACCCATAGATCTCAAATAAGCCGGAAATTTGAGGCTTATGAAATATAAGCTGAAATTATATAAGCTCATAAGCCCAAGTATAAGCTTAAACAAACACCCCCCTTTATAGTGTATGAAACTGGACTTCTTTTATGTGAATCATAGATCTGGATCAAAAACTATTTTTTAGTTCAACAAGATACCAATATGTAAATAATCAAATAAAAATCATTTCAGCAATAGTTATATAAGCTGATATTATATAAGCTCATAAGCACACGTATAAGCTTAAACAAACACCCCCTTTATAGTGTATGAAACTGGACTTCTTTTATGTGAATCATAGATCTGGATCAAAAACTATTTTTTAGTTCAACAAGATACCAATATTTAAATAAGCAAATAAAAATCATTTCAGCGATAGTTATTTGATAGATCTGGATCAAAAACTATTTTTTAGTTCAACAAGATACCAATATTTAAATAAGCAAATAAAAATCATTTCAGCGATAGTTATTTTAGATCAACGATACAAACAGCTTAAAATTCCATAAAGAATTCTAAACAGCCCCCAAATACTATAAAGTTATGCAGAAACAGCTTATTAAAACAAAAACAAAAAAACTCATAAATTCTAGAAATAAAGAACATAATAGGGATGGATTTAACTCACCATACAAACCATGAATCATAAAAGCAAAATAAGCAGAAAGAAAAACAGTAGTCTTATCATAAGCCATTGTTTATGGTCTTTACAAAGAGGCGATTAATGTGATTTTAGGGTTTGAGAAGCATTTTATAGGTGCTGAAATTGGGCCTATTTATGTGAATTTCATAAATATTTATTAAAAACCATATTTGTTGGATTTTAGTATTTGGGTTTCCAGTAATTGAGTCCAGTTCTATAAGCTTAAATAAAAACTAGTACCAAATTAATTCTCCAGTTTTGACTTCTAAAGTTTTTCTTTTCCAACTTTCACCTTAAATATTTTTGTGTGTATCATAATATTTGTACCAATGAAAATACGTTTAAAACCAAATCCCGTATTTCAGACACTATAAAATGCTTTTCAACAGTGTGGTTTCTCTAATTTGGCACTAATCATCTATGTTTAAAACATAATATTTTCAGCAAATGTGGTTTTTAATCCCGTATTTTTAAAATTCATATGAGAGGCCCAATTTCAGACACTATAAAATGCTTTTCAAAAACTAAATCACATTATTAGCCTCTTGTAAAAACCTAAATCAGTGGCTTAATATATATGAAATTCACATAAGAGGCCAAATTTCACATAGTTGATTAGTGCCAAATTAAAGAAACCACACGGTTGATTTAATTAGAGAAACTTTGCAATTTACTCTTTAATTAATTGATTAAAAAAAAGAAAATAGGCAGGTCATTCCTATATCAATTAAGGGCCCGTTTGGTTTGTTGCTAGAAATGACAATGGGTATCGGATTTGGTATGGGGTAAAATGACAATGGGTATGAATTAAATGAGGAGAGAGAAATTATATATTTTTTTAATATATTTAATAATAATTTTTAGATTTAAAATATTATTAAAATACTAGGAGAGAAAAAACAGATTAAAAATTAAAGAGAAAATAGAAAAAGAAAGAAAAGGACAAAAAAGATCACTAGATATGTGAGAATCCCACCTATTTGCTGCGGATTGGATCTATGGGGTTTCTCACAAATTTGTTACCCAATTTCGAAACCAATAATGAACCAAACAATTTATTTGTGAAGGATTCCATTTCTTGATAGTGACTCCTATAAAACAAACGGGCCCTTAGGGTTGGGCTATTTTTATTTATGAAATTCACATAAGAGGCCCAATTTCACATAAGAGGCCCAATTTCACATATATGACTAGTGCCAAATTAGAGAAACTTTGCAATTTACCCTTTAATTAATTGATAAAAAAAAAAAAAAAAATAGGCAGGTCATTCCTGTATCAATTAAAATCCATTACTATAAACTTTTTTTATTTCTAATGAACAAAGTTCTTGGCAATTCGAACAGATCACAGCAAAAGGTTGGTTTTGGGTTTTCATGACTTAGTAGGGTCGGGTCAGGTAAGCAAAGGTCGGCTAGTTTTGACATACGATGGTTATACAATTATGGGGTTTCTTCTTCGTTAATGGGTTTTACACATCATTGTGCCACCCGATTTGTTTGCATGGCCGAAACTGCTTGGTTTGAGGTTTCGACGAGAGATATTTTTAAGTTTGAATATTTGACACAAGTTAAGTCTTTATTGTTATCTAATCCACGATGTACATACAAGTATTGGCAATTGAAAGAATGACAGCAAATAGATACCTTATTCCGTCTCTCGATCGTTTGCTACAGAAGCATCTAAGATCTTCTCTTATTCTTGGGGGGTGTTTAGTATTTGGGATAAGCTGCAAAAAAACAAGCAATTAGAACCATAGTCACATCATTTGCTACAGTAGCCACGAATTATGATCCAGTTCGTCCGATCCAAAAACAGGGTACGAAATCGATCCAGATCGACGGAAATAAAAAATAAAAAATAAAATAAACAAACAACAACACCACCACCAAACCCATTTTTTCCGACCATCCCTGCCATTTTTTCCGACCACCCTCCACCACCATCACAAACCACCATAGTTCTCCACTCTCACCACCATCACATGGAGAAAGAAAAAAAATGAAAGAAAGAAAGAAAACCCAGATTTATTAAACCAAACAAACCCAGATTTATTAAACCCAAAAAAAAAAAAAAAAAAAAAAAAAAAAAAGAAAGAAAACCCAGATCTAATAATATAAACCAAACCAAATAAAGCCAAAAAACGAAACCATCCCACCATCACAAACCAAACACAGATTTATTAAACATATGGAAGAAAGAAAGAAAAAAAAACGAAAGAAACCTGACAAGATATCTCGCCGTGGCCACGGGGAGATGCCCAACGGGGGAAGAACGGCAAGGCCGTTGTGGTGTAGAGGCGAGCGTTGATGTTGCCAGGTCGGACGGCGAGTGATTTCGGCGAGCCTACACCTAATCTTTTTCTTCTTTTCTTCTTGCAGGAGATTTGGGCCTTTGGGGATTTCTGATCAACAACAAACAAAAATAATTACAACATTTTGATAATATTTTGCATATTAGACTATGCATACCCTTTGAAACATTTTGATAAAAAAAAATGGCAGATCTGTGACTTAAAGTGACACCTCTCCGTACCCTAGTTTCCCAAACCCATTTTCCCAAACCAGTCTTCTATAGAAAGAAGTGTTGAGCGACAATAACAAATAAAGCCAAAAAAAAAAAAAAAAAAAAAAAAAAAAAAAAAAAAAAAAAAAAAAAAACTGAACAAGAGGAGATCTGTGATTTATTTGATTTGTGAATAACAACAACTGGCAGCAACATCGACTATAAATTCAATAAACAAGGTGAAACTTTTTAATGAAACATAACTAATAATAATAATAATAATAATAATAATAATAATAACAACAACAACAACGATAAGAGATAAGGTTAGATCTTGATTTCTAATGATTTCTTTTAGGGTTGTTGTTTTATATGAGATGAAAGGAAGAGGAAGAAGATGAGGCATTTACTCCGGCCAAAATAAATAAATAAATAAATAAAATAATAATAATAATAATAATAATAATAATAATAATAACAACAACAAAGATAAGAGATAAGGTTAGATCTTGATGATCTATAACTACAACAATAATCAGATGATGAAATCAATTATAATCAAAGAAGACGAACTGATAATATAAGTAACATACTAGCATGATATGGAGAATATATACACAATTATTTATAAGAGATTGATACCCTTAAAAGAGCTATCTAATGATTTCTTTTAGGGTTGTTATATTTCTATATGAGATGAAAGGAAGAGGGATGGAGGAGGTTTGCTCTGCGAAAAAATAAAAAAGAAAAAAATATGATTGTCGTTTAGTAGCTCGGTTGTTGGTGGGCCATGGGATTCTTTTCTATTAATTGTCGTTTAGTAGCTCGGTTTTCCAATTTAGCTCGGTTTTTGGTGGGCCATCAGCCATGGGATTCTTTTCTATTAATTGTCGTTTAGTAGCTCGGTTTTCCAATTTAGCTCGGTTTTTGGTGGGCCATCAGCCATGGGATTCTTTTCTACTTATAAAGAGAAAATGGTCAAAGTGGAAAAGTGAAAACTTAACTTTTGGTCAATCCCCATAATGCCCTTATTAATTAAGGAAACTTGAACAATCTAATTAATACTCTAATTAAAACACCTCATTACTTAAAAGTAAAATAATTTATTCACATTGTACAACCAATTAAAAAAACATATCTGTCAAATTAAATACAACCAATTAAAACACAAACCGGGTTGACCCGGTAATTTGACCCTTTTTCGACCCAACCTAGCAAGTTAACCCGGTTTAAATCGATCAATTTTTCGATCGGAGCGGTTCAACCGGTTGAACTACCCGGGTCGAACCGGGTTTCAAAACATTATCAATTACTTAAAAGTACAATGATTTATTCACATTGTACAACCAATTAAAAACATATCTACCAAATTAAATATAACCAATTAAAACACAAACCGGGTTGACCCGGGATGCTTCAAACCTGGCGGATTGACCCGGTTTAATTTGACCCGTTTTCGACCCAACCTAGCAAGTTGACCCGGTTTAAATCGACCCATTTTCGACCGGAACGGTTCAATCGGTTGAACCACCCGGGTCGAACCGGGTTTCAAAACATTATCCTTTACTTAAAAGTACAATGATTTATTCACATTGTACAACCAATTAAAAAACATATATACCAAATTAAATACAACCAATTAAAACACAAACCGGGTTGACCCAGGACGCTTCAAACCAGGCGGATTGACCCGGTTTAATTTGACCCATTTTCGACCTAACCTAGCAAGTTGACCCGGTTTAAATCGACCTATTTTTCGACCGGAACGGTTCAACCGGTTGAACCACCCGGGTCGAATCGGGTTTCAAAACATTATTTTTCGTTTATAACCTATAAACTTTTTTTATTAATAAACTATTTGTCGTTATAAAATCCCGTTCATCAACGCTCATTATGTGCCACTAAATTCGCACATTTTGTACAACATGATATCAATAGTTAAAGTTAAATAACAATATTAACCTCAAACTCAACATCTCTGTCAGTTAAAAACGTTATACAAAGCTAATTATTAAAAAAAAAACAAACAAAAACACATCGGTTAGATAGTCATTCTTTAATATAGAAGGTGTTTTCTTTAAATTATAAAAAAAAATGCATGCATCATAATCCTTATTTGATAAGAATCACCTCCTAAAAAAAAGAAAAAAAAAAAAAAAAAGAAAAACTACATAACGAAAATATAAGTAAAAGAAATACCACAATTACAAAACACATCATAAATTGATAGCACGGGTTTGCAAAACTAAAAACATGTATTACTAGCATCTCATGCAAGTCAAGTATTATCATATGATTTTGCTTGAATAATAAAATATAATCTTTAATCCAAAAGTATTCTCCTAAAATAATAGGTAGATTAGAACATATATACATATGATTTTTTTATCTTTAGTCCACTAAGTAAAACTATTTGAAACATGTTAAGTGGTTTATTTTTTAATCGATAATAATACATAATCAAATCAAAATTTTAAAAACCCTGTGCGTGCACAGGTATTATAACTAGTATATATAATATTATATTTTATCTTTCTAACATCAAACAAAATCTCAACTTAAATTTTAATCCAAATCCAAATCAAAATTCTAATCTTAATCCTAAACCCGTTTACAAACCAAACGGCCCTTATTACCATACAATCCCCTATCTACCTATTATATTTAGAGAATGCCACATAAGCACACAAAAAATTGACGCCTAGAACTCCTAAAAAATATACACATCATCAGTAAATAGTCGGCACTATTTGCTCTTTGAAAAAGATGTACCATTCTCCATTCTTCCTTATTTGCCCAACTAACCTTCATTCTTTCACCCATTTCATTATACCTACTCCCCTTCGTCTCTCCCAAACTCCAACTATCCCTACTGGTCATTTGTTATTTTACGACGACGGTAACACCATCTTTCCTTTCCTTTTTTTTCCTTTCATTTTATTTTTCTTTTCTATTTGGGTCATGTAGTTAAACATGCATATCCGCGCTTTGTGTATATATGATTTTTGTAGTAGTGGGAGCTGAATCAATTGAGGACAATCCTTTGTTATGAAGCTAGAAACGGTACGTCTACTTTTTTTTTAATCAAGATTCGTGTGCGCATTTGTGTTTGGATGCATGTCTATATTTCGTATTGTGATCAGATTTATGTGTTTCTTGTGACTTAGGAGGTGGGTGCACCGTGCGCCATATATTTGGATTTGTTTGTGGTTTTTGTGACTGTATTAACTTGCTATACAGAGTATGATATGAAGATGAAAAGATGATGAAGACCTTCACTGATTTAATTTGTTGATTTTCAAAGACGTGTAAGGTAAACGTTTTTACAAACCTGTTGTTGATAACTTGATACGTTTAATGATTTTGCTGATTTTGAAGACTCTTGAAGTAAAAAAAAAAAATATGTTGTTAATATTCGATTTGATAGTTTTTACTAATTTATAAATATTCAGAAAGAGTTCAAAATATATGAGGAGGCCAAGGGATGATTTGTGAACAAGTATTGAGATAAAAAGTTTTTTATTAGAGTATGAACATATTGTTGGACTTTGATCTATTTAGCTTGGAGTATAAATTGTCTGTGTTGTGTCATAGGTTTGAGGGGAAGATTAACAGCAATAAAGTTACGATGAGGGTGTTATTGCCTTGATACATTGCATTGCAAAGAAACTTGAAAATACGTGTTACATGATGAAAAATGGTCAAAAGGACAGGCAGTTGGTGAGTGGGTGGACGGGTGACAAGACAGAACAAAGATGTGCAAGTAAAAGTAATTAAGAAAAAGTTCTATGGATAGTGGGTTGAATATTGACTTTTATGTACTAACAAGTTTAATTTTATTTCTCATGTACATATTGTATGAAACTAGGATTGTAAGCCGTGCGTTGCCGCGGGAGTTTTAAATGTGGTGCCGTTCCAAAAAAAAAAAAAATTAAGCCGCGCGTTGCCGCGGGAGTTTTAAATGTGGTGCCGTTCCCAAAAAAATAAATAAATAAATTTTTTTTTGTCAAATATTTAAAAAAAAAATGTTGCTACAGTAGCATTGCTACAGTGCTACAGTACATTTGCTACAGTCAAAAAATATTATTTTAAGGGAGTTACTATTCACCCCTCACAAAGCACTGTAGCAAGGGATGAACAGTACACACCACGGTAAATGTAATGTATATATAATTATGTAGGATTTGATAATAATTGTTGATGTATACATGAATGAAAGTACGTAATGTTGTAATGAGTAGCTTAACTTTAAACACCTTTCTGATTTTATTTAAGTGGTTGATTTAATTTAGTTGTATTACATGGTATTTACGAAGTTTTAAAAATTCTATTGTATATTTGTTGACCCACTTTTGAAATCTGATTTGCTAGATATATTATGATGTCAAATTTTCAATAACCTTCAACATACCACCAATACTTGCTAGAACTCTTAACAAACAAAGAATATAATATGGGGGAACAAACAAAGAATATAATATGATGGAGGAATGTTGGTTTTTTGTTTAAGTTATAAGTTCTGATTCATCATTTTTTGCTATAACGTGAGACGGATAAAACACATAACGTGAGACGGGTAAAGCGAGATGAATACTCTAACGCACGTGATGCTCTTATTATAATTATAGATACACCCAAAGCTCTTACTCCCTCCGTCTCTAAATTATTATCCAGTTTGAATTTTTAAGGTCAAACTGATTCAACTTTAACCATAAATATTTTTTTTTATTACATAATACTTGATGAAAAATTATACTATTGAAAAGTACACTTAAAACCCAATTCATTTATATATTTTGCATCAAATATTATATAACACTCACAAAAATATTTAAGATTAAAGTTGAATAAGAAATACTAAAAAAGTCAATAGTAGACAATAAATTTAGAACGGGGGCAATATTATAATTATAGATACACCCCAAAACTGATTATTGAGTTAGGACATGTGTGAAACTTTCAACTTTTTTGTTTTACCATTAACCCTCTTTTAGCCAACTAATAATATAACACTAAACGAAATTCGATATCTTTTTTAACTAAGGGTTTTATATCAAATAGGTTACCCAACTTTGCGTTTTTATGCACCTAAGTTACCCAACTTTTTTTTTGTGCAAATGGATTACTAGACTATCGTTACCGGGCAAAATAGTGACCCAACTATTTTGCACTTGTTATAACCAGTTGGCATGCCACGCTGGCAGCTGACTTTTATTTTTTAATTATACAAATAAGTTACTGAACTTTGCGAATTTGTTCACCTAAGTTACTGAACTTTGCGAATTTGTTCACCTAAGTTACTAAAGTTTTATACAGATAAGTTATTGAACTTTGTTAATTTAGGCTACCCTTATAAGTCACATAAAAAATACCCTCACTCACCAAACACCTCAACGCTACATCATAAAAACGTATAAAAAAACTTATATAAAAACGTATAAAAAAGGTATATAATAACGTGTATAAAAACAATTGATAAGAACGTTTTTGTAATAACGTATATAAAAATGTGTAAATTTTAACGAAATCCACTTAATTCGCTAAATATGGTGTTCAATTTATCAGCTCACAATCTTCGAAAACATAAAAACGTAAAAAAGCTGACAAAGCGTATAGAAACGGATAAAAATGGACAAAAATTAAAAAAAAAAACAAACAAACAAAAGCGTATAGAAAATGATAAAAACGGACGAAAACGTTAAAAAAACGACAAAAACGTAAAAAAAAAAAAAAAAAAAAAAAAAAAAAAAGGGGCAAAAACGAAAAAAACGGACTAGAACAGAAAAAAATAGACGAGAATGTAAAAACGAACAAAAACATAAAAAAAAAACGGACGAATAAGTAAAACAACGGATAAAAGCGTAAAGAAATAGATAAAAACGAACAAAAACGTGAAAAAATGGACAAGAACGTTAAAAAACGTACGAGGCCGTATAAAAAATGGACGAGAACGTTAAAAAACGGACGAGAACGTAAAAACTGACAAGATTAAATAAAGCAAAAAAAAAAAAAAAAAAAAAAAAAAAAACTGAACAAGTGGAGATCTGCGATTTATTTGATTTGTGAATAACAACAACTGGCAGCAACATCGACTATAAATTCAAGAAACTAGGTGAAACTTTTTAATGAAATATAATCAACAGCTAATAATAATAATAATAATAATAACAATAATAATAATAATAAGAGATAAGGTTAGATCTTGATTTCTAATGATTTCTTTTAGGGATGTAATTTTATATGAGATGAAAGGAAGAGGAAAAAGATGGAGGCATTTGCTCCGCCCAAAATAAATAAATAAATAAATAAAAATATAATAATAATAATAATAATAATAATAATAATAATAATAATAATAATAATAATAACAACAAAAACGATAAGAGATAAGGTTAGATCTTGATGATCTATAACTACAGCAATAATCTGATGATGAAATCAATTAGAATCAAAGAAGACGAACTGATAATATAAGTAACATACTAGCATGATATGGCGAATACATACACAATTATTTATAAGAGATTGATACCCTTAAAAGAGCTATCTAATGATTTATTTTAGGGTTGTTATTTTATATGAGATGAAAGGAAGGTGGTGTTTGTTTATTAAGAGGATCTGAATCTGAATCTGAACCGCACGTCTGAATTTGAATCTGATGCGTAAATGTCTGAATCTGAACGCATCTGAACGAAGAAAAAAAAACACATGTTTGAACGGGATTTTTTTTTTTTTTTTTTTTTTTTTTTGGTTATTTGGTGTCAACAAGAGGCATTCAGACGCGTTAAGACACCCCTCTCAAGTCTTGACCATTAAGATTTAACTGCATCTGAACGCGTCTGAACAAAGAAAAAAAAAAACAAACGGTTTGAACGGGAAAAATGTCTGACCGATTCAGACATAGTGCCCATTCAGAGGCGTTAAGAGGCTGGAAAAAAAAAAAAAAAAACAAACGCAGCGGAAGTGGAAGAGGAAGACGGAGGCGGTTGTTAATTTAGTAGATGACTAACTCATTTTCACTATGTTCCCGAGTTTAGTTTTGGAGAGTAAAAGAAAGTTTTGGGATGTTAATAAAAAAAAATCATGTTCCTGAGATTTTTTAGGAGAGGAGGGGAGAGTAAAGGGAGGTAAATTAGACCAAAATTACTCTCCAAATTTACATCCCAAATTGGGATGATTTGGAGTGAAAGAAATAAGGAACGTATGTGGCTTTCTGTATGTACCCAAAATACCCTTGACCTAATACATTCACTATATATATATATATATATATATATATATATATATATATATATATATATATATATATATATATATATATATATATATATATATATATATATATATATATATATATATATATATATATATATATTCGGTTCTTTTTTCTTCTCAAAACTTGTTGCAGTAGCCGCACTTTCATCATCATCTTCATCACAGGTCGAATATCTTCACAAATACTGTACTCGATTGTGTTTTCTATGTATGTATGTATGTACAAAAGTTAGTGTGATCCACCAATGTTTGCCATGCATGAGTCACTGTCATTTGCTCCTACCTGTATCAAAATCGTTTTGCTATATATTCATGTTTGTGTTAAATCGTTGCTATGCATGTGTCACTATCATGTGCTTCACCATTTGATATGCCCTATGTCAAATATTTATCTTAGTAATATACTAGTATGAAAAGTACCTTGCATGTTTATACTGCATGAAAAGTACTTTGCTCGTTTATGTTCAATTGTTTGTGTATGTATATGTATAGGAAACTCCTTTATGTTCAATTCTTTGTATATGTACATGTATAGGACACCCAATATTGTATGAACTAATGATGACAGTGAATCAATGAAACATGTTGTTTGCTTGTAATTGCTTAATGATGACAGTGAATCAATAAATATTACTGAATACTTGAGTAAAGATATGAAAAACTACTAGATTACTAATCAAACAAGATTGTCATTTAACTTATATTTTTTAGATGTTTAAATTACTCTTTTAAGGTTTAGTCACAAAAAGGTGTACAATGGATAACCGTATGATTGAGAGAATACTCGCGATACGACGTGTGGTTAGAGCTCGACAATTGGCAGCGGTTCACTTGATTTGTTTACTGTTAGCTGTCATCACACGCCGTATACTCAATCAAACCAACCATGCTAGATTACCTACGAGAGATGTTATTTTACAACGACGAAGTGTACGAGAAGAGATGTTAAACAACCTCTCCACAAGTGATAAATGTCGTGATATTATTCGTATGAGCATACAAGCGTTTAGGACATTGTGTAATATATTGGTGAGTGACGGTGGTCTTCGTCCAACTCAACGTATGTCTGTTGAAGAGCAAGTTACTAGATTTTTGCATATAGTAGGAAATGATCTAAGAAACCGTTTTGCCTCTTGGATTTATCGTCGCTCTAGGTCGACGACAAGTAGATGCTTGCACCGAGTTTTGAGAGCAATTATACGCTTAGAAGATCGTTATCTCCAACAACCCACTGGTCAAATTGTTCCCAAAGAAATTCAAGGAAAAAAAAGATTTTATCCTTTTTTCAAGGATTGTGTTGGAGCAATTGATGGAACACATGTACGCGTGAGAGTACCTAATAAAGATGCCCCTAGATATCGTGGTCGTAAGGGATACCCAACAATAAATGTTTTGGCTGCTTGGACATTTGATTTAAAGTTTACGTATGTTTTAACCGACTGGGAGGGTACTGCGTCCGACTCGAGAATAATAAAAAATGCTCTAACTAGAAATGACAAGCTTATTATACCAGAGGGTAAACTTTTAAACCAAAATTAGTTTTTGTCCCTAATATTATATCTTTTTAATAATTGTATGTTATTTTTAGGTAAGTATTATTTGGTTGATGCGGGTCTACCTCATAGAAGCACACTAATAGCACCCTATAGAGGCGTGAGAAATCATTTAAAAGAGTACTCAAATCGCGCCCCTGAGAATGCACGAGAGTTGTTTAACCTTCGTCACTCATCGTTGCGAAATTCTATTGAACGGGCATTTGGTGTACTTAAAAAAAGGTTTCCTATCATTAGAAGTGCAACTGAACCATTCTACTCTTGCAAAACACAATCAGACATTTTTTTGGCTTGTTGCATCTTGCACAACTTTTTGCTTGAGGAAGATAGGGACAAAGATCTTGAAGACGAGGTGCAACGAGAGATTCTGAATGCACCACAAGAAGAAACACGTTATAATGAAAGAGACATAAATGATGGTAGTACGAGAGGAGAAGAAATAAGAAACTCAATCGCAAATGAAATGTGGGCTAACTACTTGTCATATCCAAACAATGAAATTGATATGTCAAGATAGCTTCCCATAATATGTCATAGTACTTAAATTTGACATTTTGCTGATATGTTTGTTGACATTTTGCTGATAAGTTTGTTGACATTTTGCTGTTATGTTTGTGTTTCTTATTGAATTTGTTTTTCTGTTAAGCATATGTCATTCCTTTGTGTTCATAATTGACCTTTTGTACTTACCTGTTAAATTTGTTTACAATTTATCATGTAGCAAATCATCATGGGAAAGAAAGAAACTAACGAAAAAAAGGTGAAAAAGGAAACTGATGAAAATACGGTGATAAAGGAACAATTCGGTTGGACTACTGAGATGGATGATGCATTCATTCAAGCGATGCTTACACAACAAGATAAAGGCAACAGGACTAATGGAACATTCACATCACGAGCCTATACTAATATGGTCAATGAGTTAAGGAAAAATCTGAATTTACCTTTCACGAAATCACGTTTAAAGAACCGCTTGAGAACTATAAAAGAACATTTTGCTCAATGTCATGATGTGATTCATGGCTCTAAATTAAGTGGGTTTTCTTGGAATGCGAGTACTCAATTCATTGAAGCAGAAGAAGAAATATGGGAACAACTAATAGAGGTATGTATCGACTATATATGTGTTTACTTATTAAAATGTGTATATATAATGGGAATCTGCAAAACATTTTAGCTAACTACCTGCAACTCAGGGCCTAAAAATTATGAAGTGTTGTTTGTAGTAACCACTAGTCTAATACTTTAAACATAGGCCTAAAGAAGCAACAGTCACTCTTGTGTTAAAGGATTTACAAGAGAAAATTGAGCCAACTATACTTTTCATGTTATTCTGTTCTTTACTACTACTATACTTTGGATTCCTACATTAATTTATAAATAAGACTGGTGCTCACTTGTGATTGGGTCAAGTTATTTAATAATATGTTATTTGCTTAAACTAATTTGAAAATTAAGCAAGTATAATATTATATAAGTTATTATAAGTCTTTTTTGACATTACATGATCATATTTGTTTTAAAATACTAGACTAATAGATCATATTTGTTAAAGGAACTGCTGTTGTTTGTAGTAACCATTAGTTTAACATTTGTGTTAAGGATTTGCAAGAGGCCTAAAGTGAATTGTTGTTTATAATAATGAACTGTTGTTTATAGTATCATTTTTGGTTAAAACATGTTTATTATATATTTCAATAGGCGAATCCAGATGCTATAAAGTGGAAGACCAAAAAAGCTTATAACTTTGATGATTTGTCACAACTCTTTGCTAAGGATAGAGCATCGGGTGAAGCCTCTGAAACTGCAAAGGAAAAAAATGCCAAGCTGAAAATAGGTCAATCGAGCAACAATGAACCCAGAAACATCGAAACAATTGAAGACATTGATGAGTTACTAGCTACCAATGAAGTCACTTATGCAAACCTCGTCAATCTTGATGAAATTCATACCGATCCTACCGAGACATGTTCACCAGAGGAACCTTCAAACACAGCAAAATCTAAAAGCAAAAAAAGAAAACATGATGAAGAAGCCAACTCAAACATTATGAGTACTGTTCATGTGGTGGCTGATGCAATAAAGGAAGGTAATGTCGTTTTACAAGAAACTAATGTCATATTGGGAAGAGCTTATCAACCTGAGTACACAGGGGAAGAAATCTACAAAGAACTCGAGCCTTTGGATTTAGAAGCTGATGTCTTATCAAGTGCTCTTATTTTTTTGGCGGACCACCTGAAAAAAGCACGACTATTGTTTAGTTGTCCTTTTAAGATGCGGGTGAACTTGCTAACAAAAATGATGGGGTCAAGTGACGAAATGAATTCCGCTTGAAATTACCATCGTCTTATGCTTAAACGTTTGCAGTTATTTCTTTGTTCGAATAATTTGGAAAAACCATGAGATGTTATCTTTATCTATTTATTTGACGTTACACTTGCTTTATCGGTTCATATTGGAACATAGTTAAGCTTTTTCCATATTGATAACGGCTTTAAAGTATGGTTTTTGTTTCTTAAGCATATGAGTGTGCCTTTTACTAAGAAAATGTTTGATCAAATTGGATATGAGGAGATCAAAAATTATATACCAACAAAGGGTATAATTGTAAAAATGTTTGTTTTCTTTACTCTTCTTTCCAACTCAGGAACACAAAAAAATTATCTCTCCTTTCCTTTCCTCCTTATCTCAGGAACACAAAAAATACAATCCTCTCATCTTCTTTCCACTCCTCATCTTCTCATACACTTCCTCTTCTTTCCTTATTAAACTCGGGAACAGAGTGTTTATTTTTGCGAAAGTAGAGGGCATTCACTGATAGCTGGCATTCATTTATTTCTTTATTTTATTTTTAGGGTTGCAAAGTATTCACGATATATATATATATATATATATATATATATATATATATATATATATATATATATATATATATATATATATATAGAGCCACATGAAAACGACATACATATATTAAGGAGCGAAAGCTACATATATGTAAATGTTAAGGAGCGAAAGCGACATATATATATGTTAAGGAGCGAAAGCAACATCTACCTATATTATAAAAGAAACCCTTTGTTTTTTTTAGACGCTTCAAAATTTTACACATCAGCACATAATAGTGTGCAACTATTAGCCCTCTTGACTTGTGATGAGAGCCTCTTTGTATCATTTTTTATTTGACAAATAGTGTATACTTTCTCAAAAAAGGACGTCACCCATGCTTTATCCTTTATGTGTAGAAGTAGATGAAAAGTGTGATATCAAGCTACCGGCTGTTTCTTTTCTCTCACTATCAAGGTACTCTATTTGCTAAAGATCTTCTTCTATATGTTTCTTATGATGAAATTTCAGCACTTGCTAACCCATTTCTTTGTCTTTGCAAATTATGCATGCTTTCTGATCCAAATGTCAGATATATAAAGATGGAGCGGAAGAGATAGCTCTACCCAGTTTTTTTTTTTTTTTTTTTTTTTTTTTTTTTTCACACTTTTTGGTAGTGTGGGAACTCTTCTCATCATGTATACTATTTTGTTTTTATAAAGCTACTCAGTTAGTGTTTTGTTTATATTCATTTTATTTTGCATCATCTTTTTTAGCAACAACCTGTGTTTATGTTTTGGAACATTTGAATTGTTTTTTTTTTTTTTTTTTTTTTTTTTTTTTTTTTTTTTGTGAAAAGGAGAAATATTATTAATCACAAAAAGTGCTCTTAGACACTCATTTTTACACTCATGGACAACCCCTTGATGAGTTAATGAGGCTAAACAAATATGAATTCATACTACAAAATTCAATCGACTAAGCTAATCTAAATTCAAAACCATATACAGAATAGAACTATCAAAATCTTCAAACTGCTCTTTTAAGCTTCACATTCCATTTGTCTTCTACATTCCTTACTGTATTTGAATCCTTGACAATGAAACTCATAATCCTCCATTTAATACTTTCCATGATATTTTGTACAAGTGTATCAATACTTCTTTCACTGTTCTTGAAAATTCTAGAATTCCTTTCCTGCCACACAAAAAAAACTGAAGCACCCAGGACAATTCTTCTAACAACACTCCAAATATTCCTGTTGGTTTTCAATCTAGAGTATTCATCAATGATTACTTTCCAGTTAAATGAGAATCTTTTGTCAAGAAGATCCTGCATTTTGCTCCACACACTATAAGAGTATTGGCATTGGAAGAATAAATGATCATGTGAATCTTGGCATTGTTTACAAAAAACACATCTCATCTCATCATCTTGATTCCAAGCTGCAAGCCTGTCTTGTGTCATTAGTCTCTCTTGCACTGCCAGCCATATAACAAATGAGTGTCTAGGGATATTCTGAGGGAACCACACCAAGTCTTTCCACACAACTGTACTCCCATTACTTCTCATATCTTTCCAAACTACTTTTGTAGCATATTCTGTTTGCTTCTCTAAATTTGACACCCACACAGCTTTATCCTTACATCTATTATTCAAAACAGGGATATGAACATTATTCAATCTAGAGAATTTGACATCCCAATCCATTGGCCATCCCCAATTATTATCAACAACCAACTCCTCAACTGTGCATTCTATACTCAGTCTAGCATTGTAAATTTCTCTTTTAGAAATAAACTCACACAAAGGCCCTTCACTGCACCATTTGTCAAACCAAGCAGAAACACTTTTTCCATCACCAAGCTTATAGAACACATGCTTTCTGACTTTTTCTCTAAGATTCAATATATTTTTCCATCCAATACTACTAGTACTGTCCTGAGTTATTTCCCATACACTCTTACCTTTCAATTTTTCTACATTTATCCATTTTACCCACAGAGTATCTTTCTTTGCAGCTATGTTCCATAGATGTTTCATTATCAAGACTTCATTCCATGTCTGCAAATCTTTAATACCTAAACCCCCATGATCTTTAGGTTTACATATCTGTTCCCAGGAAATTTTTGCTTTACCTTTTGTAATTTCACCTTGGCACCATAAGCAGTTTATTGATTTCCTTAACAACTGTTCTAGGGAGAATGAAAACAGAGGCCCAATAAACTTGCATAGAGGATAGAACTGAGGCAATAAGTTGTAATCTCCCAGCATAAGATAGTGCTCTGTTTCTCCAATCACTGACTCTGTTCCTAACTTTTTCAATCAGAGATTTACAATCATTGACACTCAGTTTTTTGGTTATTAATGGTACACCTAAATATCTAACAGGTAACCTTCCAACAGTAAATGGTAAAATTTGAAGCAAAGTAGCTTGTTCAGGAGCTGAGATACCACTAAAGAAAATAGTACTCTTTTGCATATTGACCTTGAGACCAGAAAAGCTACTAAATTGATCCAAAGTGTCTCTAATAACTCCCACTGATTGACAATCACCATGCCTAAATACAATGAGATCATCAGCAAAACCCAAATGTGTAATCTTTAGTTTCTTGCATCCCTGATGATACCTAAATGCTTCACTGTTCTCAATGTTTTTTTTTTAAAAGTAAGTTGAATACTTCCATTGCTAAAGTGAATAAGTAAGGTGAGATTGGGTCACCTTGTCTTAAACCTCTTCCCCCACTTAAATATCCAACTCTTTCACCATTAATATTCAATGAAAACTTAGTAGTTGAAACACAAGTCATAATCCACCCTACCATTTTGCTATGAAAACCAAAATATTCCAATGTACTCTTAAGAAAATTCCAATCCAGGGTATCATAAGCTTTCTGTAAATCTATCTTAATAGCACATTTCTTAATCTTTTGTTTTCTATTATAGCCCCTCAAAAGCTCTTGTGCTAATAAAATATTATATGTTATCTGTCTTCTTGCTATAAATGCACTCTGGTTTTCACTAACTAATCTCCCAAGAACTTCTTTGATTCTATTAGTGATCACCTTGCTAATACATTTATACAATACATTGCAGCAAGCTATTGGTCTAAAATCAGACACTTTATTGGAAGTAGCAATTTTAGGCACTAGTGAGATTAAAGTGGCATTCAACTCACCTAGTAACTTTCCAAATGTAAAGAATTCTTGTACTGCCAACATAACATCACTTCCCACAATGCTCCATGCATATTTGAAGAACTTTGAGGTGAAACCATCTGGTCCAGGTGCTTTAGAATCCTCAATATCAAACATTGCTTCTTTAACTTCCTTCTCAGTTACTTGTCTTACCAAATAATCAGCCTCCATTATTGACAATTTGCTAGTAAAGTTCACAGTATCACTTGGGAACTCAGTTACACTATCTTTTATTCCCAGAAATCTTTGAAAATGCACAAGAAATTGCCCTGCAACTTGCTCATTCTCATATCTTACACCATTCTCTCTACAAACTTCCATAATTCTGCTTTTGTGTTGTCTTCCTTTGATAATTTTGTGAAAATAACTAGTATTTCTATCCCCTTCCTTAAGCCACTCAATCTTTGCTTTTTGAAGTAAAAAATTTTCCTCATCTCTAACAGCTTCACAATATTCTTGTAATAATGAACAGCTTTCCTCTTTCCATTTCTCACAAAAAAGGGTCTTTATCAACATTTTCCTGAGCAGCCTTCACTTTTTCTCTCAAAATATTTACCCTTTCATGCACATTACCTTTTTTCCAGCTCAGATGATTCATTTTATGTTTAAGCAACTTCATTTTCTGAACAACTCTATACATCTGGAACCCATTGATACTTTTCTCCCATTCTTCTTTAACCTTAGGCAAAAATTTATCCTTCTCAGTTATAAAATTTGTCATTCTGAATGCTTTTCTCTTTCTGATTCCCCCTTTTGGTATTATTAGCACAGCTGGTGAATGATCAGAAATGATATAGGGTAGAAATACACTATGTGCAGTATCAAAACTTTCCAAGAACTTTTCATTTACCATAACTCTATCCAGTTTCTTCAAAGTTTTACATTTTGGATTTTTCAAACTCTTTGTCCAGGTGTATTGAAACCCTGAACTCAGTATATCCTCTATTTCAACTTCCTCAACACAACTCTTGAACTCAATCATATCATTAGTAGGGACTGAACTACCATTAGAATGCTCATTGACATCCAAAGTAACATTAAAATCGCCCATTAGGACCCAAGCATTTCCACTTGTAATCCTTTTATAATTTGCCAATTCTCTCCATAGCTTCCTTCTTTCCATTCCTGAATTACTAGCATACACAACAGTGCAAAAGAATCTAGTTTTCCTACATAAAGACTCAACCAGAAGTAACATACTCTGCTTGGACTTATGAATCAACCATGCTTCAATCAGATTTTGATCCCATCCAAACATTATTCTACATCCTTTGTTATTATCTTCAGCATTTGATACATATTGCCATTCACCAAAAACTTTATCACCAACTTTTTTGACATTCTTGTATCTTATATGAGTTTCCAGCACAGCACATACTTGTATTTTTTTCCTCAATAATAAATTTCCTGACCTCCTTCTGTTTGTCAACAGTACCAAGGCCTCTTATATTCCATGTTGCAAATTTGAAATCCATAACTCTCTGTCTATTTTTGGCTCACTTTTTCTCTCAATTCTTTTGGCTCACTTATACACTCTGTCTATTTTTATACACACAATACTCTCTTTCTGTTTTTATGCTCACAACTTCTCTTAATTCTTTTTGCTCTCCCAATCACTCTATCTATTTTTAGATCACACAAAAACTCTCTTTCTGTTTTTACTCTTTCCAACTCTCTCAATTCTTTTTGCTCACAATACACTCTGTCTGTTTTTATATCCCACAAAACTCTCTTTCTGTTTTTAATCTCACCAACTCTCTCAATTCTTTTGGCTCTCAATTCACTCTGTCTGTTTTTCACACATAAAACTCTCTTTCTGTTTTTAATCTCACCAACTCTCTCAATTCTTTTGGCTCTCAATTCTCTCTGTCTGTTTTTCACATACAAAAACAAAATACTATATACAAAAAACAAAATACTTTCTATATACATTGCATTATTGTCGATGGAACTAACAGCAATTCTTAGTTAAGAGAGTGACTACACACCCCCTCAACTTCATTCCTAAGAAGACATTCCTCAGTAGATGCTAAGTCTTGCACAATATCTTCCTCATCAATTGACTTTTTATTATCATTCTGTGCTTCTTTTGTCTTTCTATAATACTTCTTCATTCTGTCATTCCGGCTATCCCATTCATTCACAGTTGGGTCACCATTCTGTTCTAACACTTGGTTAACCAAAATTCTTTCCTGCTCATTTAGATCCTCAATCTCCTCATTAATCAAACTCTCTAAAGGTGCAAAACTATTACTCCCTATGATTCCAACACTTACTTTTTGCTGACTAGTACTTGCATCAGAAGTTTTCTTAATAGGAAATTTTGTAACACTTTTGCTTATCTCATTTACTTCAACAACTTTTTCCTTATTTCACTAATTCCTTTCCCTTTATCTATACTAGACTTAGTAGCTACCTCCACATTCTTTTTTGACCAATTCTCTTTCTTATTGTAATTTTGCTTAGGCCCATTCATTTTCTTATTGTAACCTATATTTTTAGACTGACCACCCACCCCATTTTGATCAAATCTGTTGTTCTGATTATTATAGTTTTCACTCTTACCTTTTCTGTACTGCACTTCTTTGAAACCATCATTACTTGCATCCTGTTCCTGAACTTGATTTTCTACAGCACTTTCCTTAGGAACCATTCTACAATTACTTATTTCATGTCCAAATACACAGCAATGGCTACATCTTAGAGGTTGCCAGTCATATTCAACTTGAACATACTTCATCATACTAGTACATGCCACTTTACTTCTGCAAGCAATTTCAATAACATCTTTGAATTGCTTTTCAGCATTAAGCTCAACAAGAACCCTAGCAAATCCAAGCCTACCAACACCAGTCTTACAGACCTTAGTTGTAACTTCATCCATTATCATAGGCCTACCCAAACAACTTGCAATTGAGCTAATACCTTTGACACTCCAGGCTTCTAAAGGTAAATTTCTCAATTTGACCCAAACAGGAAGTTTCTTAGGCTCATTTTTATCCAGACAAACATCAATACTCCACCTTTGTACAAATAATGGTTTGTTATTAACCATCCAAGGACCATTACTTATCACTTGTAAAATACCCTGTTCATCTTGGAATTAAAAAAAAAAAAAAAAAAAAAAAAAAAAAAAAAACCTTATCATTAACAGTCATATCCAATAGGCCATACTTGCTCCACATTCTCCTTAGGTGGTATCTTGCCTCATTGAAATTAACCACACACCCTAAAAATTGTCCACAAACAGTCATTTTCCACTTAACACTTCCTAGTTCAATAATCTCCTCATCAAAAACAGCAATTTCTACCCCACTCTCATTAATCTCAGTTTGAACCATTTGCAAAGTGTTATCCATGACATTAGTAGTAAGTATATCAGCAAGTGGACTTTTCTTAGCCATACTAGTACTATTATTCATACTACTAGTCACTTTCACATTCACAGAATCAACATTAATATCCACTTTTGCATTAGCACTAACTTCATTATTATTCACATTACTATCATTACAAACACCTTTATCATTTGACTCATTCACCAAATTATCATCATTCACAAGATTATCCAATTCACAATTCTTATTGACATTATTAGCAGTTGATGATTCAGTAGATACCTGACTTTGAAGACCAGGAAATTCATCTCCATTCAAGTCACCATCAAACACACTCTTAACCCCATCACTTTTATCTTCACTGTTATCTTTCTTCTCCCCTTGATTCTTAACCATCTTATTTTTTCCTTTTTCTTGATTATTTCCTTTACCATTTTTCTTATCACTATTCCTCTGAGTACTTAATACTGAGTCCCCATACCTAGCCGGAACCCTAACAGAATGATTCGATGCTCTTTTCCTACCCGACATACTTCCAGAACAATTAAAACTTCAATTCATATGATATAACTGCTAATTTTTTGGTTTTTCTGAAAGAAATGAAAAGAGAACACTATATTCTGCAAAAGCCCCAATTCAATTAACTAGGTAAAAAATGGTGCCAAAAAACGATTTTGGGGGTTTTCTCAATACTAAGTATCAAACAAATCAGATCATATCATTGAATGCGCAATGAATAGATGAATCGTTTGGTGTTTACAGAATAGAAATTGGATAAGAAATGAGTGAGAAATTGATTGAAAACTACAATTCTTGAAAATGGTAACCTTTGAATTGTTCTTAGTGCCAATATTTATGTGTTGTTAGAGTTTGTGATATGAGTTGATCTTTGTATGTAACTAAGAAACTACTTTTTTTTTTTTTTTTTTTTTTTTTTTTTTTTTTTTTTTTTTGTAGGAATGCTTTACGTGTATAATCTAACTCTATATTATGGATCTCGAACAGGTGCTAGAAGGCTACGCTGAATTGTAATACTTGATCTCTAATCCTTCGAACTTGAACCCTATCAAGGTGTGGGTTAGTTCTAATGTAGCATACTCTTTTTGGTGTATCCTTTTTTCTATTTTTTCCCAGATTGGGTGATTGGGTCTCCTCCTTGGAATTTTCGGTGTTTGGCAGTTTTATGTTGCATTTTTGTGTTAAAGTCTTTGATCTTTACGAACAATATAATCTTTAGCATTTATCTTTTGTTTCCCATGATGATTTGAAGCTACTAAGTATGGACATGGTTCATATTAGTTTTAAGCTTCATATTCATATACATTCATATGCTAATGATTTGACCATGAAAGAATTTTACAACAGATTGTTACTCCTGTAATATTTCTACTAACAGGCATTGTATGGATCTTGCCCAGGCTCTATATTGATAATAAAGGCCTAGCAACTAAACGGGCCAAACCCGACAAGCCGGCCCTAGGCCTTTATTATCTAATACTCTACCTCTTTGTTATTTTCATTCCTTCTTGTCAACATCATTTCTGATAGATATTAGAATTGGTTGTGCTACCAAGAACATCTGTCAACATAACATAAATTGGAAGATTAGGATTGACATCAACAAAAGGCATGGGTTATCTTTTTTTTTTAAACCATTTTGTGGGTGGCTGACAATTTTCATCTACTACAAAATAAGGGCGGGAACTCCGAAAATTACGCACCAAATTGTTTGTGAGGCGAGTTATATTAAATACCAAAGTTTTCTTACATATCAAGGGACTCATCCCCACCATCCATTTAAAAAGAAATCAATTGTTGAGATTAAAAGCATTTTAATATTTCACCCATTTTTTATAGTTTAAATATCTCTTAAACCGTTAATCGTTAAGCGAAAATAATTACACCATCGCGATGAGCATTTAATTATCTTTCTATAGACGGGCACTTTGATATACTTTCGACAAAAAAATCATTTTTTTCACGTTTCTTTTCGTGGCCGAAAAAATCACATGTGATATTACATATCACATATTACATATCATATGTGATATGTAATATCACATGTGATTTTTTCGGCCACGAAAAAAAACGTGAAAAAAACGAAAAAAAATTTTGTCGAAAATATATCAAAGTGTCTATCTATAAAAAGATAATTAAATGCTCGTCATAACGGTATATTTTTTTTTCGCTTAACGATTAACGGTTTGAAAGATATTAATATTTGGAAAAAAAAAAAGGTCGAAAGTGAGTTTTTTAAATTGTTGGGATTAATCTTATCCATTAGATCAAATAAAGATGGAGGGAAGATGGATGGTGAAGATTAGTCCCTTGGTATGTAAATAAAGTTTGGTAATCACATGATCTTAATTCATGGTTTATATATCAGAGAGGATAAATATTGCCATACACATTATTTGAGTGTTTGGAATTCATTATGTACACACATTATTTGTGAATGAAATAAGTGGTTATGAATAAGTATGTTCATCTCCTTACTCTAATAGCTTATTTTAAAGGGCAATAAGTTCTCATTAGGAATACAAACAACCCCTAATTTTGAAATGAATAGTAAAATTGAATTTGGTAATTGATATAAGAGCACCAGCAATGGGATTTTAGACGTTTGTGGTGGTGCAGCTTGGGGTCAACTATCACTAGGGGTCACCCTTGCGGTATATAGTGGCGAGCTCGTGGTTTCCTTGCTCGTGCTTCTGACCACTGAGCAAACACAAAAACAACTTTCATTTTTCATTCTTATTCGAAAAGGTGGTTTATGGTGGACTATGAGTCTATGACCATTGCAGGGTATAAATGATTAAAAAGTTGTAAACCGTTGTATGTGTTTCCCTTTTGTCACTTCCACGGTAAGCTTTATCGTACTTTTGCCATTCTGCATGTTTCCTAAAAATAATTTTTAGAGATGAAAAAAATTATGGTTTTTATTGAATATGCGGACCGGCTGTACGAGTCCAGATGACTAGACTATGTTTTGAATATCCAGTTTAAAGTTGCTTATTACAAAAACTTAATTTCTACGAGTATAAAGATAGGCAAAGACAAACAATGAATTAAGATCATTTGAGGACCAAACTTTATTTACATACCAAATGACTAATCTCCACACTCCATCTTCCCTCCATCTTTATTTTATCTAATGGGTAAGATTAATCACAAGAATTTAAAAAACCCACTTTCATCATTTTTTTTTTCAAATATTAATATATTTCAAACCGTTAATCGTTAAGCGAAAAAAATATACCATTACGACGAGCATTTAATTATCTTTCTATAGATATGCACTTTAATATATTTTTGACAATTTTTTTTTTCGTTTTTTTCATGTTTTTTTTCGTGGCCGAAAAAATCACATATGATATTACATATCATATATGATACTAACTTCAAGACCCGCCCGATGGGCGGGCTAGCTCTATCAGTTTATTTCGATTATTAGTATATTAAGTATTACTAAAATAAAACATCAAAATACCATACGAATAAGAGATAAATTTAAAAAATAAAAAAAAAAATAAATAAAAAGATAAAAGAATATGTATACTACAATACGACTAAATAAAAAACCGTCAATATACAGACAAAATAAAAAAGTAATGTGTTTAAAGACGATGCAACACTTCTTTGTAGACAACGTTAGGCGTTTCATCAGTGTAGTTGCTATCTCTATTAAAATAGAGTACTTTAAGACTTCGCTTGCTCTTAACTCTTGAAATAGCTACATATAACTGACCATGCGAAAAGAATTCTCATCATTAGCATCAGCGGAGGATAGGACAGTCTCTAATGACTTGGCATAGTTTATTAACTGAGGATCCAAGACTTCTAAACCAATCTTCAATCTCACTGCATTACATCCATAGTTTACAACCTGTATTATACCGTTTCAAAGTGTTCACAATATAACTAACGTCTTTAATATGGTTACAGAATCTAAAATAACAATGTAGTGTCCGGTCAAGGGAAAAACATTTTTTTTTACCTTTATTCTCATATATAGCAGGTCTCATCTAGCGGGTTGTAGAACCAAATAGCCCATGCCATCAGTGAATCAGATGAATTGGTTTGGAGGGTTGAACTAAGGAAAGTTGCACCATTTGACAGTGAGAAAAAGTGATAAGTCCAGTAACTTGGTATCACATACGACCGATTAGAATCAAACACCATGACTGCTGGCCTAAACCTGAAAGACAATAGCTTTCTTTCCTTAGAAGTTCTCACCACATAAATAATTAGTAATTTTTTGTCAAAAATAAAAAATACTTGAAGAAAAAAAACACACCCCGTTGACTCACGGGTGGGATTATTATCATTCAGAAACAAAGGTGCACTGCTTGCCATCTCCACAACATAGCTGCAATATTGATAGCAGGTAACCAGTTGGTCAATACGATGTATAATTGTCAAAAATTCTGAGTACCTTAAATCAGACATATGAAAGTTTGAGCGTTTATGGTTGAAAATAAAGTTTATGGTCAGCCTCACCCATACAAAAAAATGAACCATTTCAACCCATTACGCATCATTGCTAATACTAAAAGCTATGAATCTCAAACAGCCTGATCTATTAAGCGCAAAGTTCATTGATGCGTTGGATTCGTCACATTTAGATAATACTAACGTATTGCAGAAAATAAATCCAAACACAGGATAGTGCAAAACTTAAAAGTGATCCTTTGATTATTACCATACCTACTGCTTGGCCTTTGTGATTAGCCAATGATACGTGGGAATCGCACCAGGCTTTACCTCTTAAGGGATCTTGAGAAGCTTACAACCCCCACCAGGCAGTGTACCTGATCGTTGTAGTATAGTATAGTGACAAGTACCGGGGGATTGATCGTTCAGCTAGGAATAGTGTCGCTAGGATTAGAAAGCCTAAATACTAGTTCTAAAGATGAGGGAAGATTCTTTTTGTATTTTTATATTTTTTAGAAAGCAAGTTAAAATCTCGGGTTTGAAGGATTTGGGCGGAATTAGTTGCTAATCAACTAACCCAACACTAAGATGCAATCAAAATAAAATACTAGAAATGAAAATAAACTAATTTATACTAAAGTTGTGAGCAGTAATTGGAGAAAATGTTTTTACTTAGATTTCACTATTCCCTAGACATCTTTTACACGTTAATTACTTGTTATAATTGCATGGATGATGGATCGTATTCCTTAATACCATTCATGGGGTGGCACACTTAACTCCCCAATTCTATGAGCTCTTATTTCCTCCTACACCATGCCCAGCATAACTATAGGGATTGTAAACAGTGGCTCATGCATTAAATACAACCAATAAAGACCTAGTGCGCGTCGGTTCATGTTTCTTAAGACGTTCAAGCATGTTACCAATTGGAGATCTGCCAGTTTTCTTAAGCCTAACATATAAATCATTCATCCAAGACAAGAATAAACAAGTAATCAACACATAATCAACATCTAGGTTTCATTAGATCCAAGCAAACACAAGATAGATCTAGCCTAGCATAATGGAATTAAGACAAGAACAAGATATAGACAACCAACACATAGACATATTGATTGAATTAAAAGAACACTTATCTTGATTACACATGCAAGGTATCAAGGGGTTGGAACCCTTGAAAAACCTGTAAAGTTACACCAAAATCGTACTTAGGGTTTCTCCCAAAACTTCTCTCTCTAAATGTGAAAAATTAGAAAACTATATATAGGAAAATGGGTCTGACGGCGTCAAGACAAAGCTTGTGTGTCACACCCCCAAAATACCTGAATGGCAGCGGAATTGAATACCTGAGGGTGTAACGGATCATAGCACACAAGCAAGGATATATTGAACGACCTAAAGTGTCGTTTTAAAAATAAGTCGTTTGATTCATTCAAATATTCAGAGTTATAAAACATAGGTCCCAAAAGTTGGAAAAGTTTAAGGAAATAATTTAGTACAATCAAACGATAATTCATAAGTGCATGAAATCCAAAAGAGACGCGTCATCCTTGATACACAAAGTGACTCCATGCAATGCCATGAGATTATGCCTTAGTTACCTGAGAAATACATTGCGAAAAACGGTCAACATAAAGTTGGTGAATAATCATAGGTTTATAAGTAAAATCTAGTGTACATATGCCATAAGTAAAGTCAAGAAATAGGATGTCCGGAAAAATATATACATTGGCTCTTAAGCTCATGACCCCGAAGCTAGACGTTACTTGGCCCCAATGAGTGTTTACCAGACACTCTAATAATAAAGATATGAAATGCATCTGTAATTCTGTTGGAGCAACCCAAACACAGATGGAGGAGTCACCCTCAATAGATCTATTCACTCACACTCGCTTGGAACTTAATTAACGGTTCATGAAATAATAAAGGGGACTTGTCAAGACGTGGTAAATAAGGCAACTTAAGCAATGTATGAATTTTATACTTAGGCATGTACACAAAAATAAGTAATGCAATGTATTCTCCCCCGTGGGATTTGAAATCAAAATATAGAATTAAAACGGGGCTTGAAACTCACCTCAAAATGATGGTACAAAGATGGTGCAATGAGGTAAAAGTAGTCGGGACAATGAGGCGCGAGTACTAGCCGCAACCTAAATGAATAATCATGATCTAACTTAGATCAAGCCGTAATGAAATGAATGCACATGCACATGATACTCATACCACTCGTAATTTGGAAATACTAGTTATCGTCATGGTAAAATAGTTTCCATAATTAGGAAAAATAAGTCCATTTAGAGAAGTATATATCTTGTCGTATTATCTCATACGAAAATGTTAGCGTTATAATCCTCGTATCAAAAACCTTAGAATGACGTCGTCATGTCGTATAAATATTCTCTCGGGTCGTACGTATTCGTTTGTTAAGAATATAGTCATTAGTAACGTTTCTAGAAAATATACCATTTAGTACGTACGTTATTATTTTGATTTGTGACCAAAAATATATATATGGTTTTGACGATGTTAAAACGGGTATAACTCGGTCGTTTTAGGCTCGTTTTCCTTGTTCTTTATGTCCACGGATTCGTTTTTGTATATACTAGTATATTTTAGATGACTCGGCTCCTCTAGGTTACGTTTAATACCTCTTTTTACCCATTGAAATCTGCCAAACAGCAAGCAGTTTTTACAAAAATAGTTTTCGTCGTTAAATTTGCAAAAATCATATCTCCTTCGTTATAAACTCGTTTTAATCCGTTCTTTCGCCCAAAGTTTCGTTTTTGAATGTATTTTCTAAATCTTTGGTCAAAATTTAGCCATCAACCACTGATTTTCCCACGAAATCAAAATAGGGACAGTAGGTATTTCAAATGTTTCAAAAACCATTTCTAGGGTTCTAATCTAGTTCCATCTTCATTCAAACCACTTTCAATCACCACAAAACTAATCTAATCCTACCATACACCTTCTTAGGGTGTCATGGGTTCCTAAACATCACAACCAAGTAGATCTAACAAGGATATAACCAAAAATCACTTCTAGGGCTTGAAAGTTAAATATATACAAAAATGGAGTGGTATAAGTTAATGCATGTATGAGATCTTGCAAGAAAAATATATAAACATAGTAATAACTTTGTAAAAATTATGAAATGAGTTTTGTAAACTTACTTGTAAGATTAACGAAGTTTTGGAGATGAAAACCTAATAATCCTTGAGTTTTTATTTCAAAACTCTAACAAGGACTACAAAATACACTTGCTAAATTTCTTGTTCTTGAAAAATTAAATTTTCTTCTTGCTCCTTGTTGTTTGCCGTGAACCAAAGAGAGAAAAAGAGAAGGATAGTTTGCTTGTGTGATTTTTGAAATGAAGTGAAATGTATATGTATATGTTTTATATTTTAATCACCTAGACAAGAAGTACTATCATTAAATGGGTTAGTAAAGATTTTTCAAAATGTAAGTGATTATTATGGGAGGGGGAGGGGCGGCAACATGGAGTATGTAAGAGAGATTGAGTGTGTAAGAGAGTTAGTGATATTATGTGTAAGACTTTTGTGTTTATTAGTTGTTTTAGGGTATACCGGGTACCGGGTTAACTAAAAATAAATTTCAACGGAGTTAACCGGGTCATAATAAAGTTATAAAAATTATAAAAATAGGTTGGGTAAAATTATTGAGTGTTTAGATAATTATAGTTTAATTTCTACGAAAACCGTCGAAGTTTTAGTAAACTTAAGTTAATAATTAAAATAAATATCCAAAATACCGGGTAAATTAATATTATAATTTTTAAATTATAAAAATGAATATAAAAATATATTGGGATCATAATCGGGAGTGTTGGACATGTTAGTCACATTTATAGTTCGCGTATTAGTGTTTATTTAAAATAAACATACGTAAATCGTTAATTGTACCAAAAGTATTAATTTATTTACCCTACGAGTGGAATAGTATGCAAGTGCCCTAATGATGATATGTCGACTATTTCTAGTCCGTATGAAATGTCCCTGATAATAATGCATGAATTCGCTCCTGAACCAATACGGTTACGCGAATTTGAACACTCGTAAACTAAATTTACGATGACATGAATAATGCACGTGAATAGTGGTTTTCTCTCGGAAATGAATAGTGTCAAGTGAATAGTAAAATTTCTGAATGTGTCTCGGAATGTCAAATTGACCTCAAAAACGATGAATAGTAAAATGATGAATAGTGATCAATGAATAGTAATTTGTGAATAGTAGAATGTCGAAGTTTGGAAAAATGACCTGAAATTGTGGCTTGTGACAGTCGCCCATCCAAAAAGGAATTCAGTCCCTGAATTCAGTTAGTGTTGGTCTCGGTAATAGGCTCGGTGAAAAGTTGTGGATACTTGCGTCGCATTTGGTCTTCTCGTTCCCAAGTAAACTCGGGTCCTCTTCGAGAATTCCAGCGAACTTTCACGATCGGAATTCGACTTTGTTTCAACTGTTTGATCTCGCGATTCATTATTTCAACTGGTTCTTCCACAAAGTTAAGCTTGTCATCAAGTTGTATTTCTTCTAATGGTATAATGGCAGACTCGTCCGAAAGACATTTCTTGAGGTTCGAAACATGAAACGTGTTATGTACGTTGCTAAGTTCTGATGGAAGTTCAAGCTTGTAAGCAACCGGACCAATCCTCTCCAGGATCTTGAATGGCCCAATGTATCTCGGGTTCAATTTCCCGCGTTTTCCAAATCGTATCACGCCTTTCCAAGGCGAGACTTTCAACATAACTCTGTCCCCGACCTGAAATTCCAATGGTTTGCGTCGAACATCAGCGTAGCTTTTCTGTCGACTTCTAGCAGTTTCGAGTCTCTCTCGAATCTGAATTATCTTTTCTGTTGTTTCTTGTACCATTTCTGGGCCAGTACATTGTACTTCACCGACTTCGGCCCAACAAACTGGAGATCGACACTTACGACCATAAAGTGCCTCGAATGGTGCAGCCTTAATGCTCGAATGGTAACTGTTGTTGTAGGAAAATTCGATCAACGGCAAATGGTTAGCCCAACCATTTCCAAAGTCAATCACACATGCTCTAAGCATGTCTTCAAGTGTCTGAATAGTTCTCTCGCTCTGACCATCGGTCTGAGGATGGTAAGCAGTGCTCATGTCTAACTTGGATCCAAAAGAATCTTGTAATGACCGCCAAAAATTTAAAGTAAAACGACTATCTCTGTCGGAAATGATGGAAACTGGTGCTCCGTGTCTTGAGACGATTTCCTTGACATAAAGTCTAGCAAGTTGTTCCATTGTATAAGTCTCTCTAATGGGTATGAAATGAGCTGATTTGGTAAGTCGATCAACGATTACCCAAATAGCATCGAAACCTCCTGACGTCTTTGGAAGTTTAGTCACAAAGTCCATAGCAATACGTTCCCACTTCCATTGTGGAATCTCTGGTTGTTGAAGTAACCCTGACGGTTTCTGGTATTCGGCTTTCACTTTAGTACAAGTAAGACATTTTCTGACGTACGTAGCAATTTCTGCTTTCATGTTCGGCCACCAATAAAGCTTCTTGAGATCCTGATACATCTTATCAGAACCTGGATGAATAGAGTACTTCGACTTGTGTGATTCATGCATAATCAATTCTCGCACTCCACCATAGAGTGGTATCCAACTTCGGTCCTTGAAACATAACACTCCATCTGATCTCTTTACAAAGCCATTTTCGCTTTCTGGCATACCATAAAGTTTCTCATGTGGTCGATTTTCTTCTTTGAGAGCCTCAATCTGAGCTTCTAAGATCTTCGATGGTAATGGCGAAATGATAGTCATTCCTAATGACCTAACTCTCAAAGGTTTGAGTCGTTCTTTTCGGCTAAGTGCATCTGCTACAACATTTGCTTTTCCTGGGTGATATCGGATTTCACAATCGTAATCACTCAACAATTCTAGCCAACGACGTTGTCTCATATTAAGTTCCTTCTGATCGAGTATATGCTGTAAGCTCTTGTGGTCGGTAAAAATTACACACTTTGTACCATAAAGGTAGTGTCTCCAAATCTTGAGTGCAAAAACTACCGCACCCAACTCCAAGTCGTGCGTAGTGTAATTCTTCTCGTGTGTCTTAAGCTGTCTAGATGCATAAGCGATCACCTTCTCGTGTTGCATTAGCACAGCTCCAAGTCCTTGATGCGAAGCATCGCAATATACCACAAAGTTCTCGATACCTTCAGGTAGTGACAAAATCGGTGCGCTACAAAGCTTTTGTTTCAATAATTGAAATGCGGACTCTTGTTTTTCTCCCCACTCGTACTTCTCATTCTTTTGTGTCAGTTTCGTCAACGACTTCGCTATCTTAGAAAACCCTTCAATAAACCTTCTGTAATATCCGGCAAGTCCTAGGAATTGACGAATTTCCGTAGGAGACTTGGGCGTAGCCCAATCCTTAACTGCCTCGATCTTTGCTGGGTCGACTTGTAAACCTTGGCTATCAATAACATGGCCAAGAAATTGAACTCTTCGTATCCAAAAATCACACTTAGAAAATTTGGCATACAATTGCTCCTTCTTGAGTAGTTCCAGGATTGTTCTGAGATGTTCTTCGTGATCTTCCTTACTCTTGGAATAAATCAAGATATTGTCAATGAATACGATCACAAACTTATCAAGATACGGTTTGCACACCCTATTCATGAGATCCATAAATACCGCAGGTGCGTTGGTTAATCCAAAAGGCATCACTTGAAACTCATAATGACCATAGCGTGTTCTAAATGCCGTCTTCGGGATATCCTCTTCCCGAACCTTAAGTTGATGGTAACCGGATCTTAAATCAATCTTGGAATAAAAACTGGAACCCTGTAACTGGTCGAACAAGTCGTCAATTCTTGGGAGTGGATAATGGTTCTTAACCGTTAACTTGTTCAGCTCACGATAGTCGATGCACATTCTGAAAGTTCCGTCCAAAAGTTCTTGTAATTGATTCGACAATTCTTGCATCTCCGAAGGTGCAAGTCTATACGGTGCTCTTGCAATTGGTGCAGCTCCTGGCACTAATTCGATCTGAAACTCAACTTGGCGTGTAGGCGGAAGTCCTGGCAATTCTTCCGGAAAAACCTCTTGAAATTCCTTAACAATCGGCACATCTTCAAGTCGTTTCTCATCCGACCTCTTCTCCGTGATGTGAGCCAAGAATGCATAACAACCCTTCTTTATGTACTTCTCGGTCTTAATGCACGATATAATACTGAGTCTAGTTCCACTTCGCTCTCCACGAACAACCAAAGTTTCACCGTTATAAGGAAGGTGAACAACTTTCTCATCACAAATAATTCTCGCTCGATGCCGAGATAACCAATCCATACCGATAACAACGTCGAAACTTCCAAGTTCTACGGGCATAAGGTCTATATTGAATGGATGGTTTAGGAAATTTATAGTGCAACCACGAACAATGGTGTTGGTGTTAACTAAAGACCCATCGGCTAATTCAACGATATAGGAAATGTCTAATGGGGTTGGTTCTATGTTAAGTAAAGGTGCAAATGCAATAGAAACAAAACTTCTATCCGCTCCTGAATCAAATAAAATGGATGCATAACGATTATTAACGAGGAACGTACCCGCAACAACATTCGGGTCTTCTTTGACATCGTCTCCTCCCATAACATAGGCTCTCCCTCGAGCCTTTCCATCTTGATTTCCAGTTCCTTGATTCTTCCCCTTCTTTGGACAATCACTCTTAAAGTGTCCAATTTCTCCGCAACCATAACATGTTACTGGTGGTTTCTGATTGTCACCCACGATTGGAAGTCTACAATCTTTGATGTGGTGACCAAGCTTCTTGCAATTGCCACACAAATCTGGACAACGACCTGGGTTATGATGCTTCTGACACCTTTCACATTTAGGTAGGTTACCAATGTAACCTTTCCTATCATTTGGTCCTGCAGCATAAACCTTTGCTACTTCCTGTCTCTTAGGTGGCGGCTGAACAGCATTACCACCTTGGTTGTAATCAAACCTCCTCTTGTTGTTGTTGTTGTTGTTGTTATTGTTTGGATTGTTGTTTCGGTTATTGGGATAGTTGCGGTTTCGATTGTTGTTATAGTTGTTGTTGTTTCGAGTGTTGTTGTAGTTGGTGTTGTTTGAACGGTTATTGTTGTTGACAGCAGCTTTCCCTTTTACCACTTGGACCATGAGTTTCTGAGTTATACGAATAGCCTCTTCCATTGATTGAGGATCAAAAGAAATCACATCTCCTCGAACACTTTCAGGCAATCCACCAACAAAGTTTTCCATCTTTTTCTCATCATCGGGAACCATAGTTGGACATAGTGCAGCCAACTCCTGAAACCTCCTGAAATAAGTCTCAATGTCATCACCTTTAGTCACAAGCTCATAAAATTCTGTTTCCATCTTTTGCACCTCGGTACGAGGGCAAAACTTCTTTGTCATCAATTTCTTGAATTCCTCCCAAGTAAGCTTGTAAGCATTTTCCATACCAATCGGCTGAGCATACGAATTCCACCAAGACATAGCTTCATCAAGAAGCATACCTGTAGCAAATTTTACCTTGCTGACATTCGGGCATCCGCACATGAGAAATACATTCTCAGTCTTTTCAAACCAGCGGATCAAAGCAACCGCTCCTTCAGTGCCCTTAAACTTGATGGGATCACTAATCTTGAAATCTTTCCATGTACATTTAGTGGGTGGTACAACCGTCCCTGTATTAGAAGCAGTCTCAGCAGCCCTTGCAGCAACCTCAGCTCTCTCAATCTCCAGAGCTTCTGCAATACTATCCCTGACCAACTTGCGGATAGCGGCTTGAGTCATGGCGGGTGTTTCTGGTGCAGTCTTACTCTTCCTTGGTGCCATACTTCTGATAAATCACAATGGAAATAACCATGAGAAAAATCATAATAGAAATAGTCATCGTACCCAAGATATATACCCACAACATGTATATATATATACAACCACAACAAGTATAAATACAACCACGACATGTACGAATACAACCACAATCTGTCTAGACTTCACCACGACAAGTATATATATACAATCACAACAACCATGACACGTATATATACAACCACAATCTGTATCGATACAACCACAACATGTACGAATACAACCACAATCTGTCTAGACATCACCACGACAAGTATATATACAACCACAACCTGTATAAATACAACCACGACATGTATAGATACAACCACAACCTGTATAAATACAACCACGACCTGTATAAATACAACCACGACCTGTATAAATGCGATAATAATAAAGAGCAACCACGAAACATCATAAATATAATCACAACACATGAATATAATACATGAAAATTTCGGCCTACATGGACCGATATAATATATAGCACAACATTTCCAACATAGTAGAGTCGCACTTGATATATTTGTTTGTACAACAACCAAAAGACTACAAGTTCTTGAACTATGTCCCACATCCCGGGACTAGGAAAATAATAAAAGCTAATATAATACCAGTCTACGTCTAGGCTCCTCCAGGTGCTCTAGATGGTCCAGGCTCTCCCCTCAAGCGGCGAATCTCACGATCCATCGCAACCACGATCTCCTCAAGATGCTCAACTCGTAACTGAAAAGAAGCATCCCTACGCTCCAAAATGACTAACCTCTCTCGAAGCAATGCCAACTGATCTACCTGCTCCCACTGAGTCTCCTGTGTCGCCTGAGCTCTATCTCGAATCTCAGGTAACTCATCCCTAAGTAGCTCAATCTCCTCCTGGTGCCTCAACTGTCGTGCCTCGAGTCCATGGTAAGACACATCAATACTAACCCTGCCCTGAATCAAATCCTCAACCTGCTCCTCAACAGTCTCAAGTCGAGTGGTGATAATCTCATCAACTCTATACCCCAAGCTATCAACTTGCTCCTGCTGAGCATCTAACTGATCCTCTAGTGCAGCAGCTGTAGGATCCCTAGCTGCAGCTGCTCTAGAACTCTCACCTATGTGGTACACTGGTGGTGGTGAAAGGTCAGCAGTCTCGGTAATAGGTGAATCTGGAGTGGTAAGCCTTGCACGCTTCCTGAGCGGCAAGAGCGAGGTAGCTATAGGAGTGGTAGTGGGTATGGCTGGTGGTGGTGGTGTAGGCACAGTAGGACTAGGGAGACTCCTATAAGTAGATGTAGCATAACGAACTCTCTTCCTAGCAGTCTGGATAGTCTTATCCCTAGGAAACATAAGTCTCGGCTCTGAATGGATAGTAGTAGTAGGGGATGATGGTATGTCAGTAGGTATAGTAGGATGGACATGGGGAGTAGGAGCCGTCTCCTCCTCCTCGAAAGGCTCGGTGTCATCATCTGATGCCAAAAGTGGCAGCTCAGGTGTAGGAGAAACAAGTGGTGAAACAGCAGTAGAGGACATAGAGTCCTCATCACCAGAGTCGGATATAGTGTAAAGTATGACAGTGTTTGGATTCGAAGACATGTCTCTGTGATAATCAAGGTGAAATAAAAATAAATAACTCGTATAATGGCATCACCAAAAAAATAAGTAAATATGCACTTATGATGAAATGATGATATGCTATGATAGTGTGGTTATAGTCTAGGGTCCATGATGCATCCTAGTTCGCTATAACCTTAGCTCTGGTACCAATCTGTCACACCCCCAAAATACCTGAATGGCAGCGGAATTGAATACCTGAGGGTGTAACGGATCATAGCACACAAGCAAGGATATATTGAACGACCTAAAGTGTCGTTTTAAAAATAAGTCGTTTGATTCATTCAAATATTCAGAGTTATAAAACATAGTTCCCAAAAGTTGGAAAAGTTTAAGGAAATAATTTAGTACAATCAAACGATAATTCATAAGTGCATGAAATCCAAAAGAGACGCGTCATCCTTGATACACAAAGTGACTCCATGCAATGCCATGAGATTATGCCTTAGTTACCTGAGAAATACATTGCGAAAAACGGTCAACATAAAGTTGGTGAATAATCATAGGTTTATAAGTAAAATCTAGTGTACATATGCCATAAGTAAAGTCAAGAAATAGGATGTCCGGAAAAATATATACATTGGCTCTTAATGTAACACCCCCAAAATATCGCAGCGGAAGACTGTGTCATTGGGATGCTACTTCAGGGCACAAAGTACAAGATATAGAAAACGACCTCTAAATGAGACGTTTTAAAAAAAGTTACCATTCGAATAGATAAAAGTCATAGTTTACAAAACAAAGATCCCAAAGTAGAATAATACATAAGTTTTTTTAAAAAGTATCGAATGGTAAAAGATAAAAGCGAAAGTCTCCAAAAGCATGCCCTAAGACTCTCAGCTCCATAAACCTGCTATCGCCTTTCTAACCTGAGATAAACATGCTTAAAGGTGTCAACACAAAGGTTGGTGAGTTCATAGAGTTGTTTAATAAATAAAGTTTATAGAAAAAAATGGTCTCACAGCAAAGGCATCGTAAATCCACTCAGTTACAAGTCCCGCCATAAGAGACTTGTAACCTGTGTGTTCACAACCCACTGCTAATATATATAGTAAGATTAAACATGTATAAGTTTATCACAACAGTTAAGCAATTAGTCGTGAGTCTACACTTCATCTCCGAAGACCTCACGTTTGTATGTATGTCTCAATGGTTGTGTCCAGCAACTTAATCTGGGGCCATTGGAAGTATGTATGTATGTCTCAATGGTTGTGTCCAGCAACTTAATCTGGGGCCATTGGAAGTCTCAAGAAAACACCATCACAGTTTGGTATAACACAGTTAAGTATAGCACAATCACGTATGTATGTCATCAAGTATAAGACAATCAAGTATAAAGAAGTCAAGTATAAATGTTTCGAGTATCAAGAAAGTATGTTTTGAGTATTTATACTAGTAAGCAAATAGTTGAGCATGTATCTCCCCCAAAGAGTTAAAACAAGTATAAAGAGTAAAAGTGGGGCTATGACTCACCTGGAGTGAAGATACAAAGATGCGAAATGATAAGGACAACAGGGAGCGAACACTATCCGCAACCTAAAATGAATGATAGTGATCTAATTTAGATCATGTCGTGATGTAATGAATGCACATGCACATGATACCAATACCACTCGTAATTTGGAAATACTTGTTATCGTCATAGTAAAATAGTTTCTAGACTTAGGAAAAATAAGTCCATAAATAGAGTATATAACTTGTCATATTAACTCGTACGAAAAAGTTAGCGTTATATTCCAAGTATCAAAACCTTAGAATAACGTCGTTAAGTCGTATAAATATTCTCTTGGGTCGTACGTATTTGTTTGTTAAGAATATAGTCCTTAGTAACGTTTCTAGAAAAATATACCATTTAGTACGTACGTTATTATTTTTATTTGTGACCAAAAATATATATATATAGTTTTGACGATGTTAAAACGGGTATAACTCGGTCGTTTTAGGCTCGTTTTCCTTGTTCTTTATGTCCACGGATTCGTTTTTGTGTATACTAGTATATTTTTGATAACTCGGCTTCTCTAAGTTACGTTTAATGTCTCTATTTGCACGGCGAAATCTGCCAAACAGCAAGCAGTTTTTAATAAAATAGTTTTCGTCGTTAAATTTGCAAAAATCATATCTCCTTCGTTATAAACTCGTTTTAATCCGTTCTTTCGCCTAAAGTTTCGTTTTTGAAAGTATTTTCTAAATCTTTGGTCAAAAATTAGCCATCAACCACTGATTTTCCCACGAAATCAAAATAGGGACAGTAGGTATTTCAAATGTTTCAAAAATCGTTTCTAGGGTTCTAATCTAGTTCCATCTTCATCCAAACCACTTTCAATCACCACAAAACTAATCTAATCCTACTATACACCTTCTTAGGGTGTCATGGGTTCCTAAACATCACAACCAAGTAGATCTAACAAGGATCTAACCAAAAATCACTTTCTAGGGCTTAAAAGTTAAATGTATACAAAATAGAGTGGTATAAATCATTATATGCATGAGTTCTTGTAAGAAATATATATAAACATGGTAATAACTTGTAAAAATCATAAGAATGAGTTTGTTAACTTACTTGAAGGTTTAGGGAGTTTGGATGATAAAAACCTACTAATCCTTGAGTTTTTATTTCAAAACTCCAACAAGGATGACTATATGATCAAGTTTATACCTAGATCTTGTAAATTTTGTTGTTCTTGCTCCTTGACCACCTAGGTCGATTCTTCCTTAAGAGAAAATGAGAGAAAAATTGCTTGTGCTAGTAAGAAAAATGAGTTGTGATAATAATGGATGAAAAAAAATTTATTATATACTTAGGGACAAAAGTTAGGTTGCATTTAAGTGAGTTGGTGAGGTTTAGATATTTTAGGACCAAGGGGGGGGGGGGGGGGGGGGTTGGCCGGTCCATAAAGGAGGGAAAAGGGGGGAATTGTCTTGGGTTTAATTACAAAATTAGTATTAGTATTATGTAGTTAAGTTAGTTTTAGGTTTAATCGGGTACCGGGTTTGTTAGAAATAAATTTTATTGAAGTTATTCGGGACGTAATAAAGTCGTAAAAATTGTAAAAATATGTCGGGTACAAGTACGGAGAGTTTGGGTGATTATTGTTTAATTTTGGTGAAAACCGTCGTTATTAAGTTAAACGTACGATACGTAATAAATAAATTTCCAAAATACCGGGTAAATTAATATTACAATTTTTATATTCTAAAAATGAGTATAAAAATGTATTGGGATAATAATCGGGAGTGTCGGACATGTTAGACACATTTATAGTTCGCGTATTAGTGTTTATTTAAAATAAACGTACGTAAATCGTTAATTGTACCAAAAGTATAAATTTAATTATCCTACGAGTGGAATAGCATGCAAGTGCCCTAATGATGATATGCAGACTATTTCTAGTCCGTATGAAATGTCCCTGATAATAATGCATGAATTCGCTCCTGAACCAATACGGTTACGCGAATTTGAACACTCGTAAACTAAATTTACGATGACATGAGTAATGCACGTGAATAGTGGCTTCCTCTCGGAAATGAATAGTGTCAAGTGAATAGTAAAATTTCTGAATGTATCTCGGAATGTCAAATTGACCTCAAAAATGGTGAATAGTAAAACGATGAATAGTGATCGATGAATAGTAATTTGTGAATAGTAAATTGTCGAGGTTTGGTAAATGACCTAAAATTACGAGTTGTGACAGTCTCTACCCCTTAAGGGAACTTCGTCCCGAAGTTCAGCTCATTCATTCCACATATGTTCCTAGTGGTCTGATTCGACAACGTAAACTTTCCCAAACTCGTTAGAGTTGCTTACACCAATCAAATCATCTACTATCAATATAACTAGGTTAATGATGCTAGGTCTCAGATTAGTCGGGGTTGTGTATAAGTTCTATACCAAGACTTAAGTGCTACGAAAATAATATAGTTGTTCAAGAGAATGTACCCGTTATGCTATCGTGAACATGTTGGGTGATAGGATTTCCTAGGAAGTAAGCTCTGCCACGCGCGGGTGGAATCTCAACGGCCTCATCTTGTGGCCCTTCAATTGCTGCTGCTAATTTTGGACGATTGCCTCCTTGGTTAAGATTCCTTTTTAACTTAGGACAGGTGTTCCGAAAGTGATCTGGGCTGTTACACTCAAAGCATGTCTTTTGGTTGTTCGCCATATTGCCCATATTCACCGGTTCTCTACACTGGTTTGCATAATGACCAGACTGTCTGCAATTAGCACACATACGGCAGGGCACAGTCTTTTGGTGATGAAAATTACATTTCGTACATTTAGGATGCTGGCCTAAATACTCTCTCTGACCAGAACTAGTCGCCGCAAAGGTCCTTGCCCTTTTGTTGTCAGCTATTGTGCCCATATGCTTGTTTGACTCGCTTGTTCCCTTCCTTTTATCACTGTTCCTCAAGCTTCCATTTCTAACCATCTCATCGGTCAGAGTCCCTGCTCTCAATATTGCACTCTGAATTGTAGAAGGCTCAGTTGCTTTCACAGTCCCACGAATTTCTGTGACCAGACCATATATGTACCTCTCGATCCTCTTGGACTCAGGGGTAACTAGGTGTGGAACTAGTCTGGCTAACTCATGGAATCGATCTGTATAGGCTGCATGTCCAGCCCCTATCATAAAGTTCATCCTCCAGCTTCTGCATTTCATTGTCCGGGCAGTATTCCTCCTTCAGTAATGCCTTAAAATCATCCCATGTCATACCTACAGCTGCCTCTCTACCCCTAGCTTGAACCTGCGTATTCCACCATGTCAATGCCTTTCCTGACAGCAAGCATACGGAGTACTTCACCATTTGATGTGCTGCACAGTCACTAATGTCGATCACCGACTCCATCTTTTCAACCCATCGAGTATACCCTAACGCGCCTCCTACACCATCGAACTCAATTGGTTTACATGATGTAAATTCCTTATACGTACATCCAGTCCTAATGTTGTTGTTGCCATTACCATTCTGGCCTATACCATTGGTGTTGTTAATTCCACTTTCGTGATTTGCCAAGTTATTCATATGATCGCCAACTTGAGTGACAATAGTGGGGAGAAAGTTTTCAAGTTGTCGAGCGATGATGGCTTCAAAATCAGTATTTCCACTGTCGTTGTTATCATTGTTTTCAATGCCGTGACCACCTCCTCTACCTCCACGTCTACCAGTTCTTCCACCATCGTTACTTGGGTTACTAGTGTCATGAGCAGCTCCTCTACCTCCTCTACCTCCACGTCCACCAGTCCTTCCACCTCTTGGTGTTGCGCCTCCTCGACCAGAGCTACGAGTCACTCTCCTTGGTGCCATGATTTCCTGAGAGGAAGGACATTTAGTGAACGTCAGAGTTGAGGGAGAACCGTTGATTAACCAAAGTCTATACTTAACATCCTCATATATAATACCGTGCCACCAATTGTCTCCTAAGTTGTGCCAATACCGATCTACATATGCATAGTCATATGTCCACGTGTGTCGTGAAGCACTTATAATTATGTTGGCCACCACAATTATAAATGTTTCCTTTCACAGGTGTACATATCACCAGGCACACATATCTCAGTGGTAGACGTTGCTTTAAATGGGAATCTAGGGAATGTCACGCTCAGTACGAAGGAACAAAGGATTCTCCCTTAAGTGCTAAAGTCACTGGGTAGTCTAGTCTCTAAAGAGTAACTTCAAGAGAACTCCCATCCTCGGGCAAATCATCAAATCTCTACAGCTAAGTAATAACCTTCATTTAACTTAGTCTCATGTCTCATCAAACAAGAACTGTCACAAGATTAAGTTAAATGATCAGTTATTACCGAGCTCCATGTTTCTGATAACTTGCCTAGATTTTGGGACTTCCCCATCGGTACCACAAAATACCTAATAGCGTAGGTCTAAGAAAATTATCAGCAAGCGTACGTGTATGAAAAATGCAAGGCGATAGGGAGGAGAGTCTAAATGTATGTAGTTATAGTCTAGACTCTAAAAACAACCTAGTTCTCTATAACCAAGGCTCTGGTACCAATCTGTAACACCCCCAAAATACCGCAGCGGAAGACTGTGTCATTGGGATGCTACTTCAGGGCACAAAGTACAAGATATAGAAAACGACCTCTAAATGAGACGTTTTAAAAAAAGTTACCATTCGAATAGATAAAAGTCATAGTTTACAAAACAAAGATCCCAAAGTAGAATAATACATAAGTTTTTTTAAAAAGTATCGAATGGTAAAAGATAAAAGCGAAAGTCTCCAAAAGCATGCCCTAAGACTCTCAGCTCCATAAACCTGCTATCGCCCTTCTAACCTGAGATAAACATGCTTAAAGGTGTCAACACAAAGGTTGGTGAGTTCATAGAGTTGTTTAATAAATAAAGTTTATAGAAAAAAATGGTCTCACAGCAAAGGCATCGTAAATCCACTCAGTTACAAGTCCCGCCATAAGAGACTTGTAACCTGTGTGTTCACAACCCACTGCTAATATATATAGTAAGATTAAACATGTATAAGTTTATCACAACAGTTAAGCAATTAGTCGTGAGTCTACACTTCATCTCCGAAGACCTCACGTTTGTATGTATGTCTCAATGGTTGTGTCCAGCAACTTAATCTGGGGCCATTGGAAGTATGTATGTATGTCTCAATGGTTGTGTCCAGCAACTTAATCTGGGGCCATTGGAAGTCTCAAGAAAACACCATCACAGTTTGGTATAACACAGTTAAGTATAGCACAATCACGTATGTATGTCATCAAGTATAAGACAATCAAGTATAAAGAAGTCAAGTATAAATGTTTCGAGTATCAAGAAAGTATGTTTTGAGTATTTATACTAGTAAGCAAATAGTTGAGCATGTATCTCCCCCAAAGAGTTAAAACAAGTATAAAGAGTAAAAGTGGGGCTATGACTCACCTGGAGTGAAGATACAAAGATGCGAAATGATAAGGACAACAGGGAGCGAACACTATCCGCAACCTAAAATGAATGATAGTGATCTAATTTAGATCATGTCGTGATGTAATGAATGCACATGCACATGATACCAATACCACTCGTAATTTGGAAATACTTGTTATCGTCATAGTAAAATAGTTCCTAGACTTAGGAAAAATAAGTCCATAAATAGAGTATATAACTTGTCATATTAACTCGTACGAAAAAGTTAGCGTTATATTCCAAGTATCAAAACCTTAGAATAACGTCGTTAAGTCGTATAAATATTCTCTTGGGTCGTACGTATTTGTTTGTTAAGAATATAGTCCTTAGTAACGTTTCTAGAAAAATATACCATTTAGTACGTACGTTATTATTTTTATTTGTGACCAAAAATATATATATAGTTTTGACGATGTTAAAACGGGTATAACTCGGTCGTTTTAGGCTCGTTTTCCTTGTTCTTTATGTCCACGGATTCGTTTTTGTGTATACTAGTATATTTTTGATAACTCGGCTTCTCTAAGTTACGTTTAATGTCTCTATTTGCACGGCGAAATCTGCCAAACAGCAAGCAGTTTTTAATAAAATAGTTTTCGTCGTTAAATTTGCAAAAATCATATCTCCTTCGTTATAAACTCGTTTTAATCCGTTCTTTCGCCTAAAGTTTCGTTTTTGAAAGTATTTTCTAAATCTTTGGTCAAAAATTAGCCATCAACCACTGATTTTCCCACGAAATCAAAATAGGGACAGTAGGTATTTCAAATGTTTCAAAAATCGTTTCTAGGGTTCTAATCCAGTTCCATCTTCATCCAAACCACTTTCAATCACCACAAAACTAATATAATCCTACCATACACCTTCTTAGGGTGTCATGGGTTCCTAAACATCACAACCAAGTAGATCTAACAAGTATCTAACCAAAAATCACTTTCTAGGGCTTAAAAGTTAAATATATACAAAATAGAGTGGTATAAATCATTATATGCATGGGTTCTTGTAAGAAATATATATAAACATGGTAATAACTTGTAAAAATCATAAAAATGAGTTTGTTAACTTACTTGAAGGTTTAGGGAGTTTGGATGATAAAAACCTACTAATCCTTGAGTTTTTATTTCAAAACTCCAACAAGGATGACTATATGATCAAGTTTATACCTAGATCTTGTAAATTTTGTTGTTCTTGCTCCTTGACCACCTAGGTCGATTCTTCCTTAAGAGAAAATGAGAGAAAAATTGCTTGTGCTAGTAAGAAAAATGAGTTGTGATAATAATGGATGAAAAAAAATTTATTATATACTTAGGGACAAAAGTTAGGTTGCATTTAAGTGAGTTGGTGAGGTTTAGATATTTTAGGACCAAGGGGGGGGGGGGGGGGGTTGGCCGGTCCAAAAAGGAGGGAAAAGGGGGGAATTGTCTTGGGTTTAATTACAAAATTAGTATTAGTATTATGTAGTTAAGTTAGTTTTAGGTTTAATCGGGTACCGGGTTTGTTAGAAATAAATTTTATTGAAGTTATTCGGGACGTAATAAAGTCGTAAAAATTGTAAAAATATGTCGGGTACAAGTACGGAGAGTTTGGGTGATTATTGTTTAATTTTGGTGAAAACCGTCGTTATTAAGTTAAACGTACGATACGTAATAAATAAATTTCCAAAATACCGGGTAAATTAATATTACAATTTTTATATTCTAAAAATGAGTATAAAAATGTATTGGGATAATAATCGGGAGTGTCGGACATGTTAGACACATTTATAGTTCGCGTATTAGTGTTTATTTAAAATAAACGTACGTAAATCGTTAATTGTACCAAAAGTATAAATTTAATTATCCTACGAGTGGAATAGCATGCAAGTGCCCTAATGATGATATGCAGACTATTTCTAGTCCGTATGAAATGTCCCTGATAATAATGCATGAATTCGCTCCTGAACCAATACGGTTACGCGAATTTGAACACTCGTAAACTAAATTTACGATGACATGAGTAATGCACGTGAATAGTGGCTTCCTCTCAGAAATGAATAGTGTCAAGTGAATAGTAAAATTTCTGAATGTATCTCGGAATGTCAAATTGACCTCAAAAATGGTGAATAGTAAAACGATGAATAGTGATCGATGAATAGTAATTTGTGAATAGTAAATTGTCGAGGTTTGGTAAATGACCTAAAATTACGAGTTGTGACACTTAAGCTCATGACCCCGAAGCTAGACGTTACTTGGCCCCAATGAGTGTTTACCAGACACTCTAATAATAAAGATATGAAATGCATCTGTAATTCTGTTGGAGCAACCCAAACACAGATGGAGGAGTCACCCTCAATAGATCTATTCACTCACACTCGCTTGGAACTTAATTAACGGTTCATGAAATAATAAAGGGGACTTGTCAAGACGTGGTAAATAAGGCAACTTAAGCAATGTATGAATTTTATACTTAGGCATGTACACAAAAATAAGTAATGCAATGTATTCTCCCCCGTGGGATTTGAAATCAAAATATAGAATTAAAACGGGGCTATGAAACTCACCTCGAAATGATGGTACAAATATGGTGCAATGAGGTAAAAGTAGTCGGGACAATGAGGCGCGAGTACTAGCCGCAACCTAAATGAATAATCATGATCTAACTTAGATCAAGCCGTAATGAAATGAATGCACATGCACATGATACTCATACCACTCGTAATTTGGAAATACTAGTTATCGTCATGGTAAAATAGTTTCCATAATTAGGAAAAATAAGTCCATTTAGAGAAGTATATATCTTGTCGTATTATCTCGTACGAAAATGTTAGCGTTATAATCCTCGTATCAAAAACCTTAGAATGACGTCGTCATGTCGTATAAATATTCTCTCGGGTCGTACGTATTCGTTTGTTAAGAATATAGTCATTAGTAACGTTTCTAGAAAATATACCATTTAGTACGTACGTTATTATTTTGATTTGTGACCAAAAATATATATATGGTTTTGACGATGTTAAAACGGGTATAACTCGGTCGTTTTAGGCTCGTTTTCCTTGTTCTTTATGTCCACGGATTCGTTTTTGTATATACTAGTATATTTTAGATGACTCGGCTCCTCTAGGTTACGTTTAATACCTCTTTTTACCCATTGAAATCTGCCAAACAGCAAGCAGGTTTTACAAAAATAGTTTTCGTCGTTAAATTTGCAAAAATCATATCTCCTTCGTTATAAACTCGTTTTAATCTGTTCTTTCGCCCAAAGTTTCGTTTTTGAATGTATTTTATAAATCTTTGGTCAAAATTTAGCCATCAACCACTGATTTTCCCACGAAATCAAAATAGGGACAGTAGGTATTTCAAATGTTTCAAAAACCATTTCTAGGGTTCTAATCTAGTTCCATCTTCATTCAAACCACTTTCAATCACCACAAAACTAATCTAATCCTACCATACACCTTCTTAGGGTTTCATGGGTTCCTAAACATCACAACCAAGTAGATCTAACAAGGATATAACCAAAAATCACTTCTAGGGCTTGAAAGTTAAATATATACAAAAATGGAGTGGTATAAGTTAATGCATGTATGAGATCTTGCAAGAAAAATATATAAACATAGTAATAACTTTGTAAAAATTATGAAATGAGTTTTGTAAACTTACTTGTAAGATTAATGAAGTTTTGGAGATGAAAACCTAATAATCCTTGAGTTTTTATTTCAAAACTCTAACAAGGACTACAAAATACACTTGCTAAATTTCTTGTTCTTGAAAAATTAAATTTTCTTCTTGCTCCTTGTTGTTTGCCGTGAACCAAAGAGAGAAAAAGAGAAGGATAGTTTGCTTGTGTGATTTTTGAAATGAAGTGAAATGTATATGTATATGTTTTATATTTTAATCACCTAGACAAGAAGTACTATCATTAAATGGGTTAGTAAAGATTTTTCAAAATGTAAGTGATTATTATGGGAGGGGGAGGGGCGGCAACATGGAGTATGTAAGAGAGATTGAGTGTGTAAGAGAGTTAGTGATATTATGTGTAAGACTTTTGTGTTTATTAGTTGTTTTAGGGTATACCGGGTACCGGGTTAACTAAAAATAAATTTCAACGGAGTTAACCGGGTCATAATAAAGTTATAAAAATTATAAAAATAGGTTGGGTAAAATTATTGGGTGTTTAGATAATTATAGTTTAATTTCTACGAAAACCGTCGAAGTTTTAGTAAACTTAAGTTAATAATTAAAATAAATATCCAAAATACCGGGTAAATTAATCTTATAATTTTTATATTATAAAAATGAATATAAAAATATATTGGGATCATAATCGGGAGTGTTGGACATGTTAGTCACATTTATAGTTCGCGTATTAGTGTTTATTTAAAATAAACATACGTAAATCGTTAATTGTACCAAAAGTATTAATTTATTTACCCTACGAGTGGAATAGTATGCAAGTGCCCTAATGATGATATGTCGACTATTTCTAGTCCGTATGAAATGTCCCTGATAATAATGCATGAATTCGCTCCTGAACCAATACGGTTACGCGAATTTGAACACTCGTAAACTAAATTTACGATGACATGAATAATGCACGTGAATAGTGGTTTTCTCTCAGAAATGAATAGTGTCAAGTGAATAGTAAATTTTTTGAATGTGTCTCGGAATGTCAAATTGACCTCAAAAACGATGAATAGTAAAACGATGAATAGTGATCAATGAATAGTAATTTGTGAATAGTAGAATGTCGAAGTTTGGAAAAATGACCTGAAATTGTGGGTTGTGACATTGTGACGCCGTCACCTCGCCGCCAAAACTATTCTCGGACTGCCTTGATCTACATTTGACGCCGTCAAGACTTAATCATTTCCAGGCCATCATGACTTTTACTCTTGACGCCCTACCTTCATGACGCCGTCAGATCTCTTCTGGATCGTCATGGAATTTTGCTCTTGACGCCGTCAGGGAGTTACTCTTGACGCCGTCACCTACTGTTCCCAGCATGAAAAATTAAGACTTTGGCGTTTTCTTCACTTTTATGCTCCAAAAACGTCCGAATTACTTCCTTTTCTAGATTTCACTCCCAAAGTACCTAAAATCACAAAAGGAACGATTTAGGGCAATATTTGATCAAATAAATTCGAATTCCGGCTTAAATGACCCCCTAAAAACGGATCATTTTTCGCCTCATCAGCCAACCAGTTTTACGGTATCTTATTGGCGGGACATGTTTTACTGTATGCTTGGCCATTCTGTTTGGCCTATGTGATTAGTTAATAAAGAAGGATAATAAAGTTTTATCTATATCATGTTAGATTGATAGAAAATTGAACTTGGTAATCAAAGCAGTTACTAAAGATTATGGAACTCACAGGTAATAGCATGAGAATACCTGTAGCACCCCCAAATTTATGTTTGTAGCAGCGAAAAAGTAATTTGGGTGTTTGATAAGGCGAAAAATGAACCACTTTTAGGGGGTCATTTAAGCCCGAATCCGAATTTATTTGATCAAATATTGCCCTAAATCGTTCCTTTTGTGATTTTAGGTACTTGGAGAGTGAATTCTGGAAAAGAAGTCATTTTGGACGTTTTTGGAGCATAAAAATGAAGAAAACGGCAAAGTCTCAATTTTCCATGCTGGGAACAGTAGGTGACGGCGTCAAGAGTAATTTCCTGACGGCGTCAAACCTCAATAATAAAATCTGAGAGTTCATGAAGGCGTCAAGAGTTTTCCTGACGGCGTCAAACTCCAAGAATTAAAATCCGTAGTTGATGACGGCGTCACACACAGGGCGTCAAGAGTAATTTGTGTGACGGCCTAGGCCTTGACGGCGTCAGAAGTAGATCAAGGCCGTCCGAGGAAGTATTTGGCGGCGAGATGACGGCGTCACACCTTTGTTCTTGACGCCGTCATCCCTATTTTCCTATATATAGTTTTCTAGTTTTTCACATTTAAAGAGAGAAGTTTTGGGAGAAACCCTAAAGACGATTTTGGTGTAACTTTACAGGTTTTTCAAGGGTTCCAACCCCTTGATACCTTGCATGATTAATTAAGATAAGTGTTCTTCTAATTCAATCAATATGTCTATGTGTTGGTTGTCTATATCATGTTCTTGTCTTAATTCTATCATGCTAGGCTAGATCTCTTTTGTGTTTGCTTAGATCTAATGAAACCTAGATATTGATTATGTGTTGATTACTTGTTTATTCTTGTTTTGGATGAATGATTTATATGTTAGGCTTAAGAAAACTGGCAGATCTCCAAATGGTAACATGCTTGAACGTCTTAAGAAACATGAACCGAGGCGTACTAGGTCTTTATTGGTTGTATTTAATGCATGAGCCACTGTTTACAATCCCTATAGTTGTGCTGGGCATGGTGTAGGAGGAGATAAGAGCTCATAGAATTGGGGAGTTATGTATGCCACCCCATGAATGGTATTAAGGAATACAATCCGTCATCCATGCAATTATAACAAGTAATTAACGTGTAAAAGATATCTAGGGAGTAGTGAAATCTAAGTAAACACATTTTCTCCAATTACTGCTCACAACTTTAGTATAATTTAGCTTATTTTAATTTCTAGTATTTTATTTTGATTGCATCTTAGTATTGGGTTAGTTGAATAGCAACTAATTCCGCCCACTCTTCCAAAACCCGAGATTTTTACTTGCTTTCCATAAAATATAAAAACACAAAAAATAATCATCCCTCACCTTTAGAACTAGTAATTAGGCTTTCTAATCCTAGCGACACTATTCCTAAGCTGAACGATCAATCCCCCGGTACTTGTCACTATACTATACTACAACGATCAGGTACACTGCCTGGTGGGGGTTGTAAGCTTCTCGAGATCCCTCGAGAAGTAAAGCCTGTTGCGATTCCCACGCATCAAGTTTTTTGCGCCGCAGCCCGGGGAATAGTTATTGTCTAGGTTAGGATTTCTTTTTATTAGGTCTACTTGCTAGATTCCTTTCTAGTAAGATTTTTATTTTTATTTTTAGGTCTTCTTTAGTCTATCTTATTTCTTTGTGCCTTTGTTCGTAACTCTTTACCATCCGACATCATGGAAGGTGGTAACATCTTTGAACCCGTCATCCCACCACAACAAAACCCACCATTAGAACCCCTTAGGCCCCGAACCTTAGGAGAGTATTCCCGACCTAGCCACCAAGGCTACCGAAACACCATTGAGCTCACCGGAGCCAATGTGACCCCCTTGCGATCCGACATCATCCGGTTGGTGCAAAGCGGATGTGCATTCCATGGACTTCGTTCCGAATATCGAAATCAACATCTTAAAGACTTCCTCAAAATCGTAGATTCCATAGACCTAGATGTTGCAACTAGAGAGACTACCCGTTTACGCCTATTCCAATTCTCTCTACGGGATCAAGCTAGTCAATGGCTTGAGCGTTTACCCGCGGGATCCATCACCACATGGGATGATCTCACCACTCGTTTCCTTGCTCAATTTTTCCCACCGGGGAGAACTACTAAGCTTAGGAATGACATCTTGATGTTCCAACAACGTCAAAATGAATCTCTTTATGAAGCATGGACTCGTTTCAAGGACTTACTCCAAAAAGTCCCTCATCATGGCATAGATCTTTGGCTCCAAGTCCAAATCTTTTATGACCATATCGACATCTCCACGAGGCGAGCCATTGACCAATCGGCCGGTGGTAAGCTATGTGATCTTAGTGCGGAACAATCATGGGAACTCATAGAAGATCTTGCTCTCTATGACAACGAAAGTTGGAACGATCCCCGTGACTTGAACAAAACGGTCAAGGCAATATCTTTGCCTTCGAACAATTCTAGCACTCCCGACCGTAGGATCATGGAACTTGAGGACCAAGTCAAGTTTCTCATGAAATCTTACGAAGCTCCTAAGCCTTCAAGCCAAGTGAACAAAATCACTTCTTCATGCGAATTATGTAGTGGTCCCCACGACACTCGTGATTGTGTGGAACTCCCCGGAACAGCTTTTGCAGACTACGCATCCACGCGTACCGACGAAGCGGGAGATAAGTGGTACACTTTCAAGCCCGAGCCAAACACATACGGTGATTCATACAACCCCTCATGGAAAAATCACCCAAACCTTAGGTGGAAACAAAATCAACCCAATTCTTCCAATCCGCCTAATCGTTACCAACCAAACGGTCCACCATCCAACCGTACTTTCAACAACAATCCTTCTAACAACTATGGTAGTACCAACAATCTTGAAGGGTTGATGTCGAAGTTTATGGCATCTCAAGAAGCTCGCATATCTAAGTTTGAAGCCGATTTCAAACACAAGCAAAGCGAGATGACCACTAGAATTGACGCATTGTTGAAAGTTCTCAATGACCGAGAAATGGGAGCACTCCCAAGCGACACAATCAAGAATCCGAAACTAAACGTTAATTCCATATCTTCAGTTTCTTCACCCACTTCATGTCCACAATACTACTCGGTCAAATCAACGAGCACGTGTTTCAAACAAAACCAAGTTCTACCAAAGGACCAATCAAACAAGACACCCAATATAGAACCGGTCAAAAGTATAGTTGAAACACCTCTTACGTAAGACCTTGACGATGAATTAAAAGAACTTCACCTTGAACGCCTCGTCATTGATGTCTTAGCGCGTGCTCCTTACTATAGTGCCCTCCTAGAAAAATATGAGAAGTGTAAGCTAGGTAAAAATGGGACCGCCTTCGTTCAAAACAAGTTGCCTAAAAAGCTCGATGATCCAGGTATATTTGTTTTGCCTTGTAAGATTGGAAGATCCAAAGCTTTTGACACACTAGCCGATTTAGGGTCAAGCCTCAACTTGATTCCCTTATCCTTATTCACCACTCTTAAGCTAGGAAAGTTAGAGGAAACGGAGGTATTGATAGGGCTAGCGGATGGGAGTATTGCCCACCCGGTTGGAATGATTAAGGATGTAGTTGTTTACGTAGGAAAGTTAACTATATTAGCGGATTTTCACGTCCTAGACATGGTTAGTGACACTACATGCCCATTATTGGTAGGAAGAGGATTTTTAGCAACCGCTAGCGCCATGATAGATTGTAAGGAGTCTAAGATAGCGGTAGGTGAAGGTGATACTTGGTCGGTGTACGATGTAAAGAAACATAGTTATGATTGTGATGATGAACCGACACCGCATTGGGTAGAGATGAATAGGAGACCGTCTAGATATGGACCTTGGATAGAAAGGAACTTCATAGGACCTCAATGCCCATTTTATCTAGAAAAGGATTTCGTTGAGAAGACACATTCGGTAGAACAACTCATAGCTAGAGATGAGGAGCTAGATCCCTTTGAGGACCCCTTAGTCTTTAGAAAGATGATTGAGTTCTTGAGCGTAATGCCTATTAATATAGAGTTGAATAAATGGAAAAGAGATGGAGATAAGTATAAATGGAGGTGGGACAAGCCACCTAAAGAAGGAGACGGATCATGGCACATGAGAATGACTTTGTATGATCCGGATGGAGAGATGTTCGAAAGGTCGTACCATACTAAGGAAACCGATAGAAAGTTGAAACCTAAGTTCGATCCCAAAGATGTCCTCAATGAGGAACTCACCCGTATCACGTAGTAACCCATGACCTTGAGTCTAGCTACAAGACTCGTAAATAAAGAAAAGCGCTTCTTGGGAGGCAACCCATGTTTTGTGTGATTTTATTTGTTTGATTGTTATTTGCTTCCGTATGCATGCTTAGTTTTTATTGTTGGTTGATCATGTTTCTAAACTAAAAAGTGGAAATACTTTACTTTGTTGTTTGGCCTAGTCTTAACTCCACCTAAAAGTATTTTTGCAAAAGATAAGTGTAAGGGGAAACCCCAAATATGTTTTTAAGAAACAAACCGATCATGATTCACCACAATATTAAATGAACATGTATATTCGTATTTGTTAGAGTCAAATGCTTGTATTGAGTCATAATGAAGTTTTGCAGGATTTTCCAGGAAGTAGGACCAAGTTTTTCCAGAAATTTTCCGGAAACTTAACATAAGAATTTCTGCAGGTCTATTCTGACGGCGTCATGAGTTTACTCTTGACGGCGTCAGGAGTTAAAATCTGGAAATTTTACCGGTTTTGTTTTTCTAACGGAGTCTTATGGTTTTTTGTGAATTATTAAGTTTTATAATCTCCAGGAAATCTGCAAACTTCATTCCACAAGCATTATATCTTACTTTGTTTTCTAGGATTTAGTAACTTATATAGGATGCCGCCGATTTTACGCGAGGTTGTCTTGTCTATTTTTGTCAGGATTTACAGGTTATGTTCGACAAGGAGATGATTTATATTCTGGAAGGGAAGCTTTGATTGTTCATTTTCTTGGAGGAAGATCTAACCTGGCCAACCTATAATCCATACCGAGCGAATCAGGGGAGTATTTGATTTCATTCTCTTTACTTTTTCACTTTTACATTCTTTACTTGAACATTGGGGACAATGTTCATCTTAAGTGTAAGGGGAGGGTAAAAAGATGATACATTACATATGCACTTTCGCTTGAGTTTGTTTTGTTTGATGGTAGATGTGTAATAAAACTATGAGAAATACTTGTTAGTGTAATTTTAGCGCCAAATTTAAAATTTTTTACAACATTTAGGAGTGAAACTTTAGCCATAGCAAGCGTCTCATGGATAGGAGATTGTATGACTAGCACATAACCGTATATTCAGAAAAATTTTCCACCCAAATATGTGAGGTTCGCCTTTAGATTTGATAGGAAAAGCATTCATTATTAGTGCTTATGAGTGTACCGGTAGCATTTAGATTCTAGAACTTGCGTTAGTGATGCATTCCGAGACCGCTAGTGAGACTAAATTCGTGTGGTAGGATTTACTACATGATAAGAGGCAGTAGGATTACCCTTGTGTTAAACCCGTATTATAATTACTTGACCATTTAAGTCATATTACTTGGCTAGTTAAGTCAACTAATTTTTCCCACACCCTTAGCGTTGTACTCATTTTTAGTACACGAAACCCCTAGTACACCCCTCTGAGCCTATCTTTTCGTTTCTAACTTTAAGCATTTTACTTAAAGGAAGAATTTGTTATACCCCACTTAAATGTACACCCAAATCGCCTTAGCCTTCCGTGTATGCGCTCATTTTTAGTGCATTATTGTTATTTGTTAAACCCTAAGTTAACTTTCTAATTGATTACATGGTTGCTAAGTCGAGTCATATCCTTGTACATATTGTTTTGGGACGATTGGGACTCATGGGTAAGTACTTATTTTATGAAGTAATGGGGAAGAACATCATATATTACCCCCATATGTACGTTAATCTTAAAAGTGCTCCAAGTGTTTTGATTTTCTTAATTCGAGTCATTAGATTAGTTTAATTGTAAAGTATGTAAAGATTCAAGTGTAAGGGGAATTCCCATTCCCTATGATGTATTATTTTGGATGGTAGGGTAAGAGTGTATGCAAAAAAAAAAAAAAAAAAAAAAAAAAAAAAAACATACGGACTACCATCCCTTTTTATTCTATGTTTATTTTATATTTTTGTTATTTTTCATTTATTAGCTTAAGTCGAGTCTAGTCTTGGCTTAGCAACGCCATATTGTACATGTAATTGACCAAGATTGTTAACTCGCCACCAGTAAAACTTCCTTTATACAACAAAACCGTGTAATTCATATCCCTATACCAAACGTTACAACCCTTTAAAAGACCTCTTTGATAGTTTATCCTAGGTGCTTACGCCATGTGGTGGAGGTTTGATCCTTTCCCAAGCCTACGGTAATCTATTTTGCTATGACAGGTAGTGAGAGATATCTTCCATTTCCATAATGTTATATTACTTTATTACACCCGAGAGATGTGAGTATCTAAACACTATTTGTGAGGTGCTAGTGTATGACCTCCGAGCTTGTCTATTGGTCTTTAGTGGAACGATTATTTGTTGTAATTACTTTTATATTAGTGTTAAATGACCCCTAACTTGTCTTTTGACTAGAATAAAAGCACATTTGCTTGAGGACAAGCAAATCTCAAGTGTAAGGGTATATGATAAGGCGAAAAATGAACCACTTTTAGGGGGTCATTTAAGCCCGAATCCGAATTTATTTGATCAAATATTGCCCTAAATCGTTCCTTTTGTGATTTTAGGTACTTGGAGAGTGAATTCTGTAAAAGAAGCCATTTTGGACGTTTTTAGAGCATAAAAATAAAGAAAACGGCAAAGTCTCAATTTTCCATGCTGGGAACAGTAGGTGACGGCGTCAAGAGTAATTTCCTGACGGCGTCAAACCTCAATAATAAAATCCGAGAGTTCATGAAGGCGTCAAGAGTTTTCCTGACGGCGTCAAACCCCAAGAATTAAAATCCGTAGTTGATGACGGCGTCACACACAGGGCGTCAAGAGTAATTTGTGTGACGGCGTCAGAAGTAGATCAAGGCCGTCCGAGGAAGTATTTGGCGGCGAGATGACGGCGTCACACCTTTGTTCTTGACGCCGTCATCCCTATTTTCCTATATATAGTTTTCTAGTTTTTCACATTTAAAGAGAGAAGTTTTGGGAGAAACCCTAAAGACGATTTTGGTGTAACTTTACAGGTTTTTCAAGGGTTCCAACCCCTTGATACCTTGCATGATTAATTAAGATAAGTGTTCTTCTAATTCAATCAATATGTCTATGTGTTGGTTGTCTATATCATCTCTTTTGTGTTTGCTTAGATCTAATGAAACCTATATATTGATTATGTGTTGATTACTTGTTTATTCTTGTTTTGGATGAATGATTTATATGTTAGGCTTAAGAAAACTGGCAGATCTCCAAATGGTAACATGCTTGAACGTCTTAAGAAACATGAACCGAGGCGTACTAGGTCTTTATTAGTTGTATTTAATGCATGAGCCACTGTTTACAATCCCTATAGTTGTGCTGGGCATGGTGTAGGAGGAGATAAGAGCTCATAGAATTGGGGAGTTATGTATGCCACCCCATGAATGGTATTAAGGAATACAATCCGTCATCCATGCAATTATAACAAGTAATTAACGTGTAAAAGATATCTAGGGAGTAGTGAAATCTAAGTAAACACATTTTCTCCAATTACTGCTCACAACTTTAGTATAATTTAGCTTATTTTAATTTCTAGTATTTTATTTTGATTGCATCTTAGTATTGGGTTAGTTGAATAGCAACTAATTCCGCCCACTCTTCCAAAACCCGAGATTTTTACTTGCTTTCCATAAAATATAAAAACACAAAAAATAATCATCCCTCACCTTTAGAACTAGTAATTAGGCTTTCTAATCCTAGCGACACTATTCCTAAGCTGAACGATCAATCCCCCGGTACTTGTCACTATACTATACTACAACGATCAGGTACACTGCCTGGTGGGGGTTGTAAGCTTCTCGAGATCCCTCGAGAGGTAAAGCCTGTTGCGATTCCCACGCATCAGTGTTACGGGGAGGATCGAAGTTAAAATATCATAAAACGGCTTAAAAGAAGCGTTTTGAAAGTTATTTGTCATTCAAATAATATTTTTGATAAAAGATGAACCATTTAATTTAGAATCTTATTAAAAGATATAAAGGCTTGAGAGAATGACATATTTGATTTTTACACCATTTTAATTTATCATAGTAATAAATGCCCACTCCGTGTCTTGTCCTGCTCCGTTAAACTACCTGAGATACACATGCTTAAAAGTGTCAACACAAAGGTTGGTGAGTTCATAGAGTTTTATGGAAAACCATTTATTTCAATAGATTTCAGGAATATTTGATAATGATAAATACAAACAATGATAGAACAAGTATTGAGTGATGTTGATTATAATCACAAATAAATCATATAGATATTCAATCAAATTCAAATAAGGGATCAATAATCCTAACATGACATGGAAACTCATGATGCTAATTTAATGAGATATACAATTCAAGTCTGGTCAAATACCTATACAGCTGTATCTAAATATATGTTGAAAACATACATTTCCTTATGGATATTGCACCAAGCCTCATGACACGCAAAACGTTAACAAAAGAGGTGATTTATCAAGTCAATGATAAATAATTTGCCCTATTATAATAGGTGATTTGCCAATTCATATTTTACTCAAATATAGTGTATCACGACTAATACGACTAACCATATTCATATGGCATTCCGTCAAGTATTAGTGGGATGAGATTATGAGAATGGTTATGGAAACATCTTTAATACGGAACCTGATAAATAAATTTATCTGAGAATCTAACCAAATACTATTTGGTAAATGAATAACGATTAATCGTTAAGATGAAAAGATGATATGCGAATGAAATTATTATGTTTATAATAGTATGACGAGATATTATTTCTAAAGTTTTCCTTATTTAATAATGATGATATTAATACGTAAAGATAATTAGTTAAATGCCGTTATATATATTATTAACGTAAAATAACTAATATATAAATAAAAGAGTTAATTGCATTTTTGGTCCCTGTGGTATGGCCAAATTGCAGATTTGGTCCCCAACTTTTTGAAAGTGCACCAGACGTCCCCATTTTCAAGTTTTCGTTGCATTTTTGGTCCCTGACCAACATCAAATGACTAAAATACCCCCATCACTATTTTCTTTTTAGTTTTTTTACATAAAGGGCCCCTGTGTTGCGCCAGACTTTACAAAAATCGTCCTTTTTTTCTTTTTTCTTTTTTTTTTCTTTTTTTTTCTTTTTTTTTACTTTTAAAATTAGTATTATTTTTTAATTAAATAATATTTAAAAAATATTAAAGATATTCCAAAAATAATCAAAAATATTAAAAAAAATTCATACGTATTATATGTTTTTTTTTTTTTTTTTTTTTTTTTTTATACGTTTTCGTCTTTTTTTTTACGTTTTCGTCTGCTTTTTTACGTTTTCTTCCGTTTTTTATACATTTTCATCTTTTTTTTTCTTACGTTTTCGTCCGTTTACGTCAGTTTTCTTACGTTTTCATCTATTTTTTTACGTTTTCGTTTGTTTTCTTCCGTTTTCGTCTGCTTTCTTACATTTTCGTCTGTTTTCTTACGTCTTCGTCCGTTTTCTTATGTTTTCGTCTATTTTTTACGTTTTCCTCTCTTTTTTACGTTTTCGTTTGTTTTTTACGTTTTCGTCTATTTTTTACGTTTTCCTCGCACGTTTTTGTCTGTATCTACACGTTTCCGTTCGTTTTCGACCGTTTTTACACGTTTTCGTCCGTTTTTTCATTTCGTCGCACGTTTTTGTCCGTATTTACACATTTTCATTCGTTTTCGACCGTTTTTACACGTTTTCTTCTGTTTTTTCACGTTTTCGCCCGTTTTTGTCCGTATTTACACATTCTCATTCGTTTTCGTCCGTTTTTTCACGTTTTCGTCCGTCTTCGCACGTTTTTGTCTGTATTTACACGTTTTCGTTCGTTTTCGACCGTTTTTACAAGTTTACGTCCGTTTTTTCACGTTTTCGCACGTTTTTTTCCGTATTTACACATTTTCATTCGTTTTCGACCGTTTTTACACGTTTTCGTCCATTTTTTCCATATATATATTTTTTTTCGAAAAATATTTTTTTTTCGAAAAATATTTTTTTTTGGAAAAATAAAAAATTGTTTTTTTTTCAAAATTTTGTTAATTTCGAGAAATAAAAAATCAATTTTTTTTGGAAAACGTGCGAAGACGGACGAAAACGTGTAAAAACGGTCGAAAACGAATGAAAATGTGTAAATACGGACAAAAACGTGCGAAAACGTGTAAAAATGTGCGAAAATGTGTAAATACGGACAAAAACGGACGAAAACGTGCGAAAACCGACGAAAAAAGGACGAAAACGTGAAAAAACGGTCGAAAACGAATGAAAATGTGTAAATACGGACAAAAACATGCGAAAACGTGAAAAAATGGACGAAAACGTGTAAAAACGGTCGAAAACGAACGGAAACGTGTAAATACATACAAAAACGTGCGAAGACGGACGAAAACGTGAAAAAACGGGCGAAAAAGAATGAAAATGTGTAAATACGGACAAAAACGGGCGAAAAGTGAAAAAATGGGCGAAAACGGGCGAAAACGACGAAAAAAGGACGAAAACGTGCGAAAACGGACGAAAAAGTAGACGAAAACGTAAAAAAAAAACGTATAATACGAATGAATTTTTTTGAATATTTTTGATTATTTTTTTGAATATTTTTGAAATATCTTTAATATTTTTTGAATATTATTTAATTAAAAAATAATACTAATTTTAAAAGTAAAAAAAAAAAAAAAAAAAAAAAAAGGACGATTTTTGTAAAGTCTGGCGCAACACAGGGGCCATTGATGTAAAAAAACTGAAAAGAAAATAGTGATGGGGGTATTTTAGTCATTTAATGTTGGTCAGGGACCAAAAATGCAACGAAAACTTTAAAATGGGGACGTCTGGTGCACTTTCAAAAAGTTGGGGACTAAATCTGCAATTTGGCCAAACCACAGGGACCAAAAATGCAATTAACTCTAAATAAAATGTAATGAAAATGCATATGACGTGATGGGGTGACGTAAAATAGAAAATAAAATAAGAATGTCAAATATAATATGTTGGTCCTTGTCCTTTTCCAGTTTTTACACTTTTTATACTAACGGCGTTAGCGTTACACCGTTAGTCCTTTATATATAAAATTTACATCTATAGTCCTCTAAATTGTCCAATAACCAATTCTGAGCTTGGTAAATGATAAGTTGTCATTTTATAACCTATAGTTTCTGTTTTTATTGTTCCAGTCCTAAGTTTTAACAGTTTGGCAGTTTTAGTCCCTGAAGGTGTCGTCGTGTTACATTTTTAGTCCAAATGTACAAAAATTATGAGAAAAATTATATAAAAATTTCCGAAGTTTATTTAATTAATAACAAGCTTATTTCAACAGCTTATATGGTAAAATAGCTTATTTTTATATAAATGGGCCTTAACGAATCAAAACGAAGGCCGGTTAAGAAATTTAGAGGCGAGGGCCTGAAAATAGTTTTGGGCCTGAACTTGGGCTATTTTTGTGATTCTAAAAATATATCATATGGGCCTGGTGGGCTGTTTATTCACAAGGTCTTATTGGGCTCAATATAAGCCCAATCGAGTTTTAGTTATTTTCTGAAAATGAATGCCAAAAATTTACTAGTGAATGTAGTTCACTTTGAGCTTATTTGAACGCTCATATGAGCTTATAAGGAAAAGTTTAAAATACGAAACATGTAGTTTGCTAGATGGTCTATCGAGTGGTGTAAAAATATAGGGTACTTGTTAAGCTAAATCGAGTTTTACAAGGGTGTTTTGTAGGCAAATCGAAACAGTTTTCTGGTTAGAAATACTTAGAATATTTTCTAAGTTTTTTGGTTTTATCTCTTTTGGGTCGATTCACTTTAATCATTTTAGAGGGTCGAGACGTGATTATTTTTACAAGTTATTTATACGAAAATGATAGCTTTCATGGTGTCTATGAGTTCATGTAAAAATATAGATGGGTCGTTAAATGAATTTGAGTTTTACAAGGTCATTTATATAGCGACTTGGGACAGATTTTTACTAGTAAACACTTAGTTAAATTTTCTAAGTTTTCACTATATATACTTTTTATGTATAGTATGAATTGAGTTCTAGGGATGCATGTAACGTAAAAATAAACGTGAAACAAGTGTGCTACGTGACTCCTAGGCCTTCCAAGATAGAGGCTAGTCACGTTTTGTGTTCTACATGTGAGGGTGTACATAGAAAAATAAGCAAAGTATATATATATATATATATATATATATATATATATATATATATATATATATATATATATATATATATATATATATATATATATATATATATATATACGTTCGAAAAATATATGTGATGCATGAACATGAAATAACGCTTGAAATGAAATCAAAAGAGTTGGAAACGACTTACAACACCTTCAACGGTGGTAGAGAGTCGAGAGTGATGGAGGAAACACAAGAAATCTTCACATTAACTTTATACTCATAATAATGATTTATAGAAATAAACTCGTTATATTTGTTTTCTTCCAAAACTTTGAATGGTACACTTCTGGTCAATCAGTGAGAGTCTTGAGAGTATAAAAGAGTTATTATAAGTGTTTCGAATGAAGGAAATAAGAGAATGAAAGAGGGAGTACATATAGAAAGTTCTTAGTATACGTATGGTTTTCATTCACACAAAAATCATACGCTACTATACATGTCAGTGAAAGGAAGATATTTTAGTCATTTTATGAATAGAATAAGAAGGTGTGAGAGCTTAGAATAAGGAATATGTCTTGGTGACTCAACATATATGTCGACATCCCTTTTTACATGTACACGAATTTGAGAAATGCATAGAACTTGGTTATGGCTGATTAAACTTGATATCTAAACATGAAATCATGCTAGAAATATTATTAGAAACTCAAAGAAACAAACAGGGTTTAAAACGGTTTAGTTTTGGATTAATTATATATCGAATGGGTTGATTTTTGGCCAAACGGATTGCCCTTCAAAAACGTAGCGAAACTCGACCTATGGTTCTGAGCTTCGTCACAACAATAGTCGGCCAGGTGAGAAATGAGGTGGTGCAAAAACCTATAGGAGTCGTGTGTTGAAATCGAGCGTACGAGGAGCGTTTTGGACATGCTACTAGTCGATTTTTCATAAAATCATAAAATAGATTTTTGGGCTTTTAAAACTTGGGCTGATGAATAGTGATTCGTCGTGTGGGTTGGGCTGAGAAAATATTAAGGGCCCGTTTGGTTGTAATTATTGTTAAGTAGGATTAGTGAAGTTTTATACTTTGTTAAACGTGTCGAGAACTTGTTTCGTCATTTGGTGAATTTTGCAATATCGTAATCATGACCATTTAATATGATAAGAAAAATTTCAAATTTTTCTGTAAAAATGGTGATTAAAATAATGACAGAGATATTTTTATAATTAACCGATTGTTAACTATATGGATTTTTGCGAGGTTTTACAGTACTCACTCCTCATTCTGAATTCCGTCCCGGATTCAAGTTTAAAGTGATTACTAGAGTAAGGGATTATAGACAAAGGATTGTCAAAGAAATTTCCATTTAGAAATTGAGAAAACGAAATTTTGTTAGATTTATCCATTCTAGCGAAAGTAAACTTAAATGTTGCTACTAATGAATCCAAGGGTTGTAAATATAGAAAGTAATGGTCAGGAATAGTGGAAAATTAACGGCTAGTGAATAGTGAATACTAACGGTCGTGAATAGTAAATTCAAACGGTCATGAATAGTAACATAACGGCTATATTTTTAGCCTATAAATACCTCATTTAATTTTCTATTCTTCCATCAACCATTTTTCTCTTATTAAATACTTCCGAAAATGACAAGCCTAATTACTATTATTGCGATGGTATATGTCGTTGTTGTCGTTACCTATTTGACTTTTGTCCCGGATGAAGATTATGTAGTTTTGGTCGGGCTCTTGGTTTTCCTAATTCTACTCACGGTTTTATCATATGTTGTGGATAAGATATGGAGGCACTAGTCTTGAGCTAGGGTTGTTTAAAATGAGTTCTTGTTATATTTCTATGTAATCCTCAATAAATGTGAAATAAGACTTATTTGTCTTTATGTTTAAGAACTAGTCTTGCTATTGTTTCTAATGGTGTATTTATACTTATCTTTTAGAATAATCAGAGTGATTCATCCTGTGGTGGTTCTTGCTATGGTGCTGTTGATGGGAATCCTTATTATTATGCCGGGTCAGCCTATTGGAGATTCTATGCTTTTTATTGTAGTTATTGTAATAATAGCACTTCCTATGCTAATTATATGCCTATGTATTAATTTCCGTGGTCTCTAATAAAATTTTTTCTATTGATGTTTTCCATAAGTCTTTGTGAACTCTTAGGTTTCTAATGTTTTTACTTTTCTCGACTTACTATAATAAAAATGATGGATATTAAGTGTAAATATCTATTGGAGTTTGTCAAAAATGAGGTTTATGAATAGTTTATTTAATCTCAAGATTTTGCTTTTGAATGAAGATTGTTATTAGAAAATCTGAAAAGATAACTGTTCCATTTATGACATGATTCTTCCTAAATTATACATAGGTAGCTAGGCTATGTATAATTGAGGACCAAATGATATGATGCTTGGCTCAGTAACAATGATATTTATTTTTCTTTAAACTGTTTTAGATGGTTCAGTCTCAATGGTCTATGGTGATGAGTCAGGAATTTCTAAGGAGATACTAGGATATCCTTGGTATAAACTTAAAGTTCATGAGATAATTCTTACAGGGTGGTAATAATCTATCGTTTAGTCGAAAATGATGTTAATTAGATTTCTAAGGTGATATCAGTGTATTGTTACTTAACGATTACGAATAAGAAAAATGGAATAGAAATTGAAAATAGACGTAGGTTATGATTATTATGGAAATATTACTAGGTAGAATTTTCATACGGTAGAAAGGTAGTTGTTACACTTAGGTTACATCCATCGTACCTAAGGTAAATTACAAAAGGGAATACAACTATAGAGGGTTTGAACTATGGTTTATTCTATTACAACAGTAATTTCTCTTCTGTTTAAACATTAATGTCATATTTTGACGTTGTTAAGGTTCTAAAGAGTTTCCATTCTCTTCCACTGGTCTTTTTGTACTAAATGGTATTCTGAGTTGGGCACTGATTCTTAAAAGTGTCCCATTTAACTTTTTGATCTAAAATCCTTTGATATTGGTGCTGGTAGGTTCAGTCACTCTTATTGTTCTCTTAAGGTGAGTTGGCCTACATTCTATAAAACTTTCATGGTTATGCTTACAAGGTATGGCCGTCTTATTTTCTTTTCTTGCTATATCGTTGCTAATCGCAGGAACTATGGTTACTTCAAGTATTACTGCAATGATACTGATTACTAATTTCTGGATATTCTTAGTACTTTGTTAGGCCCTTTAGTGAAAGAATATGGAGCTAATTATTTCATTGATGATAGACTGAATTGAATCCCTACTGTAATCTAATTTCAAGATATGTCTGGGTAGTATCTTAGATAATTTATCAACTCTTGGTATAGGATTGCTAAGGAACAAACATATTTATCTACTAAAGCTAAAGTTCAATAACTTCTCTCTATTCTTCTAGTTCTCTTCCGAAAATTTGTCTTATAGAACTCTATGGTTTTAGCCTATTTACGGTAGGTATAAGGAGTCATAATAATCATATGTATTATCAAGGTAAGTTTGAATATATTCACTATAATCAACATTATATTAATAACTTGATTGATTGTTTTTGCAAAACAAATGATACAAGATCTTTATTAATAATCCATTGATATGAGGGGAGTCATTTGTCTACCAAAGAGAGTAACAAACGATGAGATTCTTCATGAAGGTTTGAGGAATGATTACATGCATGCATAGCATCATGATGGAAAGAATTTATTAACAACAAAGGGTTATAACGAAAGGAGATTTTTATTAAAGGTTGGTTACAAGTTTTGAGAGTTTCGGAATTATTAGGAAATCTGTCATCACTAACCAAAAACTTTTTGGCTTAGTGGGTACAACTTTCTATTCATGGGAATTGGGTGAAGATACATCATTTGAGATGTATTGTATCGAGAAATTTGGAGCGTCAGGAAATAAAGAATTTGGAAATATCTAGTATTGAGGAATCTGAAGTATAAGGTAACGGAGAATTTGGCTCAACGTTCTTTCGCGGCATCTCTTGGCGTGAACTTTGTCCAACTTCGAATACTGCTTGACCACCAATCAAATCTTCATATGATTCGGTAGCTTTCCTGAGTTTTTTGACGTAAAGGTGAACAAATAGGTGACGATGGAAGTGATCTCTGAGTGAGTTCTATATCAGACTGGGGTTGTGATATTTGTACGTAAGGGCCTTAATTATTTGGAGAATTTTGATTGATAGGGGATGTATTAGTATTACGGAGAGTAGTTTTGACATTCGCGGGAGTTTCAGGAGACATGTTACTGTAGTAACCGAGAATAGTGTTTTATGAAGATTTTGTATGTTAAAGATGTAACAGTACAGATGAAATAAAAATTGTATAAGAGTAACTATTAAGCATGTAAAATAATCTTAACAGATAATGTATTAAGCACGGCAGTCTGCAGACACGGAGGGCATAAAATAGTATGGTGTAAAATCATTTATTTTGAAAGTGTAGTTATAGTTTAATGTTCGAAAACATTTAATTCTCTATAACTCTGGCTCTGATGCCAATCTGTAACACCCCCAAATTTATGTTTGTAGCAGCGGAAAAGTAATTTGGGTGTTACGGGGATGATCGAAGTTAAAATATCATAAAATGGCTTAAAAGAAGCGTTTTGAAAGTTATTTGTCATTCAAATAATATTTTTGATAAAAGATGAACCATTTGATTTAGAATCTTATTAAAAGATATAAAGGCTTGAAAGAATGACATAATTGATTTTTACACCATTTTAATTTATCAGAGTAATAAATGCCCGCTCCGTGTCTTGTCCTGCTCCGTTAAATTACTTGAGATACACATGCTTAAAAGTGTCAACACAAAGGTTGGTGAGTTCATAGAGTTTTATGGAAAACCATTTATTTCAATAGATTTCAGGAATATTTGATAATGATAAATACAAACAGTGATAGAACAAGTATTGAGTGATGTTGATTATAATCACAAATAAATCATATAGATATTCAATCAAATTCAAATAAGGGATCAATAATCCTAACATGAGATGGAAACTCATGATGCTAATTTAATGAGATATACAATTCAAGTCTGGTCAAATACCTATGCAGCTGTATCTAAATATATGTTGAAAACATACATTTCCTTATGGATATTGCACCAAGCCTCATGACACGCAAAACGTTAACAAAAGAGGTGATTTATCAAGTCAATGATAAATAATTTGCCCTATTATAATAGGTGATTTGCCAATTCATATTTTTACTCAAATATAGTGTATCACGACTAATACGACTAACCATATGCATATGGCATTCCGTCAAATATTAGTGATTAATGATTGACCTCCTATCCCATTAATCACAGGTTTCGAAGCTGTTCACTATATTCGCGCTCACATACAAGTGATTAATGGCTCATGATTGAGGGACTTTATGGCGATGAAGTTAACTTAGGCAATATCAAGGTAATAATGTAACTAGAGTATTTATGCTCTTCCTAGCAATTATTTCTGTTGAACATAGAAATATCATATAGAGATAATGGAATCATTCAGGATGTTATAGTATAGTCAAGTATCATGCCACAATAATCATTTTGGAAACATTATCATCTGAGTATCAGTATTTCAGTTAAGTATTTTGCTAGTAACATATACATATCACATGCTACAATAATCAAATTGGAAACATTATTATCTGAGTATCAGTATTTCAGTTAAGTGTTTTGCCAATAACATATATATATATATATATATATATATATATATATATATATATATATATATATATATATATATATATATATATATATATATATATATATATATATATATATATATATATATATACTAGACTTCAAAGCCCGCCCGATGGGCGGGCATGACTTGTAATTATAATTTGGATGGTTTTAGTTAACGTAATATGTGAGAAAAAAGTTTCAAAGTGGTTTGTTTGAACAAACTATCAAAGCATAGCCCGTTCAATGGGCTAGCAAGCCTTATAAATATCGTTGAAAAACTCTTGTTTAAAAAAAATAAGTTGTAGAGGAAGCGGTGATTTTCTAAGTCATGTACGTTAGTTCCCTTATGGTAAAATGCAGAAATAGGATCACAATATATGGACCTTAATTTTAATGGTAACACAAATACACTTACACTTTGACTTATTCATCAATAAAAGAGGCTCCCTTGAATAATGATTCTTCATTTTCAATGGTCGTCTATTTCTTTCTTACATGAACAGATAAATAAAATAAATGAAGAAAATCTTACAGGTAAAAAAGGCCAGCGGAAACCATGACTTTGCTGCCCAAGATGATTCCCATGAACTTCGAAGGACCTTGCCAGGAAACTTACCGGTTAAACATTCAGAATTTTAGAATTTCGAATTAATGGTGTGAGACTGTGAGCTTATCATTAATTAGGTAGAGTACTCGATTACGACAAATTGCAAGTTTGGTAAATAAAAAGAAAACACTTTACTAATTCTAACAATTGACCAACAATTAAGAGGTCTGACGTATTCCAGCTCCATTATTGAATTTTGTTTGGTAGGACTATCATCCAGTGAAAAGAGTTGATACACTATTATGAATAGATTGACCAAATTCAATTGCTGGAACAACATGCAATAAACGAAATATTAGTTGGATATTAGTCATATGATATATATATTCGTGTATACAAAAACACTAATATTCAGATATACTTACCTCAAAAAACATGAATAATCTATCCTTTTCCCATTTTCTAGCGAATTACTAACAACATCCTCTTGAGTCGCATCTCTTTATTCATTAAATGTGTGTATTGTTTGTTTGCACTTAAGCTTATCATCAGGATTATTTCAACAACAGGCTTGAGTAATGGGAAGCCTACAGTGACTTCAAGAAACCCTGGCCACCACTTGTCATCTTTGAGTATGGAAAGCCTACAGGAAAGTGGAAACTCTAGTGACTTTTCCGTATTCTAGAAATTGGTTAGCACCTAAACGGAAAAGAAAAATCAATATTGCAGATGTCTTAATTCAACAGGAAGACAAATTGTGTGCCTACTTGCCTGTACTAAAAGGTTGTGTTAAATAAAGTATTACCAACTCTACCACCAGAGGTTACATGTGTTTTTTTGTTGGAAAACATGGTCTATTCAAGTTTGAAAAAGAAAAAAAAATAAAGAAAAGAAATAAGAATTTTATAAACCAACCTGATAGATCCTAAATGGTCAGCTTTAGAGAAAAGTATTGAATTATGAACTTTTAAAAGAAATCACTATACTAAAATTAATCAGATATAATAGTAGGTTATGGTATTAGGATGTGCATTAGCCTTTAGTTGTACTATTAGTTAACGTCTTATTTGTACCGTGGATTTCAAAGAAATTTAGTGGAGTTTTGTTTTTGGGCTCTTATAAATTGTTAGTGTTATTTGGTGTTTATAATCTAAGTGTCGTACAAACGGAACCAATAAACTGAAGAACAATAATGAATTATGAAATGACCTGCTTCTACATATACCAAAATTATTCGTTTTCAGAACCTAATAAGACCCCCTGCCCAACCCGACCTGCCCAATTTTTCACCACTAAAAAGTGTGAGCAGGTCAATTACTATAAATTTGATTGTGTTGTGTGGACTGATAATGGTCATGTTAATTTTATTTAATGGTTGGGTTGGGTTGTGTTGACTGTGAAACGGAATGCAATTATAAGAGGATGTTGCCGAACCAAACAGCCAACACATTTAAATTTCTCCTAATCCCTCCTTCGCATAAGTCTATAAAGCTCCTATGCACATTGCCGAAACCCACATTCCCTCCCTATGAGATACTGCTGATGACATTAAAAAAGGTTGCATTTACAGTTGCGAGACAGTAGCAATGGAATTAGTCGTAAAGTTGCAAACTTTCAACTGCAGCCCTTCGGTATGTTATTTTCTCTATAGGGCCCATTAGTTCCTAATAAATAGAAGTTATTTGACCCGAATTCTATTGGGTTTTTTGAGTCATATCAATCTCTAGCATAGTTCAAATACATCAGAGGCGTAGTGCTTGTGACCTGATATATATGAAAATCTAAAATATGCCATATTAATTTTTGACTAAATTGGTTGTATCGGAACATTTTTATGAATATACATAGTAATATACATTAATATACATGTTTAGAGGGTTAATAACGTCAAAGAAGTAAATTACTAACCAAATGCTTCGAGCCACATGGAAAGGGCCAAATGATGAATATGTCAAACCAATTGACACGAACTTTTTTAGATTCCTGATATATTCTGGACACAGCTCTAAATCACAATGTTTTCCTCATTTGATCCATAGTTGTTCATATTTCTGTTTGCAAAGTCCACATTAAATTTCTGATAGTCAATGAACATGAAGCCAGAAAGGGTTAACATACCAAAAATGAGTGGCTGAGTAGCCACTAAAGATAACCTGAGTTCTTTGTCCGAGTATCAGGACCTTGAGCTACCATTCTCCACTGCTTAATAGTAATTTGTCCGAGTATCAGAAACAACATCCCGCATACGCTGCATCCCCGAATATCCACCTAGGTGCATTACCTTTTCCCTTGACAAATTCTAATCACTCGTGACCTGCATTCAGAAGATTTGTAAGATCACATACATGAGACATCGTAAATCATTTTATTCAAAGTACCTAATAAAATTCATCCACTTCAACCTAAACCTGAACCTATTATGCAACACTTGGTTCGTTTTAATTGGGTGTGAAAGACGGCTTCCCAGGATCTAACATCTCGCAAAGCTTGCTAAATAAAGCTTATTACCCAGCAAATGCATCATAAGGTGTGTACACAACCCTCCCGATGGTGAAATCAGTTCCAATGGTAGAGTCTCTTCCAATGGTGAAATAGCTTTGGCATTTGACGGCCTGCACCATTCAAGTAAATGAAAAAAAGAGTGAGTTTCATACACTATTAAAACTTAATTGGAAATATGTTTATAAATGAGATTGTCTTACTGATAATCTCTTTAAAATTGGTTGTCATAGGTTTCCGATTGCAAGTTTTTACAAAGGAAGTATATGGGATCGCTTATCCAACCTAAAAATGTCTATAAGCTACTATTCAAAACGTTTATAAGTAATGGCAATACTGTTATTTTTCTGATTAATTAGCTGCAAAGTGAAGAAGTAAATTTTATGAAAATTTATGGGTCACTTCGAGTTTTATCTATAACGTGTCAAATGTGTTAAGCTTAAAAAATAAAGGGTCGACCGGGCCAAATGGGCTGGAAATCATGAAATGCATTGCAATGCATATAGAACATTCTAAATCGCTTTCTTACAATATTAATATAAATTTCTGATCCATTTTATTTTATTATAGTAAAAAACCTTCATAAATTCAAAAATCACATCATTCTTCATGTTCACGCATCTATTACAACCACTGTGTGGCTTATGAAAGTCTAAATGAAAGATATGTATAGCAAACTCACTTGTGTTAGTACGCGATTCTCTAAATACCATGAGTACACGTAACAACCACCATGAAGAGTGAAAAGGATCATTGTTAGATGTCCCAACCATATATGATATCGAGTTGCATGCTCAAAAGGGATACTTATAAGACGTAGGAGAATCGATCCCCTTGCAACCGGTAGAAACATAAACGCTATGCAAATCAATCCAATACTAACGCTTTATATTATATAAAAAACTATACTGAAATCATGGGTTCATAAGAACAAAGTGAACTTAGCATAAACATTAATGTGGTAAGCAACCAACCAATTTGGCAATGGATACTTACATAAAGGTTAGGCAATTAGCTCATACCGGAATTCTGTTGGGACATTTCTTCTTATCCTTGAAGCCTCGGCATGCGTCTATTCTAAAATAGTGAGACTGAAATAGCACAATCTGCTACTATTATAATAGGCATCACAAATGAGTCAAATAAAATTTACCTTCCATCTATAATACGTTTAAATTTGTATACCTCCTACTGAAGTTCAAGTCGAGAACTGCCTTTGCCAGTTTGTATATGGTGTCAGCCCGTGAAGTTTGTTGGCCTCGCTGCACCTGAATAACATTTATCCGCTTTAATTACAGAGGTTCATGTATATAAAATGAAACCTTTATTTGAAAGCATGTCAAAATAAAGTAAATGAACTTACCAAGTTTGAATTACTATGCACGCATCAACAATAGCTCCAGCAATTTGAATAGCGGCTCCTTCCTACAAATCAACCGTTATCTACGTTAACAATAATCCATAAATCATGATTCAGTCTTTATTACAAAAACCTTAAAATTAACAAAAAACTAAATAACATGTATTTTTTTAAGTTAAAACAAAATTGATCAAAATTAAAAATAAACAAATTAAACCCATAACTACTAAAGGCACAAAAGCTTATTTTGTTTGGCCTTATGAGCTACTACGTATCATTGTTGTGTCATTAATATATTTTTTGTATATAAAGAATATATAACTGTATCAACTCTTTGGCAAAGCTAATGGCTTTAGCTTTAAAGGTTACATAAATTGTATAATATCACTAACCCTCATGAGTGAATTCTTCATAACCGCTGATATTTTTGCTTACAGTTTATCCAACAAATAGGCAACAGTTGTACCTGCTCGTGCGCGTACCCGCCTTTGCGGGACAGCAGGTGTGGGCGTAGTATGCATACCTTACTTAGAGAGATACTACGTACTTATACCAAAGATAATTTACACAGCAAGGCGTGCTAATCCTTTAATGGTTTTCATTTGACTTGTTCAAATCATATAAATATCTGCTCTTTCAAGGAGGCTGATGTCAAACAATTACAAATGTAGTAATATCATAGCTAATTTGAATCATAATCAAAACTAATAATATAACTATAACTCCATTTAACTTATTAGCTAATATCACATTCATGTAAACATACAGTATACGTATATGTAAATGTATATTAACAATTAGTTGAAAAGAAAGCTTGAAGCTCCAAAGCTTTACGATAATACATCATTCCTCTAACTGCCATATCAAGGAAAGCTTGAAGCTCCAAAGCTTTAGATCAGCACACCGCTGGTGTTAAGTTTATTACACCATGTTCAGTAACGATGGTACCATAATATTACAAACAACCATAGTATACATATGTATCTAAATTTAAACATGATATGATGACTTCCAGCATGAAGGGTTCTGCCATTTTACATGACACATCCGATGGAGAATGAAATTATTTATTACCTGACAAAAGAAGCTATTCGAACAGTAGCAGATGTAGCATTATTACAACTAAAACTAATCAATTATTTATTCTTCTTGTTGTTAAAAGGAAGAAAAGAATACAGATGAGTGTGGTTATAGAAGAAGCAAAATAAAACATTAAACAAATAAACTTTTACGTTGTAACACCCCCAATTCATGATGCAGCGGAATTCAACTTGGGTGTTACTCGATGGCACAACAGTCATAATAATAGAAAACGATCTCTAAACGAATCGTAATAAAAAGAGTTGTCATTCATATTTATTCAAATATATCAAAGTTTACATAGTGAGGTCCCAAAATGATCCATTATTTCAAAACACATCAATATAAAGTCTATGATGTTTTTATTGAATGACATAATAGTTTATAGCCTTCTTCCTTCGGTACGTGCCCTTCCCGCTCCATTCTTGATTATCATGGACCTGAAATACATGCTTAAGAGGTCAACACAAAGGTTGAGTGAAATTCATAGAGTTTGTTTAACGGTTGAACACAATATGTTGGTAGTAATGAGTTAATTAGACTCATACTCATGTTAGAAAACAAAACAGTTATTATTATGTACTAAGCTCATGCAACCAATACGTTAACGGGTACCAATATCAATCGGCGGTTATGTTGCCCCGGTAAGTACTTTGCCGTCATACTTAATGTTCAAATATAGTGCATTCGTTTGAACTAATCTGCTCAAACAAATGGGATTCGTCAATCCCAATAGGCCTATTCACAATACTCGCGCTCACTAATACTAGTGATTAAATGGTTCATGATGGGGCCTAGGATTGGCAAGGTAGGTACTTAGTAATAATAAAACAATCAGGCAGCATACAGTTTCAAAGCATTGTGTTCGGTTTAAAAGTAGCATGTATTTCCCCCAAGGGTTTGTAAAACATTAAAGTAATGTAAGGTGGGGCTATGAACTCACCTTAAGTACGATAGCAAATAATGAAGGTGATGATCGGATCGTGTAGGTTTCTACGAGCAACCTATAATAGAATGTTGCGACTTAGGATTTGTGTAAAGAATATTAAGTAGTGCCTATATATATATCTTGCATTTAGTCCATGATGAGGTATGATGTATATTTGTAAGTCTTTGTAAGAAAGGTTTATGAACATGTATGTTTTGGTATATCGTTTACTACCGTTCGGGCTAACATATTTCAGAAGTCATGTTAGTAAGCGTTCGAGGAGCCAGGACACTTTAATTCGTAAATCCACAACTCATCTCGACGGCTTACATAATGAACTCCTCACATGAAGCTCCCTACTATTGTAGTAGTTGATAAAGTATATAGATATAAGTTTTGATCCGAAAAAGTTACATGTCCGATATTTGTATAAACTTAGGAAAGTTTATAGTACATGAAGATTGTTATTAGGGGTAGTTTTATAAGTCTTGTGTGACCATTTGTCTTGGTAAAATCTCATGGTTTCCTTTTAGGTGAAGTAGATACAAATTGCTTGTTCATGTTATCGCCAATTTCATTGTTTCATGTTTACGCCTTTGTAAGTTGGTTTGGTCATTTCGTCATGGCCTAGCCATGACCTTTGGTCCTTGTTCCAAGGTCATGATACACAACCTTGGCTCTAGCCATGGTGGGGGTCTTGGTTATAGGTCATAATACCTTTTATTCCTTTGAAAGTATGACAATAACTTAGTGACTTAAAATATGTAAATAGCTGTTAAGAAACTGAGAAATATCTCACTCAGAAGGCGTTTTCAAGGCTTGAGCCTCTTTATTCCTGAATGAAAACGTGATTCCGGACAACTTTCGTGTTTTAACTTTTTCATGAATCGGACCAGAAAGGCCTCTTTTTGCGTGTTTTAGGTTCTGTCACAGAAACATTTAGGCAGATTTGCCGGAAATCTTTGGTAATTTCAAATCGCCATAACTTTTGACTCGTTTACTCTTTTTAGGTGGTTCAAATTGCTATGGTTTTATTTTTAAGTCCTCTACTGTAATATGTAATAATCCAATATAAAATTTTTACCATTTTGATCAGGTTATACCAAGATATTCACTAGTTTGCTTGTTTTAGTAACTTGTTTCAATAATTCATTACAACAACATCTTTTACTCATCATGATACATCATGGACATAATTACAACACATAATATAGCAAAGATAACATGTAAATGATATGAACATGAAAATTTAACAAGAAACATGTTAGGTTTAGGCTTACAACTTTAGGCTTTCTAATTAAAGAAAGGAGTAACTAGTAAGGAAATGGACTTTGATAGACTTGCTTCAACCCTTATTCACTTCATGCAACCTTTCTACCCTTGGTATTCTTGAAAGATGGATGATGAGGATTGAGGTGAATTGAGTGGATTTAAACTCAAGAGAAATCACCAAGTATACTAGGGTTATGGAAGTGTTTGGTGAATGATAACTTAACTAGGGTTTCTATCTTGAATAAGCACTTGATCCTTGCTAGAAATTAGAAAGAAATAAGCTAAGTGTGAGATGTTGTGGTGGGTTGTGATGGCCGGCCAAGGAAGGGGGGGGGGGGGAAGGGGGTATTTATAGTCTCTTGAGGAGGTTACAAAATGGACTAGTCAAAGGCTTCCTTGGTACACTTCAACACATGGAACACATCTAAGACCTCAAGACACAAGATCAAGCCACGCAAGGGTGTGACTCCCCCCCCTATGGCGGTTCACAAAGGGATAAGGGGGGAGGTGGCTTGGCTTGGGAAAATATCTAGATATTAGATGCATTTTTGACTCCGGGAAATGCCAACCGTAAATGATTAGGCCTCAAAACGTAAAACCGGGTGTCGTAAAATTATGAAACTTTAAAGTATTGTTAGAAATGTTCATAAGTCCCATAATAAAATATAAAATGGGTGATAAGTTCCATTTGGGTGGTAAAACCTGCTAAAAGCTGGAAATACGGGTCTAAAACGCGTAATACGTAAAATGTACGAATATTGCGTAAAACTGAGAAAAGTAAAATGTTACTTTTCTAATATACTAAAAATGATTTAAAATGATTTATAATGTCTAGACTGGGCTCAGTCTGGTGTCGGTTGGTCTTAAATGTCTTTTAGACATCAAACCGGAAGCCTAAAAGTCACGAGATGACTTATAAAATCAAAGAATGATTTTTAGTCAATGGAGGAGGGAAAAATATGTTGACTTATTTTAATAAGTTGAAAGCTCAAATCATCTTAGAAACGCGGTGCAGGTAAAGGCTAGGGTTACGGCTGAGTAAAAACGCGTAAAACTGAAAATTCCAGTTTTTCACGGCCGAAGTTTATTTGGGCCATGATTTTTCTCAGTCATGATTTATTCTCAAATAAATCATGAATGTGTTAAACATTTTTCTGATGTGGGGTCACCTGACGGGATCAAATTTCGTTGTGCGGAGAATTTCTGAATGACGTTTTGCCCTAAAACGGGTAATTCTATGTAATTCCTTAATAACTTTCACGAAACTGATCTGACGAATGTCAAACATTTAATTTGCCATGGAAATGATTTATCACTCGAGAATATGAAATAAAAATCAACTTTCGGGAAAATTTCAGAAAGAAATGAATAGTAACATGAATAGTAAAATTTTCCGAAAATAGAAATTAACCTTAATTTGCGAATTGTTACAGTCTCCACCCCATATGAGAGCTCCGTCCCGGAGATCAATTAGCGTTGGAGGTAGAAGCTTCGTTGGTAAAAAGATGTGGGTATTTCTTACGTATCTGGTCCTCTCGTTCCCATGTGTATTCAGGACCACGTCGTGAGTTCCAACGAACTTTGATAATTGGTATTCGGCTTTGTTTGAGTTGTTTGACCTCTCGGTCCATGATTTCTACGGGTTCCTCAACAAATTGAAGATCGTCATTGAGTTGAATTTCATCGAGTGGAATCACGAGTGATTCATCCGATAAACATTTCTTTAGGTTAGATACATGGAAAGTGGGGTGTACACTACTGAGTTCTGATGGAAGCTCAAGTCTGTACGCCACAGGACCAACCCTGGCTAGGATTTTGAATGGTCCGATGTATCTTGGGTTTAGTTTTCCTCGTTTGCCGAATCGTATCAAGCCTTTCCAAGGCGATACCTTTAGCATAACCCTATCTCCGACTTGGAATTCTAGGGGTCTGCGTCGTGTGTCGGCATAACTTTTCTATCGATCTCTTGCGGCTTGTAACCGATTTTTGATTTGTACAATCTTGTCCGTTGTTTCACGGATGAGTTCTGGTCCAGTGAGTTGAACTTCTCCCACTTCAGCCCAACAAGCAGGTGAACGACACTTTCGACCATAAAGTGCTTCAAATGGAGCTGCTTGAATACTTGTATGATAGCTGTTGTTGTAGGAAAATTCGACTAATGGTAGATGAGTATCCCATCCTTTTCCAAAATCTATTATACAAGCTCGAAGCATGTCTTCAAGTGTTTGAATGGTTCGTTCACTCTGACCATCGGTCTGAGGGTGGTATGCTGTACTCATGTCTAGATTTGTTCCAAAGGCGCCTTGGAGTGACTGCCAGAAATTGGAAGTAAATCTACCATCTCTGTCGGATATGATGGATATCGGTGCACCATGTCTTGAGACTATTTCTTTGACGTACAGTCGGGTTAGTTGTTCCATTTTGTAAGTCTCCTTGATTGGTATAAAGTGTGCGGATTTTGTGAGACGATCAACTATGACCCAGATGGAGTCATAACCGCTTGATGTCTTTGGGAGCTTGGTAATGAAGTCCATAGTAATTCTTTCCCATTTCCAGGTAGGAATTTCTGGTTGTTGCAATGGACCGGATGGTTTTTGGTGTTCGGCTTTTACTTTGGAGCAGGTAAGACATTTGCTAACGTATGTTGCAATGTCGGCTTTCATGTTCGGCCACCAATAGAGTAACTTAAGATCATGATACATTTTATCAGATCCTGGATGTATGGAGTATTTAGACTTGTGTGATTCATGCATGATCAAGTCTCGTAGGCCACCAAAAAGTGGTAACCAACTTCGACCTTGGAAGCATAGAGTTCCATCTGAACGGGTTTCGAATTTCTTTTGTATCATGCCATCCAACCTTTCCTTTTGGATGTCTTCTTGTTTCACCGCCTCAGCTTGAGCGTGAAGGATTTGAGTAGGAAAGTTTGAATTTATGGTTAAGACTAAGGCTCGGACTCGTAGTGGTTTAACCCGTTCCTTTCGGCTCAGGGCGTCGGCTACTACGTTTGCCTTTCCTGGGTGATAACGAATGTCGCAGTCATAATCACTAAGTAATTCCAACCAACGACGTTGTCTCATGTTTAGTTCTTTTTGGTCCAAAATGTGTTGTAGACTTTTATGATCGGTGTACACAGTACATCTAGTACCGTATAGATAGTGTCTCCAGATTTTTAGTGCAAAGACCACAGCTCCTAACTCTAAGTCATGAGTGGTGTAATTTTCCTCATGAACCTTGAGTTGTCTTGATGCATAAGCCATGACCTTATCGCGTTGCATCAATACGGCACCTAACCCCTGGTGCGATGCATCACAATAGACTACAAAATCTTCTATCCCATCGGGCAATGCTAGGATAGGAGCACTACAAAGTTTCTGTTTGAGGGTTTGGAAAGCTTTTTCTTCGTTTTCATCCCACACGTATTTCTTGTCTTTCTGAGTTAGCTTAGTCAAAGACTTTGCTATTGAGGAAAATCCTTCAATAAACCTTCGGTAATACCCGGCTAAACCCAGAAATTGCCGAATTTCTGTAGGTGTGGTAGGTGTTGGCCAGTTTTTGATAGCTTCAATTTTAGCGGGATCGACATGTAAACCGGTCTTGTCAATCACATGCCCAAGGAATTGTACGGATTGAATCCGAAATTCGCATTTGGAAAACTTTGCATACAATTTCTCTTCCTTGAGTAGTCCTAAAATTGTTCTAAGGTGTTCTTTGTGTTCCTCTTCGTTTTTGGAATAAATGAGAATGTCGTCTATGAATACGATCACGAATTTGTCCAAATATGGTTTACACACCCGATTCATGAGATCCATGAATACTGCCGGTGCATTTGTTAACCCAAAGGGCATCACTTGGAATTCGTGGTGACCATATCGTGTCCTAAAGGCTGTTTTTGGAATGTCTTCATCACGAACTCTAACTTGGTGGTAACCTGAACGTAGGTCGATTTTTGAGTAATAGGTTGAACCTTGTAATTGATCGAATAAATCATCAATTCTTGGTAGTGGGTATCGGTTCTTTATGGTTAATTTGTTTAGTTCACGATAGTCAATACACATGCGTAATGACCCGTCTTTCTTTTTCACGAATAAAACTGGAGCTCCTCAAGGTGAGGAACTGGGTTGAATAAATCCCTTGTCCGAAAGTTCTTGTAATTGATTTGATAGCTCTTGCATCTCTGAAGGTGCTAGCCGGTATGGTGCGCGGGCAACTGGCGCCGCTCCTGGTATTAAATCAATTCTGAACTCTATTTGACGATTTGGTGGTAGTCCGGGTAAGTCTTCTGGAAAGACTTCAGGAAACTCGCGGGCAATAGGAACATCTTCGAGACGTTTTTCATCGGATTTCTTTTCTGTTACGTGGGCTAAGAAAGCATAACATCCTTTCTCAATGTACTTCATGGTTTTGATACATGAGATGATGTTTATTCGAGTTCCACTTTGATCACCACGAATGATCAAAGTTTCATTGTCACATGGAATGTGCACAACTCTTTCACCACAAATAATGTTAGCTTGATGTTTAGACAACCAATCCATGCCAATAACAACATCGAAACTTCCGAGTTCGATTGGCATAAGATTGATGTTAAAGGGGTGGTCTAAGAGATTAAGGGTATAGTTTGGGATTACGGTATTGGTATTTACTAAGTCACCGGTAGCTAGCTCAACATTATAACTAGTGGTTAAAGTGATTGATGGAATATCAAGTAAAGGCGCAATTCTAGTAGATATAAAGCTCATATCAGCACCAGAATCGAATAATACTTTAACAGGAATATTATTGAGTAAGAACGTACCGGTAACCATGTTCGGGTCCTGGTGTGGTTCTTCTTTTCCCATGACGTAGGCCCTACCACGAGCACCTCCGCCTTGGGGTCCTTGGTTTTGAGGACAGTTGTTCTTGTAGTGTCCCCTTTCACCACACCCGAAACATGTGACTATGGGCTGTGTGTTAGCCCCAGTAGCTATACCCTTGCCTCTACAATCTTTGGCAAGATGTCCGGGCTTTTGGCACTTGTGACATTTGGCCGGGCAAGGACCTTCGTGATGGTAATTGCGCTTGGTACATTGTGGTTGATTACCCACGTACCTACCACCAGCTGGTGCAGCAACATAAGCCGTCGCGGCTTCCTGTCTCTTGTTCTGTTGATTGTGGTGGTTGTTGTTTCAGGTTTGGTTGTTGTTGTTGTTGTTGTTATTCCCACGGTTACCATCATATGGTCGTTTGTTGTTGTTGTTCTTGTTGTTGTTGTTGTTACGGTAGTTGGAATTGTTGGGATTGTTGGCATTGCTGTTGTTGGTGTTGTTGGTGTTGTTGTTGGTGTTGAGGTTGTTTTGATTGCGGGTTTCCGACATACGTACCACTTGATCCATGAGGCTACGGGACATCCGCATAGCCTCATCTAGTTCTTTGGGATTTGCCGAAGTCACATTCCCCTGTATGCTTGATGGTAGACCCCAAATATACCTTTCCAACAATTTTTCCTTTGGGGAAACCATTGCTGGACAAAGTATCCTCAGTTCCTGGAATCTACGGTTGTAGGTCATGATATCATTTCCCTTAACCGTAAGATCCCAGAACTCAACTTCCAACTTTTGTATCTCACTGCGTGGACAGTATTCCTTGACCATCATTTGTTTCAAATTAGCCCAAGTAATTTTGTAGGCATTCTCAATGCCCATGGGTTGAGCAATTGAGTTCCACCAGGACAAGGCCTCATTCAACAGAGTACTTGTGGCATACTGGACTTTATCCCCCTCGATACATTTACTAACAATGAACACCGATTCCGCCTTTTCGACCCAACGGGTCAAACCCACAGCCCCTTCAGTACCCTTGAATTTGAGGGGTTCACATTTCAGGTAGGAAATGAACGAGCAACCCTTTGGTACATTGGTCACCGGAGGGGTAGGTCCTCCAAGGTTAAGACTGGCAATTCTGGCAGCCTCTGCAGCTATAGCAGCTTCCGCAGCAGTGGCGGCTTCTGCGGCTGCTGCAGCATCAGCGGCTGCTACAGCATCAGCAGCACCAGTAGCTGTGTCGGCTTCGGCAGCTGCTGCAGCTGCTGCAGCTACGGCTGCTCTTTCCGCGATAAGTGCTGCATTGACACTATCCTTTACCAGTTTGCGGATGGCGGCTTGCGTCATCGTTGGTGGTGGGGTCTTTTTCTTTGGCGCCATGGTTCTATTGTTCAAAAGATACGTTGTAATTAGAGAGTTGTGAAATGAGCACAATTTGATAAGGATGATAGGATAATAATGTTGAAACTTAGAAACATAACACATGATAGTATATAAAACAAGAGTTTTATTTATATAACGTTGATTACAAAATCGAACTTATTACAAGTTCATTCAAAACTTACTAACTGATACTTTCAGTTAGTAATTACAACGTTGTACTAAAGATAACTAGTATTATAACACTAGTCTAACGTCGGTTGGGAGGTTGTCGTAGTCCGGACGGATTATTAATTCCGCGTGTTGCTAACACATCGACACTTTCATTCGGACGGTATTCTTTGACATCCTTTCGGTATAGCCTTTGTTGTATGGAACTCATTTGAGTTTGCATTCCACACAAATCATTCCTAAGTTGATACCTATCAAAGTTTGCAACATCTAACCGGATTTCGGCGGTATTTAGGCGGTGAAGTAGTTTATGAATTTGTACCGCATCCTGTTCTTGGGCCCTCTCAACCAAAGTGAGTCTATCCTTGACATTATCCAAGCCAGTCAAAGGATTTAAGACTACTTCCCCAACATGAGTCGAGTCACTCTTCACGTAGCTCATGTCAAGCTTAAACCAATATAGGTCGTCTCGAGCATTCATGGCATCCATTCTAGCAGAATTTACATTGGACATACATTCGTGCATTTGACTTGCCATACATTTAACTTTGAGTTGGGTTAGGTTGAGAGCTTGTTTCAAAGAGTAGATTTCGTATTGAGCTGAGTTTGCGAACATATGTGTAGATGTAGATGTTCCACCGGTTTGGTGAGTAGAATTCGGAACTTGAGCTGGAGTGGTATGGTTAGATTCGGATGAAATTGGTGAAACCGGAGGTGGAGATGTCAATGGTGATAGATGTGGCACTACTAATAGTTCCTCCGCTTCCTCATCGATGCCTTCGATGTCAACATCCATTTCAGGATCCTCTTCGTACTCATCGATGTTTATTTCCATATCCATTTCAGGATCTTCATCCGAATCTACATCTAGATCCTCATAAGGTTCTTCCTCGTCGTCGTAATCAATTGGTTCAAAATAAGGATCATCGGGTCCGGGAAGAATTGGTAAATACTCAGGCATAGCAGGAAGATGATCGGGAGATGGAGGTGCGGACATGATGTCTACAATTAGTATTTCGATGTCAAAATAAATCAAATGTTTATGGAAAATGCTCAAACTAAGGAAATGTGCATATGACAATATACAAATATGTTCATGTAGCATAACATGTGTAATAAGTCCATAATCTTCTGGAGGATGGAAGGCACGAAGAGCGGAAGGCTATAAAAATGTTTTTGCTTGTTATTGTAGTTATAGTTTAGGTCTCACTTAGACCCGTTTCTCTATAACCATGGCTCTGGTACCAATCTGTAACACCCCCAATTCATGATGCAGCGGAATTCAACTTGGGTGTTACTCGATGGCACAACAGTCATAATAATAGAAAACGATCTCTAAACGAATCGTAATAAAAAGATTTGTCATTCATATTTATTCAAATATATCAAAGTTTACATAGTGAGGTCCCAAAATGATCCATTGTTTCAAAAGACATCAATATAAAGTCTATGATGTTTTTATTGAATGACATAATAGTTTATAGCCTTCTTCCTTCGGTACGTGCCCTTCCCGCTCCATTCTTGATTATCATGGACCTGAAATACATGCTTAAGAGGTCAACACAAAGGTTGAGTGAAATTCATAGAGTTTGTTTAACGGTTGAACACAATATGTTGGTAGTAATGAGTTAATTAGACTCATACTCATGTTAGAAAACAAAACAGTTATTATTATGTACTAAGCTCATGCAACCAATACGTTAACGGGTACCAATATCAATCGGCGGTTATGTTGCCCCGGTAAGTACTTTGCCGTCATACTTAATGTTCAAATATAGTGCATTCGTTTGAACTAATCTGCTCAAACAAATGGGATTCGTCAATCCCAATAGGCCTATTCACAATACTCGCGCTCACTAATACTAGTGATTAAATGGTTCATGATGGGGCCTAGGATTGGCAAGGTAGGTACTTAGTAATAATAAAACAATCAGGCAGCATACAGTTTCAAAGCATTGTGTTCGGTTTAAAAGTAGCATGTATTTCCCCCAAGGGTTTGTAAAACATTAAAGTAATGTAAGGTGGGGCTATGAACTCACCTTAAGTACGATAGCAAATAATGAAGGTGATGATCGGATCGTGTAGGTTTCTACGAGCAACCTATAATAGAATGTTGCGACTTAGGATTTGTGTAAAGAATATGAAGTAGTGCCTATATATATATCTTGCATTTAGTCCATGATGAGGTATGATGTATATTTGTAAGTCTTTGTAAGAAAGGTTTATGAACATGTATGTTTTGGTATATCGTTTACTACCGTTCGGGCTAACATATTTCAGAAGTCATGTTAGTAAGCGTTCGAGGAGCCAGGACACTTTAATTCGTAAATCCACAACTCATCTCGACGGCTTACATAATGAACTCCTCACATGAAGCTCCCTACTATTGTAGTAGTTGATAAAGTATATAGATATAAGTTTTGATCCGAAAAAGTTACATGTCCGATATTTGTATAAACTTAGGAAAGTTTATAGTACATGAAGATTGTTATTAGGGGTAGTTTTATAAGTCTTGTGTGACCATTTGTCTTGGTAAAATCTCATGGTTTCCTTTTAGGTGAAGTAGATACAAATTGCTTGTTCATGTTATCGCCAATTTCATTGTTTCATGTTTACGCCTTTGTAAGTTGGTTTGGTCATTTCGTCATGGCCTAGCCATGACCTTTGGTCCTTGTTCCAAGGTCATGATACACAACCTTGGCTCTAGCCATGGTGGGGGTCTTGGTTATAGGTCATAATACCTTTTATTCCTTTGAAAGTATGACAATAACTTAGTGACTTAAAATATGTAAATAGCTGTTAAGAAACTGAGAAATATCTCACTCAGAAGGCATTTTCAAGGCTTGAGCCTCTTTGTTCCTGAATGAAAACGTGATTCCGGACAACTTTCGTGTTTTAAATTTTTCATGAATCAGACCAGAAAGGCCTCTTTTTGCGTGTTTTAGGTTCTGTCACAGAAACATTTAGGCAGATTTGCCGGAAATCTTTGGTAATTTCAAATCGCCATAACTTTTGACTCGTTTACTCTTTTTAGGTGGTTCAAATTGCTATGGTTTTCTTTTTAAGTCCTCTACTGTAATATGTAATAATCCAATATAAAATTTTTACCATTTTGATCAGGTTATACCAAGATATTCACTAGTTTGCTTGTTTTAGTAACTTGTTTCTATAATTCATTACAACAACATCTTTTACTCATCATGATACATCATGGACATAATTACAACACATAATATAGCAAAGATAACATGTAAATGATATGAACATGAAAATTTAACAAGAAACATGTTAGGTTTAGGCTTACAACTTTAGGCTTTCTAATTAAAGAAAGGAGTAACTAGTAAGGAAATGGACTTTGATAGACTTGCTTCAACCCTTATTCACTTCATGCAACCTTTCTACCCTTGGTATTCTTGAAAGATGGATGATGAGGATTGAGGTGAATTGAGTGGATTTAAACTCAAGAGAAATCACCAAGTATACTAGGGTTATGGAAGTGTTTGGTGAATGATAACTTAACTAGGGTTTCTATCTTGAATAAGCACTTGATCCTTGCTAGAAATTAGAAAGAAATAAGCTAAGTGTGAGATGTTGTGGTGGGTTGTGATGGCCGGCCAAGGAAGGGGGGTGGGGGGGGGGGAGGGGGTATTTATAGTCTCTTGAGGAGGTTACAAAATGGACTAGTCAAAGGCTTCCTTGGTACACTTCAACACATGGAACACATCTAAGACCTCAAGACACAAGATCAAGCCACACAAGGGTGTGACTCCCCCCCCCTATGGCGGTTCACAAAGGGATAAGGGGGGAGGTGGCTTGGCTTGGGAAAATATCTAGATATTAGATGCATTTTTGACTCCGGGAAATGCCAACCGTAAATGATTAGGCCTCAAAACGTAAAACCGGGTGTCGTAAAATTATGAAACTTTAAAGTATTGTTAGAAATGTTCATAAGTCCCATAATAAAATATAAAATGGGTGATAAGTTCCATTTGGGTGGTAAAACCTGCTAAAAGCTGGAAATACGGGTCTAAAACGCGTAATACGTAAAATGTACGAATATTGCGTAAAACTGAGAAAAGTAAAATGTTACTTTTCTAATATGCTAAAAATGATTTAAAATGATTTATAATGTCTAGACTGGGCTCAGTCTGGTGTCGGTTGGTCTTAAATGTCTTTTAGACATCAAACCGGAAGCCTAAAAATCACGAGATGACTTATAAAATCAAAGAATGATTTTTAGTCAATGGAGGAGGGAAAAATATGTTGACTTATTTTAATAAGTTGAAAGCTCAAATCATCTTAGAAACGCGGTGCAGGTAAAGGCTAGGGTTACGGCTGAGTAAAAACGCGTAAAACTGAAAATTCCAGTTTTTCACGGCCGAAGTTTATTTGGGCCATGATTTTTCTCAGTCATGATTTATTCTCAAATAAATCATGAATGTGTTAAACATTTTTCTGATGTGGGGTCACCTGACGGGATCAAATTTCGTTGTGCGGAGAATTTCTGAATGACGTTTTGCCCTAAAACGGGTAATTCTATGTAATTCCTTAATAACTTTCACGAAACTGATCTGACGAATGTCAAACATTTAATTTGCCATGGAAATGATTTATCACTCGAGAATATGAAATAAAAATCAACTTTCGGGAAAATTTCAGAAAGAAATGAATAGTAAAATTTTCCGAAAATAGAAATTAACCTTAATTTGCGAATTGTTACATACGTGGTTTTATGTAACGATCATGATCTAATATTAGGGTTTTGAGAAATTTGATTGTATCATCGTGTATTGTTTTATTGCGTGCTTAGGAGGTCTTTTGCGATCCAGTGAATGATGGTATTAGGTTAACATATAAGTCTGTTGCTATAATTAAGGATTAAATATATATCAAATTTGAAATCCATTCCGAATATGAGTTTATAGATTTGGATTTTCAATACATAATCAAAAAATCTGTTGGTCTATTGGATATCATGTTTGTTAATATTGCAAACAACCAAGTTCGAATCCCTCATTTGTCATTTTTTAACTAATTAATCCGAAATTTACATCCAAAAATTGCTTATGTGGACAGTAACTGTCATGACTAACTAATTAATCTGAAATTTACATCCAAAAATTGCTTATGTGGACAGTAATTGTGATGACATGGTAGAAATTGAATTACATGGCAATGACTGGACAATGAGGTGGCAATACGCGTGTAACGCCTCCTGTTATATATAATGTAGAGATATATATATATATATATATATATATATATATATATATATATATATATATATATAGTAAAGATCATTTGAGGACCAAACTTTTTTTACATACCAAGGTACTAATCTCCACCCTCTATCTTCCCTCCATCTTTATTTGATCTAATGGATGAGATTAATCCCAACAATTTAAAAAACCCACTTTCATCCTTTTTTTTTCAAATATTAATATCTTTCAAACCGTTAATCGTTAAGCGAAAAAAAATATACCGTTACGACGAGCATTTAATTATCTTTCTATAGATAGGCTAATTGATATATTTTCGACAAAAAGTTTTTTTTCATTTTTTTCACGTTTTTTTTTCGTGGCCGAAAAAATCATATATGATATTACATATAATATCATATATGATATTACATATCATATATGATATGTAATATCATATATGATATGTAATATCATATATGATATTATATGTAAAATCATATATGATATTGCATATCATATATGATATGCAATATCATATATGATTTTTTATATAATATCATATATGATATTATATGTAATATCATATATGATATTGTATATCATATATGATATGCAATATCATATATGATTTTTTTTTTCGGCCAGGAAAAAAAAACGTGAAAAAAATGATTTTTTTTTTTTCGAAAATATATCAAATTGCCCGTCTATAGAAAGATAATTAAATGCCCGTCGCGATGGTGTAATTATTTTCGCTTAACGATTAACGGTTTAAGAGATATTTAAATTATAAAAAATGGGTGAAATAATAAAATCCTTTTAATCTCAACCATTGATTTCCTTTTTAGATGGATGGTGGGGATGAGTCCCTTGGTATGTGAGGAATGTTTGGTTTGTAATATAACTCGACTCATATATATATATATATATATATATATATATATATATATATATATATATATATATATATATATATATATCACATCTTAAGTCATAAACTTCATCAGGTAACTATTAATAAGGAAATTGATTTGAATCATGTAATTTATTCATATACTTATAAAATTATCAAGTATATGTAAGCATGTATCTCCCCCAATGAGTTAAAAACAAGTATTGAAAATGGGGCTATGACTCACCTTGATTGATAATGGAATGATGAAAAGTAAAGTTGGATGAGATTATGAGAATGGTTATGGAAACGTCTTTAATACGGAACTTGATAAATAAATTTATCTGAGAATCTAACCAAATACTATTTGGTAAATGAATAACGATTAATCGTTAAGATGAAAAGATGATACGCGAATGAAATTATTATGTTTATAATAGTATGACGAGATATTATTTCTAAAGTTTTCTTTATTTAATAATGATGATATTAATACGTAAAGATAATTAGTTAAATGTCGTTATATATATTATTAACGTAAAATAACTAATATATAAATAAAATGTAATGAAAATGCATATGACGTGATAGGGTGACGTAAAATAGAAAATAAAATAAGAATTTCAAATATAATATGTTGGTCCTTGTCCTTTTTCAGTTTTTACACTTTTTATACTAACGACGTTAGCGTTACACCGTTAGTCCTTTATATATAAAATTTATATCTATAGTCCTCTAAATTGTCCAATAACCAATTCTGAGCTTGGTAAATGATAAGTTGTCATTTTATAACCTATAGTTTCTGTTTTTACTGTTCCAGTCCTAAGTTTTAACAGTTTGGCAGTTTTAGTCCCTGAAGGTGTCTTCGCGTTACATTTTTAGTCCAAATGTACAAAAATTATGAGAAAAATTATATAAAAATTTCCGAAGCTTATTTAATTAATAACAAGCTTATTTCAACATCTTATATGGTAAAATAGCTTATTTTTATATAAATGGGCCTTAACGAATCAAAACAATGGCCCGTTAAAAAATTTAGAGGCGAGTGCATGAAAATAGTTTTGGGCCTGAACTTGAGATATTTTTGTGATTCTAAAAATATATCATATGGGCCTGGTGGGCTGTTTATTCACAAGGTCTTATTGGGCTCAATATAAGCCCAATCGAGTTTTAGTTATTTTCTGAAAATGAATGCCAAAAATTTTCTAGTGAATGTTGTTGATATAAATAATGTATAAAAACGTTATTAATATATTTCGATATCCTTAAGTTTTGACGTTCACAAAATATAAGAACATTAAATGCAAAGTGAATACGTAAACAAGTTTTAAGCAAGTTTATATCATCTCATCCAACATAATCACCTAAGGTATGAATAAACAAGTGACTAATACATTTTATGATCAAAGGGATGTTTATTTAAATAATACAAAGTTTATAAAATTAAATAAACTTATTATATATTTTTGAAAAATATTTTTGGTAATAAAGGAAAATGTTTTATTCATAATAAATATATGAATTCAAAATTTTAACCAAAATCAGTTAGTTTTTCACCAAATAAACTTTCCCCAGAAAAAGACAAGAAAACTGCAGTTTTCGTCTGGGCGGCCCCCTTAATTGTAAGGGCGGCCCCTTAATTTTAAGGGGGCCGGCACACAATTAAGGGGACCGGCCACGCTCCCCTGTCAGATTCTGTCAGAAATTTTTCCCTATAAATACCACCTTAAACCTGGAATTTTTCTCACCTCTTGCACGAAAATTTTCAGATCCAAATCTCTCTAAACATCCTCCTAAAAACCCTTTGATCATATAATTGTTAATCCTTGTTTCAAGTGATTCATTCCCTCACCTCTCATCTCTCAAAGTGCAAGAGAAGAATACTCCTTCAACATCAAGTTGTGAAGTATTGTAGATTTGTGTATGTAGTCTAGTTGTTGTGTACATTCATTGTAAAGGTGTGATAGTATTGTAACTAGATAGATCTAGGAGTAGAAGTTGTGAATAGAAGTAGTGAGATATAAGTAGTTTGTTATGAAGAAGAAGAGCTAGGAAGTAGATAGTTATGAAGAAGATTGTTGTGAAGTAGATAGTTGTGAAGTTAGATAGGTGTGAAGAAGTAATGTTGTAATTAAGTAGTGACTAGGTGTGAAGAAGGTGTGTAGAAGGTGTGAAGAAGTTGTGACGAAGTTGTGGTGTGTATATTGGTGTGTAAGGTTTTCTCCGCCATAAGGGAGCTTGTTGACATAGTGAAGAAAACTTTCGAGTAGGTGACTCGAGGAGTGGAGTAGGGCAAGGAAGGTGTCCTTGTAGCCGAACCACTATAAATCCTTTGTCTCGCGGTTAGATCTTTCCATATCTTACTTATTATCTTGTTTATATCGTTATTACTTTTGTAGACGTAGACGTTTATATATGTAGTTGCTCATATAGTGCTAGTATTGATTTTACTTAAAGATGAAACAAAAGTTTCATTCACAAAACAAAGTTTTTACAATCAAACTAAAAAGGTAACATACATATAATTGATCATTTCGATCAAGTATAGTTTTCATACAAAATATAACTAAGGATTATAAAATAAACGTTTACTTACTTGTCTCTCGTATATAACTATAATTGTTTATATTATGCATGTGTTGATTTCACACACTTAGCTTACATTATTATTATTGTTCATACTTAGATATAGTTGTTCATATTGTTCAAGATTTGAGTTCACATAAGATAGAATCAAAGTTTTTAAAAGCAAACAAGACTTTAAAACTAAACTAAGTTTTCATAATAAAATTAAAAAGACGTAAAACTATCCAACCCCCTTCTAGTTTTCCACAATTGGTATCAGGAGCCACGTCTTGCAAGATCTTTAAAATAAACTGTATTTTAAAACATGAAACAATCTATGGAATCTGAAAAATATTTAGAAGGGCAATCTATGCAAAGACCACCACTATTTGAAAGTGATGGTTTTCTTTATTGGAAAAATAGATTCGAAACTTATGTGAAATCAAAAGATCTTGATCTTTGGCATGTCATTACCTTTGGTGATTTTCTCCCTATTCAATATAATTTTGAAACTAAAATGGATGAAATTGTATCTTTTGAAAAACAAAATGATGATTTGAAAAAGAAACTAGCAAAAAATAATGAGGCTAAAATTGTTATTTATAATGCGTTGTCACGCAAAGAATATGAAAGAATTTTTATGTGTAAAACTGCAAAAGAAATTTGGGATTCTTTACTAATCACTCACCAAGATATTAGTCAAGTTAAAGATAACAAAATAGATCTTCTTGTTCAACAATATGAACAATTTACGATTCCGGAGGAGGAATCAATAGATAATGCTTTTGCTAGGTTTAACACTATCATCACAAGTTTAAAAGCACTTGATGAGAATTTTTCTAGTAAGAATTTTGTTAGGAAATTTCTGAGGGCTCTTCATCCAAAATGGCGAGCTAAAGTTATGACGATTGAAGAATCGAAGAACTTGTCAACTCTTCAACTTGATGAGTTGATCGGCAACCTGAAAGTCTACGAAGCAATAATAAAGAAAGACTCCGAGATGGTCAATGGAAAAAGAGAGCAAAGCAAGTCAATTGCGTTGAAAGCTTGGAAGGAATCTAGTAACGAGGATAGCTCAACCTCCGAAAGTGATGACGAAGAATATGCAATGGCCGTAAGAGACTTCAAGAAATTCTTCAAAAGGCGAGGAAGATTCGTTAGACAACCGCATGATGAATGGAAAGCAAACCAAAGAAATAAAGATGACAAAAATGGCAAAAGTGATAGGAAGTGCTTCAAATGTGGTGATCCAAATAATCTCATCGGAAAATGTCCAATGATGTCAAGAGATCAAAATCAAAAGGCGTTTGTTGGAGGAGCTTGGAGTGATAGCGATGACGATGAGAAAGAAATCACAAATGAGGAGAGGTGTCTTATGGCTAAGACATCAAGCGAGGTACGTTCCGAAACCGATTACTTTAGTGACGGAAATTTATCATTAGACGAAAAAGACCTAGATAGTGAATATAATAGGTTATGCAAATTAGGTCAAAAGCTTATAGCTAAAAATAAGTCAATAAAACATATTAATAATCTATTAGAAAATGAAGTACTCGAATTACAAATTAGACTACAACATTTGGAAAAAGGAAAAGAAGTTTTTATAGAATGTAAAACATGCATAGAGGTTAAAAATGAAAACGAAAAACTTAAAGATGAAATTTTCAAACTTGACAAGTTTAAAAATAGTAGTAACCCACTTAAGAAAATAATAAGTGTTCAAGAAACTTCGGAAGATAAAACCGGTCTAGGATTAACCTCAACTAATGTTTCAACTAGTGAAAATAAAAGTATAAAGTTTGAATGTGAATCTAGTAAACAAAAATCATTAGAATCAGAACCTAAGTATATACTTAGAAAAGATAGAAAAATACCCATTGCGTATGATGAAAAAGTAAAAACTTTTTATAAAACATCCTTAAAGACCGAAGTAGGATCCTCTAAATCTAAATTAAGATCTAAAACTCCACCACAAGAAAACCAAATAATCTTCATACTCGATCTAAAACACCTCAACCTAGAAGAAACCAAAATAGACAAAACTACAATAATACTAGTCATCAAATGTGGAATTATCAACCAAGTTACAATCCTTGGGGAATATTACCACCATACATGCATCCTAGCCAAATGTTGAATATGTTTGGACCAAACAACTTTGGACCAATGAGACAATGGGGACCAAGTGGCTAAGCTGTCAATCTTGGAAGTAGTTGGAATATCATCTACTAATGACTACTATAAGTCAACATGGTCACTTGAAGTGCTTGAAGATATTCCATTGAAGACTAAAAGGTACACGTTTCTTTTAAGTTCATCGCTATAATTTGCATGCTTAGATAAATGATTAGTTAGATTAATGCTTAGCTATACATATATATGTACATAATAGCTTATATTCTTATAACCTAGAAACATCATTGGTTAACTCTCCTAGGAATAAGATAAAATTGTTCATTGCCGAATAAAATAGAAAATGGAAATCTTCTATATCCACTATTAGCAAACTCATGGTGATGAAGTGAAATGAGTTAAGTGGATCGATCGTTAATATAGAAGTAGGATTAGATCCCTCGCGTAAGAAAACTATGGATGAAACAAGTTCTCGTAGACTATGGCATTAAGTTAGATAAGCGTGCAAAAACAAATGAACTATAGATGTTAGGTTATACCCCATTCAACACTCTCGCATCTAACATATATATTATCGTCTTCATTTCCTTTAGGATCATAGGATATGTGGAAACGATAGCATGAGATAATAATAGGCATAACCAATCCTCTTGAGCATGAGATCTTTAATAAACATTTTTTAAAATATTTGATTTATGATATTTGTTGTCAAAAATCTAATTTCTCTAAAAATATGCAAAAAACCTCACATTTTGGAAAATAGTTTTTCAAATAACTATCCCACTTTTAAATAACATGTTTTCACTATCAATATCCACAATTTTGTTTTGATCAAAACTAAAGATTGAGAAAATATCCTTTACCGTTCATTCACACATTTTGAAGTAAAAACCCAATCTATCTTATTCAAATAACTCTCACATCTAAGTGAAAACCTACTTTCAAACATTGTTGAATAATGCTAAAAACGTCTCTTTTAAAATCATGCATGGTGATCTCATATTTGTCATCTATATTTATATAAATGACACTTATAAGTGAACTAAATCAAATCAAGAGGACCATGGTTTGTTTATTAAGACTTTGTTTGTAACAAGTCTAGAAATCCATGCTATCATAACTACCCACTTATTGCACATTGATATACATTAGGATTAATCCTCCTAGTTATGTAGTTATGTAATACTTGATGTTGTTTATTGTTTCCTAGCACTTATAGTTTACTTGCTTGATGAGTATGTTTGCATACTAGATGAAATTGCTTGTTTACTTAATCTCTTTGATTAACATGCTTTGGCTACATTATTGCCTACATAATTAGTATATGCTTAATTGCCTCAAAGAGTTGGACTTGTTTGAAACCAAAAACACAACCTTTCTGCAATTCACTACCAAAAACCCATTTCTGGCAATCTGGGAATCACCAGATGGGCGGCCCCCTTAATTATTAAGGGGACCGGCCTCCAATTAAGGGGACCGGCCATCTGATGGTCGAAGGTGTTGTTTCCTTTTTCTACTTTTTAGCCCATTTCATCCTACACTTCTCAAAATTCACAAACTTATTTTATCCTAAACCTTCCATCAAAGTATATCCATCCTTGATCCTACCAATCCTACATTATAAACACTCTCATTCCTCTCAATCTCCACTCATCTCATCATTTCCTCTCCCATTAAACCAAAACCACCAAGAAACCCATTTGGAGAAGAAAAACCTAACTTCCATTAAAATCCCGTCAAACCAAATGTTGTTGTCAAACATCCAACACCAAATTCCTCCTATGTCTTCAACATTACATACTTAACACCTCACTCTCCTACCCACCAACATTACATATCAACAACCTTTACTCACCCATATCCTTCTACATTACACTCAAACCTCGTAACCTTTACTCACCTCAACCTCAAATTTCATCTCCTAGTGCACCTAATGCATCATCTTTAACACCCTCCTACCAAGAAATCCCTTCCATAAACATCGCTCTTTCACTCTCACCAATCACATCATTTGATACTCATTTCCCATCTTCATCAATAACTCCACCTAGTCATCCTCACAAAAATATTCAACCATATAACCATTCCCTACACTCTACAAAGTGTGTCATCACCACTACTACTTAACCCATGAAGGTCAAACCATATTTCATGATACACAAACCTCATGTTCATTCAAATGAACCCTTTCACAAACCTCATCATAATAACCAAACATCTATCTTTGTTCCCCAAAATACACCTTCATCTCACCCACATAAGCCATATAAAGAGCATGTTCAATCTTAAAACAACAATCCCAATCTCATTCCTAACACCTCACATTTTGATCAACCTACCAATCCAACATCCAAAACACTCTCCACTCAAGGAACATCCTCCTCTTCCATACCTTTATCCTCATCCATTCATGATTACTCAAACTCACAAATGTCTCCACCACCAAAAGTATCATCACCACCTCCTACCAACTCACATGTTATTCCTATGTTTCATGTCCAATCATTCATCCCTAATAAAAACCACACTCCACCATCATCACTGATGAGGCGAAAAATGATCCGTTTTTAGGGGGTCATTTAAGCCGGAATTCGAATTTATTTGATCAAATATTGCCCTAAATCGTTCCTTTTGTGATTTTAGGTACTTTGGGAGTGAAATCTGGAAAAGGAAGCAATTCGGACGTTTTTGGAGCATAAAAGTGAAGAAAACGCCAAAGTCTTAATTTTCCATGCTGGGAACAGTAGGGGATGGCGTCAAGAGTAACTTCCTGACGGCGTCAAGAGCAAAATTCCATGACAATCCAGAAGAGATTTGACGGCGTCATGAAGGTAGGGCGTCAAGAGTAAAAGTCATGACGGCCTGGAAATGATTAAGTCTTGACGGCGTCAGATGTAGATCAAGGCAGTCCGAGAAGAGTTTTGGCGGCGAGGTGACGGCGTCACAAGCTTTGTCTTGACGCCGTCAGACCCCTTTTCCTATATATAGTTTTCTAATTTTTCATATTAAAAGAGAGAAGTTTTGGGAGAAACCCTAAGTACGATTTTGGTGTAACTTTACAGGTTTTTCAAGGGTTCCAATCCCTTGATACCTTGCATGTGTAATCAAGATAAGTGTTCTTTTAATTCAATCAATATGTCTATGTGTTGGTTGTCTATATCTTGTTCTTGTCTTAATTCCATCATGCTAGGCTAGATTTATCTTGTGTTTGCTTAGATCTAATGAAACCTAGAAGTTGATTATGTGTTGATTACTTGTTTATTCTTGTCTTGGATGAATGATTTATATGTTAGGCTTAAGAAAACTGGCAGATCTCCAATTGGTAACATGCTTGAACGTCTTAAGAAACATGAACCGACGCGCACTAGGTCTTTATTGGTTGTATTTAATGCATGAGCCACTGTTTACAATCCCTATAGTTGTGCTGGGCATGGTGTAGGAGGAGATAAGAGCTCATAGAATTGGGGAGTTAAGTGTGCCACCCCATGAATGGTATTAAGGAATACGATCCGTCATCCATGCAATTATAACAAGTAATTAACGTGTAAAAGATGTCTAGGGAGTAGTGAAATCTAAGTAAACACATTTTCTCCAATTACTGCTCACAACTTTAGTATAAATTAGTTTATTTTCATTTCTAGTATTTTATTTTGATTGCATCTTAGTATTGGGTTAGTTGAATAGCAACTAATTCCGCCCAAATCCTTCAAACCCGAGATTTTAACTTGCTTTCTAAAAAATATAAAAATACAAAAAGAATCTTCCCTCACCTTTAGAACTAGTATTTAGGTTTTCTAATCCTAGCGACACTATTCCTAGCTGAACGATCAATCCCCCGGTACTTGTCACTATACTATACTACAACGATCAGGTACACTGCCTGGTGGGGGTTGTAAGCTTCTCAAGATCCCTTGAGAGGTAAAGCCTGGTGCGATTCCCACGTATCAAGTTTTTGGCGCCGCAGCCCGGGGAATAGTTATTGTCTAGGTTAGAATTTCTTTTTATTAGGTCTACTTGCTAGATTCCTTTCTAGTAAGATTTTATTTTTATTTTTAGGTTTTCCTTAGTCTATCTTTTCTTTGTGTCTTTGTTTGTAAAATCCTTTCCATTGACTATTCCGTTAGCCATTATGGAGAACGCGAATCCACCATACTACCAACCACGAAATTCACCCACTCCAAATGACATCTTGATGTTTAGACAACAGGAGGATGAACCTATCTATGATGCATGGGCTCGTTTTAAACATTTACTCCGAAAAGTCCCTCATCATAATTTCGATCTGTGGTCCCAAATTGAAATATTTTACTATCGTGTCGACCACTATACCAAAATGGACATTGACCATACCGCACATGGGGACCTTTGGGGATTAAGTGCTGATGAAGCATGGGAAACCATTGAGAATTGTGCCAAACTTGCCAATAAAATGGACAACCCAACAAACGTTGTTACGGAGCAATTGATAGCAAGTTTAAGGGAAAAAGCAAGAAGATTGTTTGGGGATAAACCTATAGATGAGATAACTGGGCACACGGGGTGGTTTGATTTCACCACAATACAAGCTGAGCACATTGGTAATCCTGATAAAATGGAGGATAGAGTTGAAAATTTAAACCCACCAAGTACCCCACAAGTCCTACCATCATTTGAGGCATACACACCGCCCATGACTTATTCGGATGAAGTAGAAGAGACTTTAGGAACCTCAATAGAGGTAGAACCTTTGAACCAAACACAACTAGAGGATATAGGTTTGAATACTTATAATGATAACCTTACTCTTAGTTTTAGGGAAGTTCCTAGTTTTGATGAATCGGAACCTCGACCAAAACCGTTACCTAATCTTCCATCCTTGGATGAAAATTTAGGAATTGAAATAGGTTCCGATCCACCCATCAAACCATATAGTCCGGGTAGTCTTAGGACAAACGTAGTGGACTCTAAGCCTTATAGAGAGGAAGCCAATATAGGAGTGGAAAATGACCTTACATGCTTACATCACCCATTTATGATTGATCACAAGAAACATTATGGGTTTAAACCAGGTTTATTAGGTCAAGATGGATCCCCAAATAGTAATCTCTTGAAGTTGATTGAAAATGATCCCTTTCTAGGAGAAAATCTTAATCCACCCATTAACCCGATTGAATCAGGTAAGGTTATGATGATAGGAGCACACCCGTTTGAGCATATAATTCATCCACCACTCTTTCCTCACGTGGCATATTTCCACCCTAAGGGTGTGTATCGCTACTTTCACCCGCACTTAATCCTAAGTGTAGGGAAAACCTCACCTTTATCCGTGAAATAAGGGTAGAGTCAGGCTCATGACTCGAACAAAAACAAGCGCTTCTTGGGAGGCAACCCATGTTTTGTATGATTTTCATTTTGTTTGTTTGTTATTTGCTTCCGATTGCATGCTTAGTTTTTATTGTTGGTTGATCATGTTTCTAAATTAAAATGTGGAAATACTTTACTTTGTTGTTTAGCCTAGTCTTAACTCCACCTAAAAGTATTTTTGCAAAAGATAAGTGTAAGAGGAAACCCCAAATATGTTTTTAAGAAACAAACCGATCATGATTCTCTACAATATTAAATGAACATGTATATTCGTATTTGTTAGAGTCAAATGCTTGTATTGAGTCATAATGAAGTTTTGCAGGATTTTCCAGGAAGTAGGACCAAGTTTTTCCAGAAATTTTCCGGAAACTTAACATAAGAATTTCTGCAGGTCAATTCTGACGGCGTCAGGAGTTTACTCTTGACGGCGTCAGGTGTAAAAAATCTGGAAATTTTACCGGTTTTGTTTTTCTAACGGAGTCTTATGGTTTTTGTGAATTATTAAGTTTTATAATCTCCAGGAGATCTGCAAACTTCATTCCACAAGCATTATATCTTATTTTGTTTTCTAGGATTTAGTAACTTATATAGGATGCCGCAGATTTTACGCGAGGTTGTCTTGTCTATTTTCTCAGGTTTTACAGGTTATGTATGACAAGAAGATGATTTATATTCTGGATGGGAAGCTTTAATTGTTCATTTTCTTGGAGGAAGATTTAACCTGGCCACCTTATTATCCATACCGAGCGAATCAGGGGAGTATTTGATTTCATTCTCTTTACTTTTTCACTTTTACATTCTTTACTTGAACATTGGGGACAATGTTCATCTTAAGTGTAAGGGGAGGGTAAAAAGATGATACCTTACATATGCACTTTCGCTTGAGTTTGTTTTGTTTGATAGTAGATGTGTAATAAAACTATGAGAAATACTTGTTAGTGCAATTTTAGCGCCAAATTTAAAATTTTTTACAACATTTAGGAGTGAAACTTTAGCCATAGCAAGCGTCTCATGGATAGGAGATTGTATGACTAGCACATAACCGTATATTCAGAAAAATTTTCCACCCAAATATGTGAGGTTCGCCTTTAGATTTGATAGGAAAAACATTTATTATTAGTGCTTATGAGTGTACTAGTAGCATTTAGATTCTAGAACTTGCGTTAGTGATGCATCCCGAGACCGCTAGTGAGACTACATTCGTGTAGTAGGATTTACTACACGATAAGAGGCATTAGGATCACCCTTGTGTTAAACCCGTATTATGATTACTTGACCATTTAAGTCATATTAATTTGCTAGTTAAGTCAACTAATTTTTCCCACACCTTTAGCGTTGTACTCATTTTTAGTACACGAAACCCCTAGTACACCCCTCCGAGCCTATCTTTTCGTTTCTATCTTTAAGCATTTTACTTAAAGGAAGAATTTGTTACACCCCACTTAAATGTACAACCAAATCGCCTTAGCCTTCCGTGTATGCGCTCATTTTTAGTGCATTATTGTTATTTGTTAAACCCTAAGTTAACTTTCTAATTGATTACATGGTTGCAAAGTCGAGTCATATCCTTGTACATATTGTTTTGGGACGATTGAGACTCATGGGTAAGTACTTATTTTATGGAGTAATGGGGAAGAACATCATCCCTATGATGTATTATTTTGGATGGTAGGGTAAGAGTGAATGCAAAAAAAAAAAAAAAAAATGAAAAAATCAAGAAAAAAGAAAGAAAGAAAAAAAAAACATACGGACTACCATCCCTTTTCATTCTATGTTCATTTTATGTTTTTGTTATTTTTCATTTATTAGCTTAAGTCGAGTCTAGTCTTGGCTTAGCAACGCCACATTGTACATGTAATTAACCAAGATTGTTAACTCGCCACCAGTAAAACTTCCTTTATCCAACAAAAACGTGTATTTCATATCCCTACACCTAACGTTACAACCCCTTTAAAAGACCTCTTTGATAGTTTATCCTAGGTGCTTACGCCATGTGGTGGAGGTTTGATCCTTTCCCAAGCCTATGGTAATCTATTTTGCTATGACAGGTAGTGAGAGATATCTTCCGTTTCCATATTGTAATTTACACTTTATTACACCCGAGAGATGTGAGTATCTAAACACTATTTGTGAGGTACTTGTGTATGACCTCCGTGCTTGTCTATTGGTCTTTAGTGGAACGATTATTTGTTGTAATTACTTTTATATTAGTGTTAAATGACCCCTAACTTGTATTTTGAGTAGAATAAAAGCGCATTTGCTTGAGGACAAGCAAATCTCAAGTGTAAGGGTATATGATGAGGCAAAAAATGATCCGTTTTTAGGGGGTCATTTAAGCCGGAATTCGAATTTATTTGATCAAATATTGCCCTAAATCGTTCCTTTTGTGATTTTAGGTACTTTGGGAGTGAAATCTGGAAAAGGAAGCAATTCGGACGTTTTTGGAGCATAAAAGTGAAGAAAATGCCAAAGTCTTAATTTTCCATGCTGGGAACAGTAGGTGACGGCGTCAAGAGTAACTTCCTGACGGCGTCAAGAGCAAAATTCCATGACGATCCAGAAGAGATTTGACGGCGTCATGAAGGTAGGGCGTCAAGAGTAAAAGTCATGACGGCCTGGAAATGATTAATTCTTGACGGCGTCAGATGTAGATCAAGGCAGTCCGAGAAGAGTTTTGGCGGCGAGGTGACGGCGTCACAAGCTTTGTCTTGACGCTGTCAAACCCCTTTTCCTATATATAGTTTTTTAATTTTTCACATTAAAAGAGAGAAGTTTTGGGAGAAACCCTAAGTACGATTTTGGTGTAACTTTACAGGTTTTTCAAGGGTTCCAATCCCTTGATACCTTGCATGTGTAATCAAGATAAGTGTTCTTTTAATTCAATCAATATGTCTATGTGTTGGTTGTCTATATCTTGTTCTTGTCTTAATTCCATCATGCTAGGCTAGATCTATCTTGTGTTTGCTTAGATCTAATGAAACCTAGATGTTGATTATGTGTTGATTACTTGTTTATTCTTGTCTTGGATGAATGATTTATATGTTAGGCTTAAGAAAACTGGCAGATCTCCAATTGGTAACATGCTTGAACGTCTTAAGAAACATGAACCGACGCGCACTAGGTCTTTATTGGTTGTATTTAATGCATGAGCCACTGTTTACAATCCCTATAGTTGTGCTGGGCATGGTGTAGGAGGAGATAAGAGCTCATAGAATTGGGGAGTTAAGTGTGCCACCCCATGAATGGTATTAAGGAATACGATCCGTCATCCATGCAATTATAACAAGTAATTAACGTGTAAAGGATGTCTAGGGAGTAGTGAAATCTAAGTAAACACATTTTCTCCAATTACTGCTCACAACTTTAGTATAAATTAGTTTATTTTCATTTCTAGTATTTTATTTTGATTGCATCTTAGTATTGGGTTAGTTGAATAGCAACTAATTCCGCCCAAATCCTTCAAACCCGAGATTTTAACTTGCTTTCTAAAAAATATAAAAATACAAAAAGAATCTTCCCTCACCTTTAGAACTAGTATTTAGGTTTTCTAATCCTAGCGACACTATTCCTAGCTGAACGATCAATCCCCCGGTACTTGTCACTATACTATACTACAACGATCAGGTACACTGCCTGGTGGGGGTTGTAAGCTTCTCAAGATCCCTTAAGAGGTAAATCCTGGTGCGTTTCCCACGTATCAATCACCTTCATTCGAACACTTGATGTTCATTGAAGAACTCATGGAAGCCCATGAGCTTTGTGCTCTTCTCGCCTTACACCTTGCTTAATGCAACTTGGAATAATTTTCCTCTAGCTCTCCTTCATCACCCCACAACTTGAAACAAGTTGCAAAACATGTCAACAATTTTCCTTGTTGCATCTTTCTCCAAAAACAAACCATTTCATTGAATGAACATTTCACTTGGATTGAGTATCTTCTCACTAGATCTCATGCAAAACCCTTGCTTGAACAACATCCAAACTCTTAATCAACCTCTTCCACCCCCAAACTCTCCAACATTCATGCACCCAAACATATACCTCCATTAATCCAACAATCGTACCCTAACTTAACCATTCTCATTCCAAACACTCCATCATCAACCATCTAAGCATAATATATGCTTATGATTTTCACTTTCAAATAAGAATCAACCAACCTTTTGTTACAAGCAAGTCCGATGGCTCTCTTTGGCAAATTAGGATCTTTAACATAATCACTTTGAATTAATTGTTATGTATCCTTAATATTTGTTTGCTATGCTTGTTATTTGTATATTGCATATTTTTCTATGTTGCTTGTGCTCTAAATATTTTTGCAAGCATTCCGTATCTCGATTTCTTATTACCTCAAAACGAGGGGGAGTATACTTCAAGGGGGAGCTATACATTCGTCGGGATAACCTTTTTGATGTTAACAAAAAGGGGGAGAAGTGATATAAACTCACATAAAAAAGGGGGAGATTGTTGATATAAATAATGTATAAAAACGTTATTAATATCTTTCGATATCCTTAAGTTTTGACGATCACAAAATATAAGAACATTAAACGCAAAGTTAATACGTAAACAAGTTTTAAGCAAGTTTATATCATCTCATCTAACATAATCACTTAAGGTATGAATAAACAAGTGACTAATACATTTTATGATCAAAGGGATGTTTATTTAAATAATACAAAGTTTATAAAATTAAATAAACTTATTATATATTTTTGAAAAACATTTTTGGTAATAAAGGAAAATGTTTTATTCATAATAAATATATGAATTCAAAATTTTAACCAAAATCAGTTAGTTTTTCACCAAATAAACTTTCCCCAGAAAAAGACAAGAAAACTGCAGTTTTCGTCTGGGCGGCCCCCTTAATTATAAGGGCGGCCCCCTTAATTTTAAGGGGGCCGGCACACAATTAAGGGGACCGGCCACGCTCCCCTGTCGGATTCTGTCAGAAATTTTTCCCTATAAATACCACCTCAAACCTGGAATTTTTCTCACCTCTTGCACGAAAATTTTCAGATCCAAATCTCTCTAAACATCCTCCTAAAAACCCTTTGATCATATAATTGTTAATCCTTGTTTCAAGTGATTCATTCCCTCACCTCTCATCTCTCAAAGTGCAAGAGAAGAATACTCCTTCAACATCAAGTTGTGAAGTATTGTAGATTTGTGTATATAGTCTACTTGTTGTGTACATTCATTGTAAAGGTGTGATAGTATTGTAACTAGATAGATCTAGGAGTAGAAGTTGTGAATAGAAGTAGTGAGATATAAGTAGTTTGTTGTGAAGTAGATAGTTGTGAAGCTAGATAGGTGTGAAGAAGTAGTGTTGTAATTAAGTAGTGACTAGGTGTCACAACTCGTAATTTCATGTCCTGTTTCAAACGTCGAAATTCCAATTTTTATCTCGGAAAGTTACTATTCATTTTTACTATTCACAAAACACTATTCATGTCCGAAATTTTTATTTCATATTCTCATAAGTTAAACTATTTTAACGGTAATCCGAGAGTTTGGCGCTCGTCGGATCATTTCTGCAAAATTCACGAAGCCGTGTCCGAGATTTACATTCAGATTTAAACGTCCTTCCGGCACCCCGATATGTCCATAAAACAATATAAACAACAAAAATATGATTTTCTTTCATTTTACGACAATTCTAAAAGTTTTGGAATTTTACGTTTTTCAGTTCAGCGTTTTACGCGAATTACGCGTTTTTAACCCGCGTTTCCAGTTTTAACAGCGTTTAAGCAACCCGATGGAACTTACCATTCATTTTATATTTTATTATGGAGTATTTTGACAAGTTTAGTCATTCTTTCAAGTTTCATATTTTTACGATACCCGAATTTACGTTTCGCGATTTAAAACTTTACGGTTAGCGATTAACGGAACCAAAACCGACTCCGTGAACCAGATAACACCAAGCTTACTACATACTCATCAACCATGTGCAGCCCCCCCCCCCCCCCCATCCCATGTTACTTCAAGTTGACCATTTAATTACCATTTTGCCATCAAGATTAGATATTTGCAAGAAAAACAACTAAAACAATCACTAGTTCATTTTTCAAGATCAAAAACTCATTTCTCTCTTTTCTCCTTGGAGACTCACGACCAAGAAACACCATGGATCAAGATCCATTATTTTTCAAAGATCAAAGCTACAAAGTTGTTCATTTCATCATTCTAATCAAGAATATTACAACAAAAACACAAGTAATCCAAGGTTTCTCATCATTTAATCACCTCATATTTCAAAGTTGCGGTTTGAGATCGAACCTCATTTCTGTGTATACACTTTTGTCATCGTAGCTGTTGCATCAGGTGAGTCATAGCCCCTACTCTTTTAATTGTTCTATCAACTCTTTGGGGGAGATACATGCTACTACTTGCTTACTTGTACAAATTCACATAACATTTATACTTGATAACATTATACTTGATTACATTATACATACGTGATTGTGCTATACTTAACTGTGTTATACTAAACTGTGATTGTGTATTCTTGAGCAACTGATACTTAGGAAATGGCACCCAGTAATCATACATACATACATACTTCCAATGGCCCCAGATTAAGTTGCTGGACACAACCATTGAGACTTCCAATGGCCCCAGATTAAGTTGCTGGACACAACCATTGAGACATACATACAAACGTGAGGTCTTCGGAGATGAAGTGTAGACTCACTACTAATTGCTTAACTGTTGTTATGAACTTATACATGCTTTACTCATACTATATATTGTAGCAGTGGGTTGTAAACACACAGGTTACAAGGCTCTTATGGCGGGACTTGTAACTGAGTGGATTTACGATGCCTTTGCTGGGAAACCTACATACATATGCATTACATTCTTTTTCAACAAGACTCTATGAACTCACCAACCATTGTGTTGACACTTTAGCATGTATTTTCAGGTTTTAAGCTATGGCACACTACTGGAGGTTTTGGCAGGGCATGGCATGGTCATAGAAGACTCTGATTTAATCATTTGGGGACCGTTTTAAACTACTTTAAGGGCCTACTTCCGCATTACTTTTAACGATGTAACTTCAACAATTTGATTTAACTATTTTATTTTAAATGATTCAAGTGCAAACCATTTTTGAACTAGTGTTGTGATATCAATTGAGTTACACCCCAGCTATACGTATGCTTCCGCTGGACCCGATTTTGGGGGTGTGACACTAGGTGTGAAGAAGGTGTGTAGAAGGTATAACCCTAAGTTGTGACGAAGTTGTGGTGTGTATATTCAGGTTTCAAGGTTCATTAGTGATAATTAACTGTTTGTATACTCTTATAAATCCAAATGTATCTGTTTTAATAAGTTTTTCAAGTTTGTGGAAGTGATTTTACCTAAGTTGGATAAAAATAGAAAAAATATATAAAAAATAAAAATAAAATAAAAAATCATGATTCAAGGTTGAAGAAGCATGGAGCATGGTAAATTTGGGATGGCCATGGTTTAGTGGTTCATGGGAACCAATAGGAAGGGTCCTTGAGTCCTGGTTCATTGGAAATTGCTTGGAAGCTTTGTAAGCCCTTTTATTTTGATTTCATCATCTCAGTGTACAAGTGCTAGTAGAGAGTTATCTGTGTTTAAATTGCTTAATTATCATTCATAGGACTAATTGTGATCATTAGTTTGTAGTTTGTTGTGATTTGTATCAAGTTTTCTTGCTTACTGTGTTTTAAAGGGGTGTTTGGATTTAACTGTGTTAATCATTGTGGTTGATCTCAGTGGTTGTTGCTTGTTCACTTAACTCACTTAGTGCATAAATACACCAAGTCAAGCATCTTTTTAGTAGTCATAAGCAAAAAAGTCAAAATCTTATATAAAATGGCTTAAACCTTGTCTGTGTATGATTTAGTAGATCACAAGCTTAATTTTGAGTCACAAGTTGTTAAATTTGCTTAATTCTGTCTTATTACACCTTATTTAACAACACTCAGCCATTAAATCAGAGCTTAAAGTTCATAAAAGTCAAAAATCAAGTTTTCATGAAAAAGTCAAAAACACTCTTTGGCAGAAATCCATTTCTGGGAGGATTTTTCTAGATTTTTGTGTTTGGAATTAGCAAGTGAAAATTGTTGTACTTATAGTATCTCAGTTGGTCTACAAGATCCCATGGCCAGCTTATTTTTGTGATTTTTCCACAAGCTTTTTCACAAGCTCAAAGTGAGCTGCAGGGGAGGCACCTCCCCTGTGCACTGGATTCAGTCTCACTCACCCAACTTGAGTGGACCCCACAGGCTTATCCAGTGGGCCCCAGACCTAGCTTTTTGGCTTATTTGAAAGCTAATAAGCCAGGCTTCTTAGCTCTGTGCTTATTTTGTGAATCAGACCCCAATTGATAGGGCTGCTAGTGCCCTCAAGTTGACCCCTTTTCTGACTTAAGCTGAGGAATCAGCATTTGTACCAACATACCAACCCTCCCCCTGACCTCATCTGTGGGACCCAGAGGGTGTAACTTAGTTTTTTAGATAGCCAATAAGCTCAGCTTATTGGCTTATCTCTTTGTTTGGCCTTCCAGACCCCCTTGTAGACCCCACAGGCCCTCAAAAGTGACCATTTGGACCTGTTGTGCACTATTTGGTGTTGGGATTTCTTATAGCTTAACCTGTGCTTATTTCTTGTGCTTATTGGTTCCAGTTGTCTTAATTTAAGTAGTTGCACATCTGTTTGTAGCTTACTTGTGTTTTAAATATCATTTGGTAGCTTTTTCAATTCAAAGCAAGTCCTAATAAGCTTAAAAAGCTCATCTGTCATCTAATAAGCTACCAAAATGGCTTATTTTTTAGTTCCAAACATTTCACCTTCACAAAAGTTGCTTAAAAACATCCTATAAGCAAGTTTGAAACAGAAAAGTCCCAAAAAGCCAACTTTAATAGAAGTGATAGCTTCTATTTAAGCCATTTGGCTTATTACCTCAGCTTATTTATAAGCTATTCTCAAATTTATAATTTTCCTAGGCTTCTGGTATGTAAAAATAATTTTTGTAATTTTCTCAGATTTTTCTTGCATCATTTGGTATTTTTCTTAATTTAAATTAGTTTTTAATAATTATTAAATAGTTAATAATTAATAATAATTAATTAGAAAATCAGAAAAATATAAATTTAATTCTAAAATTAGTTTTTAGTTATTTTTAATTTTTCCAAATTTTATTTTCAATTTTCTAGTGTAATTTCATAATTAATTAGAATTTAAGTTAATTTAAATAATTAAAAAGTAATTAATAAATAGATAATAATTAGTAGTAATTAATTAAAAAGTCTTAAAAATATATTTTCAGTTCTAAAATTAGTTTTATAGTATTTTAGATTTTTCTAAGTTTAAATTTTATTTTTCTAGGTAAATTTCATAATTGTTTGTAATTTAGGTTAATTTAATTAATTAAAATTAAATAGGAAATTAGTATTTAATTAATAGTAATTATAAAAATAGTGTAAAAATTAATTTTAATTTTCCAAAAATTTTCTTTAATCATTAGGTTTGTAAAAATACCATTTTTATACCAGTAGCCTTTTTTGATCACCTCACTCACTTTTATTTTACGTACGTTTGTTCCCGTTTTCAGCAAACGTACGGTTTTTATGTTTTAGTTAACTTCATCTTAATCTAAATTCCAGTAATTAATCACATAGCTTTCCTAAGCTATTTCTGTTCATAATTTCTAAATAATTCTCATAACCACCCTTTTCTGTGAATAATCACCCGATCACAAACGCGCTCAGATACAATTCACACCTCGTCGGGGTATAACGACCTGGTGATTTCCTATATTACCCGGAAGCATTGGTCTAGGGAGTTTGACCTTGTTGACCATATACTTGGTCAATTTATGTTGACTGTTTTGTATCAATCAAATTTTGGCGCCGCTGCCGGGGAGGTGTGCGCGTTTCTGCAGCGTCTTTTGAGATTAGTGTTATCTCACCATCATCACTGTACAAATACCACCACTTTTGTAAATTTTGAAATCAAAACACAAAAAAAAAGTCATTAACACTTTTCCTAAAGTGTTAAAACACAAAAAAAAATTAAAAACAATAAAACAGATCGTAACGTTTTCTGAATCGGTTTTCTTTTAAGGTGATTCTTAAAGAGAAACGATTTTAGATTACGAGACGATACCAAAAATATTGTCCAAAAGTTTTTCACTCATACACAAAACCCAAAAACATCCGTCTTTTCTTGTGAATAATAATCATACATAAAAATAAACCATCGGAAACCAGGACAGAACACCTACCAACTGGGTGTGTGGACATAATAAGTTCCCAAACCAAAGATTTAAAACTTGCCTTTGTATCCCTGCGAGTGGTGTACCTTTATTAAAGAAGCCACTTGCTTGTGATTATTGGTTTAAGTTCACTGTGGATTTGCCTCGATTTTGTTTTGATTGGTTTTTATCTCTAGTGCATGCGCACTCGTTCTTCAAGGTCCACTAGCCCATTATGTGAGCTTGTCAGGAAACCTCGAAGACCTCGTAGACGTTCAGCACCAACAGTCGAATCTGAGATACGTACTGTTGCCACACCCACTGTCACCATGGCGGAAGACCGCCCCATGTGTGAGCTCCTCCAAGCACCCATCGAGGGTTACGGAGATGCCATTGTTGTTCCAGCCATCGTGGCTGATAATTTTGAGCTCAAAACCAGGTTACTCAATCTTGTAACCTCAAGTCAACTCTACGGTTTTGAGAGGGACGATCCTCATGCTCACATTCGATGGTTCAATAAAATCACATCGACCATCAAGTATGTAACACCTCCAATTCAATGATGCAGCGGAATTCAAACTGGGTGTTACTCGACGGCACAATAGTCACAATAATAGAAAACGAACTTTAATTGAGTTGTTTTAAAAGATTTATCATTCAAATTATATAAATATCAGAGATTACAAAATGAGGTCCCAGATGGTTCCATGTTTACAATTTAGATTAAATGAGTTTTTGAATGATAATAAAATTTATAGCCCTCTTGAATATCCGTGCCCTTCCGTGCCATCTTTGATCATCATGAACCTGAAATACATGCTTAAGAGGTCAACACAAAGGTTGAGTGATATTCATAGAGTTTGTTTAATGTTTGAACACAATATGTTGGTAGTGTGAGTTATAAGCTCACACCAATGGTTGGAAAACAAAGATGGGCTACGTTGTTATACGCCCGGAACGGTTATTAATTCACTAAGCTTATGACACCAAAACGTTAACGGGTACCAATATCAATCGGCGGAGTTATCTCGGTAGGTACTTTGCCGTCATACCTATGTCTCAAATATTAGTGCATTTGTTTGAACTCGTAGTTGTTCAACACAAATGGGATTCGTCAATCCCAATAGGCCTATTCACAATATTCGCGCTCACTATTACTAGTGATTAAATGGTTCATAATAAGGGATCTTGGTTTGGCAAGGATGTTACTTAGTGATAATAAAACATAGTCGGATAGCATACAGTAGAAAGCATTGTGTTCGAGTAGAAAAATAATAGCATGTATTCCCCCCATGGGTTTGTAAAATAGTTAAACAATAGAAAGTGGGGCTATGAACTCACCTTGAGTTGGATGATGTATAATGAGAATGATGGATATGCCGTAAGAACTTCTACGAGCAACCTAGAATAATTGTTGCAACTTAGGTTTGGAATAATGTCTAAGAATATGAAGAATTGCCTATATATGTCTTGCATTTAGTCCATGATGTGGTACAATGTATAGTGTAAGTCTTTGAAAAGAAATGATTCATGAAACATGTATAGTTTATATATCGTTTACTACCGTTTGAGCCGACATAATTCAGAAGTCATGTAGTAAACGTTCGAGGAGCCAGGACACTTTAATTCGTAAATCCACAACTCATCTCGACGGCTTACATAATGAACTCCTCACATGAGGCTCCCTACTATTGTAGTAGTTGATAATATATATATATATATATATATATATATATATATATATATATATATATATATATATATATATATATATATATATATATATATATATATATATATATATAAGTTTTGATCCGAAAAGTTACATGTCCAATATTTGAATAAACTTAGGAAAGTTTATCTTTACATGAAGATTGTTATTAGGGTAAGTTTCTTAAGTCTTGTATGACAAATACTTGTAATATCTCATGGTTCTTTTAGATGAAGTAGATCCAAATTGTATGTTCAAGTTATCGCCAACTCTTTAGCTCATGTTTTCGCCTAAGTAAGTTTATATGGTCATTTAGTCATGGCCTTGCCATGACCTTTGGTCATTGTTCCATGGTCTTGAGACTCAACCTTAGCTCTAGCCATGGTTGTGGTCTTGAATCTAGGTCATAAGACCTCTTGGTCTCTTTAAAACATAACCATTATATAGTGACTTATATATGTAAATAGCTGTTAAGAAATTGAGAAAAATCTCATTCGTTATTGGTTTTCTGGAGACGTGCTCCTTAGTTTTTGAAGAAAACGTGATTCCGGACAACTTTCGTGTTTTAACTTTTTCATGAAACGGACCAGAAAGGCCTATTTTTGCGTGTTTTATATTCTGTCACAGAAACTATTTTGGCAGTTTTGCCGCAAAGTTTTGGTAACTTCAAATGGTCATAACTTTTGACTCGTATACTCGTTTTAGGTGGTTCAAATTGCTATGGTTTCCTTGTTAGGTCCTCTACTACAATATGTAATGATCCAATATCATAATTATACCATTTTGATCAGGTTTTACCAAGAAAGTCACTAGTTTACTTGTTTAAATAACTTAACTTAACAATCATTTACAATAACTTGTTTTACTCATTTTTATACATCATGGACATGAATACAAGACATAATATAGCATGAATGATATGTATATAGCATGATTATGATATTTAACAAGAAGCATGTTAGGGTTTGGCTTACAACTTTTGGCTTTCATATAAAAAAGGAAGTTAACATGTAAGGTAAGGACTTTGATAGACTTTAGCTTCAACCTACTTCTCTTCATGCAATCTTTCTACCCTTGTATTCTTGAAAGAGAGATGATGAAAGTTGAGGTGACTTGAGTGGATTCAAACTCAAGAGAAATCACCAAAGTTTCTAGGGTTTGGAAGTAGTTTGATGAATCAAAACCAAACTAGAGTTTATATGTTGTTGTAGCACTTGATTTCTTGCACAAAACTTGAAGTAAACTAGCAAATGGAATGGTGTTGGTGTGTGGTATGTGTGGCGTACAAATAAAGGAGGAGGGGGGTATTTATATGCCAATGAGGAGGTTACAAACCTTGACTTGTCAAACCTTGGTGAGCAAGTTTAACAAATGTAAGGATCTAAGGCCTCCTAGCATGAGATCAAGCCACATGGTGATGACTCCCCCCCTATGGCGGTTTGGAGAACTTGGGGAGGAAGTGTTGGCTTTTGATGATATTATCCAAGCTTATGTAGTTAGTTTTAACTCCGTAAAATGCTAACCATAAGTTGTTACGTCACAAAACGTAAAACCGGGTGTCGTAAAAATACGAAACTTGAAGGTATTGTTAAACATGTCATTATACTCCATAATAAAATATAAAATGAGTGGTAGGTTCCATTGGGGTGCTAAAATCCTGCTAAAACTGGAAACACGGGTCTAAAACGCGTAATACGTAAAACGTACGAATATTGTGTAAAATTGAGAAAAGTAAAATGTTACTTTTCTAATATGTTAATAATGATTTAAAAAGACTTATAATGTCTAGACTGGGCTCAGTCTAGTGTCGGTTGGTATTAAATGTCTTTTAGACATAAAACAGTAAGCCTAAAAATCAAGGAATGACTTATAAAATCAAGGAATGATTTTTGGTCAAAGGAGGAGGGAAAAATATGTTGACTTTTTCCAAAAATGTGAAAACTCAAATCGTCTTAGAAACGCGGTGTAGGTATAGGCTAAAGTTACGGCTGAGTAAAAACGCTTAAAAATGAAAATTCCTGTTTTTCACGGCCGAGGTTTATTTGGTCATGTTTTTCTCAGTCATGATTTATTCTCAAATAAATCATGAGTATATCAAACATTTTTCTGATACGGGGAAAATTAATGTCACACCCCCAAAATCGGGTCCAGCGGAAGCATACGTATAGCTGGGGTGTAACTCAATTGATATCACAACACTAGTTCAAAAATGGTTTGCACTTGAATCATTTAAAATAAAATAGTTAAATCAAATTGTTGAAGTTACATCGTTAAAAGTAATGCGGAAGTAGGCCCTTAAAGTAGTTTAAAACGGTCCCCAAATGATTAAATCAGAGTCTTCTATGACCATGCCATGCCCTGCCAAAACCTCCAGTAGTGTGCCATAGCTTAAAACCTGAAAACACATGCTAAAGTGTCAACACGAGGTTGGTGAGTTCATAGAGTCTTGTGAAAAAGAATGTAATGCATATGTATGAAGGTTTCCCAACAAAGGCATCGTAAATCCACTCAGTTACAGGTCCCGCCATAAGAGACTTGTAACCTGTGTGTTTACGACCCACTGCCAAAAGTAATAAGTTTGGTTTGTGTAAACAAAAGTAATAAGATTGGTGCAAAAGCCTCGTAATTCAGTAATAAAGTAGATGCAAAGGCATCGTATTTCAGTAATAAGACTTGATGCAAAGGCATCGTATTTCAGTAATAAGACTTGATGCAAAGTATCAGGAATTTATCAGTAATTTTGTATGTACAATAGCCACAAGTATAAAGTGAACCGACATAAATGTCAAAAGTGCTACATTGTCTCTTAAGCTCATGACCCCGAAGCTAGACGTACTAAATCCTGCCCCAAATGAGTGTTTACCAGACACTCAATAAATTAGAAATGAAATGCATTTGTAATTCCGTTGGAGCAACCCAAACACGAATGGAGGAGTCACCCTCAATAGATCTATTCACTCACTCTCGCTCGTACTTTAATTAACGGTCCATGAAATAAAGGGGACTTGTCGTGACATGGTAGTAATAAGGCAACTTAAGCAATGTAAGGAATTTGTAATACTTGGGCATGTACAAAAATAGTTGTTGCAATGTATTCTCCCCCATGGGATTTGAAATCGTATAAAAGCATAGAACAAGTATTGAAGCATGTATCTCCCCCAAAGAGTTTATAAAGAAATTTAACAAGTAAAAGTGGGGCTATGACTCACCTGGAGTAATGATGCAATGATGGTACCATGAACATGTAATGAGTTGAAAAACAAGGCGCGCACACTAGCCGCAACCTAATGTGAATGATGAGCGATCTACTTTAGATCATGAAATGATGTTATGAATGTCCATGCACATGTTTCCTATACCACTCTTCTCTTTGAAAAACACTTGTGTTATCAAAAATATATAATCCAAGAATTTGGAAAAATATTGCTATTAGAAAATATAAATAGCTAGTTATAATATATATATACTTATATATATATAACGTAAGTTTCCATGTTAGCGTTGAAAAACTCGGGTTGTAATCCTTGAAATGATGAAAACATACTCGTAATAACTAATACTACATTAGTTATAAAGCTCGGTACTTAATATTATGTCTAGCTTATAAATGTACTTCGTAGTTTTTGCGCCAAATTTATATAAAAGCTGTCAAATATAAAATGGTTTTAGCCGATATTCAAACGTGAATATCTTTGTCGTTACTTGTCCGTTTTACTTGTTCTTTATGTCCACGGTTACGTCTTAGTATGTAGTAATATATTTTGGAAAGCTCGGCTCCTCCGGGTTACGTCTAAAGTCTCTTTTTGTACCATGAAAAACGTCCAACAGCAACTAATTTCCAGAAAATACATTTCGTCTACAATCTTGCAAAAATCATAACTTCTTCGTTATAAACTCTTTTTAATCCGTTCTTTCGCCTACGGATTCGTTTTTGAAAGTATTTTCTAAAAATTTTGCCAAAGTTCCCTTGGTGTTTACTGATTTTCCAGATTTTTACAAAATGGGACAGCATGCTTATAAACTTGTTACAAATCCATTTTTCATGTTCAAAACTAGTTTCTAACATCACCAAATCTCTTGCAAACACCACAAAGCTAATCTAATCTTACCATACACCTTCTTAGGGTGCCATGGGTTCCTAATCATGTTAATTTAACAAGGGAATCCAAATAACCAATTCTAGGTTTTGTATGATCAAAAAGTTAACAAAAATAATGTGGTATAGCTAACTTGTGCATGAAAACCATATGATCATAGTAAATACTTGATGAAATTATGAAAATAAATTTAGTAACTTACTTTGAATGATTATGTGATTAGATGATAAAAACCTTGTGATTCTTGAGTTTATATTTCAAAACTCTAACAAGAATGATGAAATGAGCTAGTTTATAACTTTGTCTTGGAAAAATTAATGGTGGATCATGGTTCTCTTGTTCTTGCCGTGAGATGGAGAAGAGAAAGAGCAAAAATGGTGCTAGTTGTTTGTAAAAGAAATGAAGTAACAAAGTCTCATTTGGTAACTTAATGAAAATATCTAATTTGATGGCATACTTGTAAATAAATGAACAACTTCAAGAAATCTTGGGATGGGGCGGCACATGGTGTAAAGTGAAAGAGTATTTGGAAAGTTTGAGTATTATCTAGTTCACGGAGTCGGTTTTGGTTCCGTTATTCGCAAAACGTAAAGTTTTAAACCGCGAAACGTAAATTCGGGTATCGTAAAAATATGAAATATGAAATAATGACTAAACTTGTCAAAATACTCCATAAGAAAATATAAAATGAATGGTAAGTTCCATCGGGTTGCATAAACGCTGTTAAAACTGGAAACGCGGGTCTAAAACGCGTAATTCGCGTAAAACGCTGAACTGAAAAACGTAAAATTCCAAAACTTTAAGAATTGTCGTAAAATGAGAGAAAATCATATTTTTATTGTTTATATTGTTTTATGGACATATCGGGGTGCCGGAAGGACGTTTAAACCTGAATGTAAATCTCGGACACGGCTTCGTGATTTTTGCAGAAATGATCCGACGAGCGCCAAACTCTCGGATTACCGTTAAAATAGTTTAACTTATGAGAATATGAAATAAAAATTTCCGACATGAATAGTGTTTTGTGAATAGTAAAAGTGAATAGTAACTTCCCGAGATAAAAAATTGGAATTTCGACGTTTGAAACAGGACATGAAATTACGAGTTGTGACATTCTTCCCCTCTAAAAGGAACTTCGTCCCGAAGTTCAGTTTGTGTTGGTTTCTAGAGTGGTATTGGAGAAAAGATGATGAAAAGTATGAAAGTTCTAACAACGAAGGTATACACACACACACATGAATGAAACATTTGGAAAATGAGTTGAGAATTTATTCCAGACAGAATTTTATTATAACCATTCTCAGTGTTGCAAAATTCATCTCTGAGTCAGACATAGGTGGTCAGCCTATATCTCACTATCCCGGGTTGAATATAGATGACCAGTCTATATCCCACCGAGGTTCCATGAATTTTGAAATACTCAGCTCAGTCATACTAAGACTATGTCCTTCACAAATACCAAGACGTTCTGAAAGACTAAGGCAGGTGACCAAACTCGAGGTCAAATGATGAAACTATGCAAGGAAAACATAACGCGGTGACATATATGATACGTGAACATGCTTATATGAAAGATAATTATAGTAATCAACTATAATAAATGAATATAATATATCAGATAATGAGACACAAATCTCATCACCTATGTCAGCAACTAACCACAAATGAGGCTTCAGCTTGGCAGGCAGGCACGTGACGGTCATAGGGTTAAGTTTTCTTAAAAGTAGCTATAGTCTAGGTTTTAAAAACACTTAGTTCGCTATAGCCAAAGCTCTGGTACCAATCTGTCACACCCCCAAAATCGGGTCCAGCGGAAGCATACGTATAGCTGGGGTGTAACTCAATTGATATCACAACACTAGTTCAAAAATGGTTTGCACTTGAATCATTTAAAATAAAATAGTTAAATCAAATTGTTGAAGTTACATCGTTAAAAGTAATGCGGAAGTAGGCCCTTAAAGTAGTTTAAAACGGTCCCCAAATGATTAAATCAGAGTCTTCTATGACCATGCCATGCCCTGCCAAAACCTCCAGTAGTGTGCCATAGCTTAAAACCTGAAAACACATGCTAAAGTGTCAACACGAGGTTGGTGAGTTCATAGAGTCTTGTGAAAAAGAATGTAATGCATATGTATGAAGGTTTCCCAGCAAAGGCATCGTAAATCCACTCAGTTACAGGTCCCGCCATAAGAGACTTGTAACCTGTGTGTTTACGACCCACTGCCAAAAGTAATAAGTTTGGTTTGTGTAAACAAAAGTAATAAGATTGGTGCAAAAGCCTCGTAATTCAGTAATAAAGTAGATGCAAAGGCATCGTATTTCAGTAATAAGACTTGATGCAAAGGCATCGTATTTCAGTAATAAGACTTGATGCAAAGTATCAGGAATTTATCAGTAATTTTGTATGTACAATAGCCACAAGTATAAAGTGAACCGACATAAATGTCAAAAGTGCTACATTGTCTCTTAAGCTCATGACCCCGAAGCTAGACGTACTAAATCCTGCCCCAAATGAGTGTTTACCAGACACTCAATAAATTAGAAATGAAATGCATTCGTAATTCCGTTGGAGCAACCCAAACACGAATGGAGGAGTCACCCTCAATAGATCTATTCACTCACTCTCGCTCGTACTTTAATTAACGGTCCATGAAATAAAGGGGACTTGTCGTGACATGGTAGTAATAAGGCAACTTAAGCAATGTAAGGAATTTGTAATACTTGGGCATGTACAAAAATAGTTGTTGCAATGTATTCTCCCCCATGGGATTTGAAATCGTATAAAAGCATAGAACAAGTATTGAAGCATGTATCTCCCCCAAAGAGTTTATAAAGAAATTTAACAAGTAAAAGTGGGGCTATGACTCACCTGGAGTAATGATGCAATGATGGTACCATGAACATGTAATGAGTTGAAAAACAAGGCGCGCACACTAGCCGCAACATAATGTGAATGATGAACGATCTACTTTAGATCATGAAATGATGTTATGAATGTCCATGCACATGTTTCCTATACCACTCTTCTCTTTGAAAAACACTTGTGTTATCAAAAATATATAATCCAAGAATTTGGAAAAATATTGCTATTAGAAAATATAAATAGCTAGTTATAATATATATATACTTATATATATATAACGTAAGTTTCCATGTTAGCGTTGAAAAACTCGGGTTGTAATCCTTGAAATGATGAAAACATACTCGTAATAACTAATACTACATTAGTTATAAAGCTCGGTACTTAATATTATGTCTAGCTTATAAATGTACTTCGTAGTTTTTGCGCCAAATTTATATAAAAGCTGTCAAATATAAAATGGTTTTAGCCGATATTCAAACGTGAATATCTTTGTCGTTACTTGTCCGTTTTACTTGTTCTTTATGTCCACGGTTACGTCTTAGTATGTAGTAATATATTTTGGAAAGCTCGGCTCCTCCGGGTTACGTCTAAAGTCTCTTTTTGTACCATGAAAAACGTCCAACAGCAACTAATTTCCAGAAAATACATTTCGTCTACAATCTTGCAAAAATCATAACTTCTTCGTTATAAACTCTTTTTAATCCGTTCTTTCGCCTACGGATTCGTTTTTGAAAGTATTTTCTAAAAATTTTGCCAAAGTTCCCTTGGTGTTTACTGATTTTCCATATTTTTACAAAATGGGACAGCATGCTTATAAACTTGTTACAAATCCATTTTTCATGTTCAAAACTAGTTTCTAACATCACCAAATCTCTTGCAAACACCACAAAGCTAATCTAATCTTACCATACACCTTCTTAGGGTGCCATGGGTTCCTAATCATGTTAATTTAACAAGGGAATCCAAATAACCAATTCTAGGTTTTGTATGATCAAAAAGTTAACAAAAATAATGTGGTATAGCTAACTTGTGCATGAAAACCATATGATCATAGTAAATACTTGATGAAATTATGAAAATAAATTTAGTAACTTACTTTGAATGATTATGTGATTAGATGATAAAAACCTTGTGATTCTTGAGTTTATATTTCAAAACTCTAACAAGAATGATGAAATGAGCTAGTTTATAACTTTGTCTTGGAAAAATTAATGGTGGATCATGGTTCTCTTGTTCTTGCCGTGAGATGGAGAAGAGAAAGAGCAAAAATGGTGCTAGTTGTTTGTAAAAGAAATGAAGTAACAAAGTCTCATTTGGTAACTTAATGAAAATATCTAATTTGATGGCATACTTGTAAATAAATGAACAACTTCAAGAAATCTTGGGATGGGGCGGCACATGGTGTAAAGTGAAAGAGTATTTGGAAAGTTTGAGTATTATCTAGTTCACGGAGTCGGTTTTGGTTCCGTTATTCGCAAAACGTAAAGTTTTAAACCGCGAAACGTAAATTCGGGTATCGTAAAAATATGAAATATGAAATAATGACTAAACTTGTCAAAATACTCCATAAGAAAATATAAAATGAATGGTAAGTTCCATCGGGTTGCATAAACGCTGTTAAAACTGGAAACGCGGGTCTAAAACGCGTAATTCGCGTAAAACGCTGAACTGAAAAACGTAAAATTCCAAAACTTTAAGAATTGTCGTAAAATGAGAGAAAATCATATTTTTATTGTTTATATTGTTTTATGGACATATCGGGGTGCCGGAAGGACGTTTAAACCTGAATGTAAATCTCGGACACGGCTTCGTGATTTTTGCAGAAATGATCCGACGAGCGCCAAACTCTCGGATTACCGTTAAAATAGTTTAACTTATGAGAATATGAAATAAAAATTTCCGACATGAATAGTGTTTTGTGAATAGTAAAAGTGAATAGTAACTTCCCGAGATAAAAAATTGGAATTTCGACGTTTGAAACAGGACATGAAATTACGAGTTGTGACATTCTTCCCCTCTAAAAGGAACTTCGTCCCGAAGTTCAGTTTGTGTTGGTTTCTAGAGTGGTATTGGAGAAAAGATGATGAAAAGTATGAAAGTTCTAACAACGAAGGTATACACACACACACATGAATGAAACATTTGGAAAATGAGTTGAGAATTTATTCCAGACAGAATTTTATTATAACCATTCTCAGTGTTGCAAAATTCATCTCTGAGTCAGACATAGGTGGTCAGCCTATATCTCACTATCCCGGGTTGAATATAGATGACCAGTCTATATCCCACCGAGGTTCCATGAATTTTGAAATACTCAGCTCAGTCATACTAAGACTATGTCCTTCACAAATACCAAGACGTTCTGAAAGACTAAGGCAGGTGACCAAACTCGAGGTCAAATGATGAAACTATGCAAGGAAAACATAACGCGGTGACATATATGATACGTGAACATGCTTATATGAAAGATAATTATAGTAATCAACTATAATAAATGAATATAATATATCAGATAATGAGACACAAATCTCATCACCTATGTCAGCAACTAACCACAAATGAGGCTTCAGCTTGGCAGGCAGGCACGTGACGGTCATAGGGTTAAGTTTTCTTAAAAGTAGCTATAGTCTAGGTTTTAAAAACACTTAGTTCGCTATAGCCAAAGCTCTGGTACCAATCTGTCACACCCCCAAAATCGGGTCCAGCGGAAGCATACGTATAGCTGGGGTGTAACTCAATTGATATCACAACACTAGTTCAAAAATGGTTTGCACTTGAATCATTTAAAATAAAATAGTTAAATCAAATTGTTGAAGTTACATCGTTAAAAGTAATGCGGAAGTAGGCCCTTAAAGTAGTTTAAAACGGTCCCCAAATGATTAAATCAGAGTCTTCTATGACCATGCCATGCCCTGCCAAAACCTCCAGTAGTGTGCCATAGCTTAAAACCTGAAAACACATGCTAAAGTGTCAACACGAGGTTGGTGAGTTCATAGAGTCTTGTGAAAAAGAATGTAATGCATATGTATGAAGGTTTCCCAGCAAAGGCATCGTAAATCCACTCAGTTACAGGTCCCGCCATAAGAGACTTGTAACCTGTGTGTTTACGACCCACTGCCAAAAGTAATAAGTTTGGTTTGTGTAAACAAAAGTAATAAGATTGGTGCAAAAGCCTCGTAATTCAGTAATAAAGTAGATGCAAAGGCATCGTATTTCAGTAATAAGACTTGATGCAAAGGCATCGTATTTCAGTAATAAGACTTGATGCAAAGTATCAGGAATTTATCAGTAATTTTGTATGTACAATAGCCACAAGTATAAAGTGAACCGACATAAATGTCAAAAGTGCTACATTGTCTCTTAAGCTCATGACCCCGAAGCTAGACGTACTAAATCCTGCCCCAAATGAGTGTTTACCAGACACTCAATAAATTAGAAATGAAATGCATTCGTAATTCCGTTGGAGCAACCCAAACACGAATGGAGGAGTCACCCTCAATAGATCTATTCACTCACTCTCGCTCGTACTTTAATTAACGGTCCATGAAATAAAGGGGACTTGTCGTGACATGGTAGTAATAAGGCAACTTAAGCAATGTAAGGAATTTGTAATACTTGGGCATGTACAAAAATAGTTGTTGCAATGTATTCTCCCCCATGGGATTTGAAATCGTATAAAAGCATAGAACAAGTATTGAAGCATGTATCTCCCCCAAAGAGTTTATAAAGAAATTTAACAAGTAAAAGTGGGGCTATGACTCACCTGGAGTAATGATGCAATGATGGTACCATGAACATGTAATGAGTTGAAAAACAAGGCGCGCACACTAGCCGCAACATAATGTGAATGATGAACGATCTACTTTAGATCATGAAATGATGTTATGAATGTCCATGCACATGTTTCCTATACCACTCTTCTCTTTGAAAAACACTTGTGTTATCAAAAATATATAATCCAAGAATTTGGAAAAATATTGCTATTAGAAAATATAAATAGCTAGTTATAATATATATATACTTATATATATATAACGTAAGTTTCCATGTTAGCGTTGAAAAACTCGGGTTGTAATCCTTGAAATGATGAAAACATACTCGTAATAACTAATACTACATTAGTTATAAAGCTCGGTACTTAATATTATGTCTAGCTTATAAATGTACTTCGTAGTTTTTGCGCCAAATTTATATAAAAGCTGTCAAATATAAAATGGTTTTAGCCGATATTCAAACGTGAATATCTTTGTCGTTACTTGTCCGTTTTACTTGTTCTTTATGTCCACGGTTACGTCTTAGTATGTAGTAATATATTTTGGAAAGCTCGGCTCCTCCGGGTTACGTCTAAAGTCTCTTTTTGTACCATGAAAAACGTCCAACAGCAACTAATTTCCAGAAAATACATTTCGTCTACAATCTTGCAAAAATCATAACTTCTTCGTTATAAACTCTTTTTAATCCGTTCTTTCGCCTACGGATTCGTTTTTGAAAGTATTTTCTAAAAATTTTGCCAAAGTTCCCTTGGTGTTTACTGATTTTCCAGATTTTTACAAAATGGGACAGCATGCTTATAAACTTGTTACAAATCCATTTTTCATGTTCAAAACTAGTTTCTAACATCACCAAATCTCTTGCAAACACCACAAAGCTAATCTAATCTTACCATACACCTTCTTAGGGTGCCATGGGTTCCTAATCATGTTAATTTAACAAGGGAATCCAAATAACCAATTCTAGGTTTTGTATGATCAAAAAGTTAACAAAAATAATGTGGTATAGCTAACTTGTGCATGAAATTAAGCATGAAAACCATATGATCATAGTAAATACTTGATGAAATTATGAAAATAAATTTAGTAACTTACTTTGAATGATTATGTGATTAGATGATAAAAACCTTGTGATTCTTGAGTTTATATTTCAAAACTCTAACAAGAATGATGAAATGAGCTAGTTTATAACTTTGTCTTGGAAAAATTAATGGTGGATCATGGTTCTCTTGTTCTTGCCGTGAGATGGAGAAGAGAAAGAGCAAAAATGGTGCTAGTTGTTTGTAAAAGAAATGAAGTAACAAAGTCTCATTTGGTAACTTAATGAAAATATCTAATTTGATGGCATACTTGTAAATAAATGAACAACTTCAAGAAATCTTGGGATGGGGCGGCACATGGTGTAAAGTGAAAGAGTATTTGGAAAGTTTGAGTATTATCTAGTTCACGGAGTCGGTTTTGGTTCCGTTATTCGCAAAACGTAAAGTTTTAAACCGCGAAACGTAAATTCGGGTATCGTAAAAATATGAAATATGAAATAATGACTAAACTTGTCAAAATACTCCATAAGAAAATATAAAATGAATGGTAAGTTCCATCGGGTTGCATAAACGCTGTTAAAACTGGAAACGCGGGTCTAAAACGCGTAATTCGCGTAAAACGCTGAACTGAAAAACGTAAAATTCCAAAACTTTAAGAATTGTCGTAAAATGAGAGAAAATCATATTTTTATTGTTTATATTGTTTTATGGACATATCGGGGTGCCGGAAGGACGTTTAAACCTGAATGTAAATCTCGGACACGGCTTCGTGATTTTTGCAGAAATGATCCGACGAGCGCCAAACTCTCGGATTACCGTTAAAATAGTTTAACTTATGAGAATATGAAATAAAAATTTCCGACATGAATAGTGTTTTGTGAATAGTAACTTCCCGAGATAAAAAATTGGAATTTCGACGTTTGAAACAGGACATGAAATTACGAGTTGTGACAATTAACGCGGTCGAATTTCGTTGTGCGTAGAATTTTTGAATGACGTTTTACCCTAAAACGTGTAATTCCTTAATAACTTTCGCGAAAATGATCTGATGAGTGTCAAACTTTTAATTTGCCATGGAAATGATTTATCACTCGAGGCCAAGAAACAAAAATCGAATTTCGGGAAAAATGAATAGTAAAAGTGAATAGTGAATTTTCCGGGAATAGTAATTAACCTGAAATTGCGAATTGTTACAAAGTACAAGAATGTCCCTTGTGAAGCAATCAAACTTCTTCTCTTCCCATTCTCACTAGAGGGAAAAGCCCGGATTTGGCTTGAAAAACAACCTCCTCGATCTATTGACACATGAGAAGATCTTGTGAAAAAATTTGTGAATGAATTCTTCCCACCTTCCAAGACCACGAGTCTTAAGAACGAAATCACCAAGTTCACTCAGAAATATGATGAATCTTTTGGTGAAGCGTGGGATCGTTTCAAAAAATTACTTCGCAAGTGTCCACATCATGGTTTCTCAGAGTTGATGCAACTCGATACTTTCTACAATGGCGTGAGCCAAGCTGATCAGGATTCTCTCAATGCCTCCGCGGGAGGTAATTTCTTGAGTAAAACCACAAAAGAAGCTTTACAGATCATAGAAAATAAGTCCAAGGTCCGCTTTACACGAAGCAAACCGATTGTTTCTCAAATCAATGCGGGTCCTTCCACTTCATCTTCTGTGGGTCAATCTAGCACGGATGCTAAGCTTGACAAGCTCACTGAAGCAATTCAAGCTTTGGTTCTCGCCTAAACAAAGAAAGTTTCATTTCCACAACATCCTCCACCTGCTGAGGTTAAAAAAGTGGAAGTTTATGTGACTTGTGGTGGGCCGCATGCCTACTACAATTGCACAGCTACTGATGGTACTCCATATGAAGCTCATGCTGTTGTCGGGTCCCAAAATCAAGGAGGCAATCAATACCGCCCTCCTATGGACCCGAACTATCGTCCTCACCATTATCATGGACCTCCCGATTTTAATCAAAACCAAAATGTCCAAAACCGTGGCCAGAATCAAAATAAAGTGAACCAAGGTTTTCAAAACCAGGGTAACTTCAATCGGGGTCACGGTTTCCAAAATCAAAACCAAGGTTTCCAAAATCAAGGTTTCCAACATCAAAATCAAGGAAACTTTAACCGGAACCAAGGTCAGGGTAATTTCAATCCCGGGAATTTTCATGGAAACAACCACCAGAATCAAGGGAATTTCCATCATCAAAACCAAGGAAATTTCAACCAAGGTCCCAATCCGAACAATCGAGCTCAAAATTTTCCTAATCCAAATCAAGCCATTGTTCCAACTGGGCCTTCATCTGATGAGTTGTTAAAACAATTCATGAAGTCCCAAGAAGAGTTGAACAAGTTGCTGGTCAGCCAGATTTCTGATATCAAGAAATCTTTAAATGATCGACCCTCGGGATCAGGTACTACTTTACCGAGCAACACGATCGCTAACCCGAGGGGCGATGCTAAGGCGATCACAACACGAAGTGGTGCTTCATATGATGAACCCGCGATTCCTACTACCTCTTCTTCCTCTCCTCCAAAGGTAGTGGAACGTGAACCTGAGGTAACAAAGGACAAGGTGCAAACTCCTAGCTCACGAAGTACAGCACACGTCCAACCTCAGGTTATTCCAGAAACCAGATGTAAGCCTGGAGTTGTCTTTGAACCACCAGGAACTCCAGTGGACAACCCTAAATCCAAAACTTCTATTCCTTATCCATCATGTCTCAATGAACAAAAGCTCCGCGAAAAGGCTAGTCACCAAATGGATAAAATTTTCCAAATCTTCCAAGATTTGCACCTTGACATTAGCTTCGTGGACGCTATTCTCTTGATGCCCAAGTTTGCATCAACAATCAAAAATCTGTTAAGTAATAAAGAAAAACTCTTCGAGATGGCAAGAACTCCTCTGAATGAGCACTGCTCAGCAGTTCTCTTGAAAAAGCTTCCTGAAAAGCTTGGAGACCCCGAGAAATTTCTCATTCCTTGTACTTTCCCGGGTATGGTTGAATGCTTCGCCTTGGCCGATCTAGGTGCTAGCATTAACCTGATGCCATATTCTGTGTGGAAGAAACTTTCTCTTCCCGAACTCACTCCCACGTGCATGACTTTGGAGCTTGTCGATCGTTCGATTTCTCGTCCTCTTGGCATTGCCGAGGATGTATTCGTTAAAGTGGGAAAGTTCCATTTTCCAGTAGATTTTGTGATTGTTGACTTTGATGCCGATTCTAGGGTCCCTCTCATTCTTGGAATGGGATTCCTTAGAACTAGGCGTGCTCTTATCGATGTATTTGAGCATGAGATCACATTGCGTGTTGGAACGGAAGCCATCACCTTCAACCCTAATCAAACTTCGAGATACTCCTCCAATTATGACTCAGAATCGGTGAACCAAATAGATGTCATCGATATTGCTGCTGAGGAGTATGCTCAAGAGATTTTAGGTTTCATTGATGATTCTTCGAGTGAAAACCTCACTCAATCTTCTCATCCCATCATTGCCAATTCTTCTCCTTCCCTCACTCCGTTTGAGGGAAGTGACTTCATCTTAGAAGAAATTGAGGCCTTTCTCAAAAGTGATTCGATTCCCGATGGAATCGATAACCAAGAGATTGACCCCGAGAGGGATATTCTCCTACTTGAGAAATTATTAAACGAAGATCCCTCTCCTCTTCCTGTTCTACCACAAACACTTCATAAAGAGAAAGTCAAAAATGTTGAGAAAACTGATGACTTCCCTGAGGTTGAACTTAAGGACTTGCCGCCTCATCTTGAATATGCATTTCTGGAGGGTGATGATAAATTACCCGTCATAATTGCTAAAGACTTAAGTGTTGAGGAAAAGGCTACTCTAATAAAAGTTTTGAAGTCACATAAGCAAGCAATTGCTTGGCGACTCTCTGACATCAAGGGCATTGACCCTGAATTTTGTACCCACAAGATTTTAATGGAGGATGACTTCAAACCAGTAGTCCAACAACAATGAAGGGTGAATCAAAAAATTCATGAGGTAATCAAACAAGAAGTTTTAAAACTTCTTGATCCCGGATTGATTTACCCTATCTCGGACAGTCCTTGGGTTAGTGATACGTAGGGATCGCACCAGGCTTTACCTCTCGAGGGATCTCGAGAAGCTTACAACCCCCACCAGGCAGTGTACCTAATCGTTGTAGTATAGTATAGTGACAAGTACCGGGGGATTGATCGTTCAGCTAGGAATAGTGTCGCTAGGATTAGAAAACCTAAATACTAGTTCTAGAGATGAGGGATGATTCTTTTTGTATTTTTATATTTTTATAAAAGCAAATTAAAATCTCGGGTTTTAAGGATTTTGGCGGAATTAGTTGCTAGTCAACTAACCCAATACTAAAGATGCAATCAAAAGAAAATACTAAAAATGAAAATAAACTATATTAAACTAAGGTTGTGAACAATAAGTGGAGAAATGTGTTTACTTAGATTTCACTACTCCCTAGATATCTTTTACACGTTAATTACTTGTTATAGTTGCGTGGATGACGGATTGTATTCCTTAATACCATTCATGGGGTGGCGTACTTACTTCCCCAATCCTATGAGTGCCTACTTCACACCTATGTCGAGCCTGCAAGAAGCTCCTAACATGGGATCATTAGAATTTACTCATGCATTAAATACAACCAATAAAACCTAGTATACATCGGTTCATGTTTCCTAAGACGTTCAAGCATGTTACCATTTGGAGATCTGCCAGTTTTCTTAAGCCTAACATTGAAATCATTCATCCAATACAACCATAAACAAGTAATCAACACATAATCAACATCTAGGTTTCATTATATCTAAGCAAACACAAGATAAATCTAGCCTAGCATGGTGGAATCAAGACAAGCACAAGATATAGACAACCAACACATAGACATATTGATTGAATTAAGAAAAGACTTATCTTAATAACACATGCAAGGATTCAAGGGTTGAAAACCCTTGAAAAGCTGTAAAATTCGTATATGGTTCGGCCTTAGGGTTTCTCCAAACTTGTTTTTTCCTTAATGAATGAAAATTAGAAAACTATATATAGATATTAGAGGCTGACGGCGTCAAGAACAAACTTGTGACGCCGTCATCTCGCGGCCAAAATAATCCTCGGACTGCCTTGATCTACATCTGACGCCGTCATATTGTCCACTTTTGCAGGCCGTCACACTTTTAACTCTTGACGCTCTACTTGTGACGCCTTCATTTCTATACTAGGTCGTCATGGTCTTTACTCTTGACGCCGTCAGGAAAGTACTCTTGACACCGTCACACACTGTTTCCAGCATGGAAAATTAAGTCTTTGGCGTTTTCTTCACTTTTATGCTCCAAAAACGTCCGAATTGCTTCCTTTTCCAGATTTCACTCCCAAAGTACCTAAAATCACAAAAGGAACGATTTAGGGCAATATTTGATCAAAGAAATTCAATTCCGGGCTTAAATGACCCCCTAAAAACGGATCATTTTTTGCCTCATCATATACCCTTACACTTGAGATTTGCTTGTCCTCAAGTAAATGCGCTTTTATTCTAATCAAAATACAAGTTAGGGGTCATTTAACACTAATATAAAAGTAATTACAACAAATAATCGTTCCACTAAAGACCAAAGACAAGCACGGAGGTCATACACTAGCACCTCACAAATAGTGTTTAGATACTCACATCTCTCGGGTGTAATAAAGTCTAAATTACAATATGGAAACGAAAGATATCTCTCACTACCTGTCATAGCAAAATAGATTACCATAGGCTTGGGAAAGGATCAAACCTCCACCACATGGCGTAAGCACCTAGGATAAACTATCAAAGAGGTCTTTTAAAGGGTTGTAACGTTAGGTATAGGGATATGAAATACACGGTTTTGTTGGATATATGCAGTCTTTACTGGTGGCGAGTTAACAATCTTGGTTAATTACATGTACAATATGGCGTTGCTAAGCCAAGACTAGACTCGACTTAAGCTAATAAATGAAAAATAACAAAAACATAAAATGAACATAGAATGAAAAGGGATTGTAGTCCGTATGTTTTGTTTTTGTTTTTTTGTTTTTTTTTTGTTTTTTTTTTGTTTTTTTTTCTGTTTTTATTATTATTATTATTATTATTTTCATACACTCTTACCCTACCATCCAAAATAATACATCATAGGGAATGAAAATTCCCCTTACACTTGAATTTTTACATACTTTACAATAAACTAATCTAATGACTCGAATTAAGATAATCAAAACACTTGGAGCACTTTTAAGATTAACGCACATACGGGGGTAATATATGATGTTCTTCCCCATTACTCCATAAATAAGTACTTTACCCATGAGTCCCAATCGTCCCAAAACAATATGTACAAGGATATGACTCGACTTAGCAACCATGTAATCAATTAGATAGTTAACTTAGGGTTTAACAAATAACAATAATGCACTAAAGATGAGTGCATACACGGAAGGCTAAGGCGATTTGGGTGTACATTTAAGTGGGGTATAACAAATTATTCCTTTAAGTAAAATGCTTAAAGTTAGAAACGAAAAGATAGGCTCGGAGGGGTGTACTAGGGGTTTCGTGTACTAAAAATGAGTACAACGCTAAGGTGTGGGAAAAATTAGTTGACTTAACTAGCCAAGTAATATGACTTAAATGGTCAAGTAATTATGATACGGGTTTAACACAAGGGTGATCCTAATGCCTCTTATCATGTAGTAAATCCTACTACACGAATGTAGTCTCACTAGCGGTCTCGGGATGCATCACTAATGCAAGTTCTAGAATCTAAATGCTACCGGTACACTCATAAGCACTAATAGTAAATGCTTTTCCTATCAAATCTAAAGGCGAACCTCACATATTTGGGTGGAAATTTTTTCTGAATGGTACGGTTATGTGCTATTCATACAATCTCCTATCCATGAGACGCTTGCTATGGCTAAAGTTTCACTCCTAAATGTTGTAAAAAATTTTAAATTTGGCGCTAAAACTGCACTAACAAGTATTTCTCATAGTTTTATTACACATCTACTATCAAACAAACAAACTCAAGCGAAAGTGTATTTGTAAGGTATCATCATTTTACCCTCCCCTTACACTTAAGATGAACATTGTCCCCAATGTTCAAGTAAAGAATGTAAAAGTGAAAAAGTAAAAAGAATGAAATCAAATACTCCCCTGATTCGCTCGGTATGGATAATAAGGTGGTCAGGTTAAATCTTCCTCCAAGAAAATGAACAATCAAAGCTTCCCTTCCAGAATATAAATCATCTTCTTGTCATACATAACCTGTAAATCCTGAGAAAACAGACAAAGCAACCTCGCATAAAATCGGCGGCAATCTATATAAGTTACTAAATCCTAGAAAACAAAGTAAGATATAATGCTTGTGGAATGAAGTTTGCAGATTTCCTGGAGATTATAAAACTTAATAATTCAACAAAAACTTTAAAACTCCGTTAGAAAAACAAAACCGGTAAAATTTCCAGATTTTTTTTTACCCGTGGCGCCGTCAAGAGCAAGCTCGTGACGCCGTCAGAAGTGACCTGCAGAAATTCTTGTGTTAAGTTTCCGGAAAATTTCTGGAAAAACTTGGTCCTACTTCCTGGAAAATCCTGCAAAACTTCATTATGACTCAATACAAGCATTTGACTCTAACAAATACGAATATACATGTTCACTTAATATTGTTGAGAATCATGATCGGTTTGTTTCTTAAAAACATATTTGGGGTTTCCCCTTACACTTATCTTTTGCAAAAATACCTTTGGGTGAAGTTAATACTAGGCCAAAACAACAAAGTAAAGTATTTCCACTATTTAATTTAGAAACATGATCTACCAACAATAAAAATAAAGCATGCATACGGAAGCAAATAACAATCAAATAAAATAAAAATCACACAAAGCATGGGTTGCCTCCCAAGAAGCGCTTTTCTTTATTTACGAGTCTTGTAGCTAGACTCAAGGTCATGGGTTACCGTGTATCGCTTATGCTCACATAACCAAGTGTGAGCCACCTAATGGTCGCCTCATCTTTCTTATAATCATCTCCTAACTCTAAACATCCACGATAGTATCTTTTATTCTTTTCATGAGTATATTTAAGCCCTTTTCTCTTATCATTCTCACTTAGCATTTCTATGGGCGGATACCTACTACATTTTTCCATGGAAAAATCCTTGAACCTAGGGTGTGCACGGGGCATTTGGTAGACAAAATCTTCATCCCCATCCGAGAATGTAATTAACCCTTCTATAAGTTTTTCATCAAGGTTGGTCAACCTTTTGAAGGGTTTTCCAAACACAACTTGGGTTAACTTATCATCAATAAATTCTCCTAGACTCTCCATAACCATGAACTCAACAAGATAAACCAAACTTCCTACAAACACATGCAATGGTATTGCCCTAGCAATAATATTTTCCCCTTTGTATTCTAACTCATCTACCATGATTTTATTATATTCATTACGTGAGACTATGTTCATTGGGAGAGATGAGTTAATATAGGCGTTAAAGCTCCTAAATCCGATCTTACAAGGAAATTGCATGTTGAATGAACTATCACACTCAATCCTTGTTCTAGGGTCGACATACCTAAGAGGGTTCACTTCCTCTTCCATCCTATTCTCATTAATCACATCACCATCATCAAGATCCTCATCGGAGTCTGAATAGTAAAAAGGACTAGCCCTATGTTACCTCAATGGTCCAAACAGAACCAAACACCCCACTAAACTGTACAAACATATCCAAAAATAAATAGCCAAACACCCCAACTGGTCCAACTGACTTTACAGCCCGTCCACCCCACTAAGATGTGACTCCATCAGCATTAGAAAGCTGGAGCAATCAGCGAGTTGAAAACTTTACGCGCTGAAAAATCTCACTTGCTGAAAATGTGCCTTTCAGTTGCTGAACTCTTTAAGGCGCTGAAAATTTGTTGGTGCTGAAATTCACGTGCTACAATTTTCAGTTGCTGGAAATTTTGTTTGCTGGATTTTTCCGTGCTGAAAATTTTCTTTGCTGAAATTAGTTGCTGAATTTTTCTGCTTGATGAAAATCCAGTTGCTGAATTTTTCAGTACTTCAAATCTTGGTTGCCATTGTATTTTCTATGCTGATATTCAGGTGCTAAACCCACATTGAACCAGCCCGCGCTGAAGCAACCGACACTGAACCAAACGACGCTGAACCAACTCGCGCTGAACCAACCCGCGATGAACCAACCCACTGGAAAAAAAAAGAATCGTATTGAGTAAAAATGTTCAAATTACAATTGATTATAGTATTCGCGAAAGCTTGAACGCTATATAATCCTCACTTCTAGCATGGTTTAAGCAAAACCAAGCAATATCGTGAATGTAGCGTGCCCAATACTCAAACTTCTGATTACTAAACCAGCCAGGAAGCACTTAATTGATTCTTCAGCATCTACAAACATATAATTCTCAATTAGATCACATTACCAGCTAATATGTGCCATCAATCACTCAAACGAATATCAAGATAGGGTTAATCATGCATCAGGCAGTAGACTTTTGTAAAAAAAATATGAGTAATGAGATATAGTAATTACATCTTATTTATCCAGTGGGCATTATTTTACTTGTTTGGTAACCATGGTTTACAATATAGTAAGCTAAAAAGTGAGACCAAGCAATTCTAGAAAACAACCTAATGCTTACCATGTAGGTAGATCACATGCATTTGTAACTTTTTCCATCCATGTTTTGCAGCCTACTGTAAAATAGCATATAAGAATTCTATCTAAAGATTTAAACCATATTAAACATGCATAGATAAGATGATATAGGTTGCTGGGGTGTTTGGTTTGTAGCTAACTGGGGTGTTTGGTTTGCTGCTAAAAGGGATGTTTGGATGCTGCCGGCGACTTTTAATTTGTTTGGCAGATTGACCCGTTTTCATTTCAGCTAAATTTTATTGTGAAATCCACCTGTTTGACCCAATTAATCAATTCATATGTAAACGGCTCAAAATTACAACTCTACTAATGAAAGTACATTAGCGACTATTAGCACCTCTTGATTAGAACGCCTAATAAACCAATCCCTTTGTCCCACATAATGTAAGAGTAGTCTTTAAGCATGACTTACTTATTTATCAAATGTTGTAGTTGCTTATGCGCACCGTTGTGGTAGCCTCCTCCTGTCCGACCTCCTGTGCTTCTGATTTACCAGAACTATATTTAAATAAAATATATATATATATATATATATATATATATATATATATATATATATATATATATATATATATATATATATATATATATATATATATATATATATATATATATATATATATATATATATACTAGACGACTACCCGTGCATAGCAACGGGATTTTATAGCGACAAATAGTTTATTGATAAAAAAAGTTTATAGGTTTATAAACGAAAAATAATAAAAGTTTGAAGATTTGGGTATTAAACATAATGTTTTGAAACCCGGTTCAACCAGGGTGGTTCAACCGGTTGAACCATTCCGGTCGAAAAATAGGTCGATTTAAACCGGGTCAACTTGCTAGTTGGGTCGAAAACGGGTCAAATTAAACTTGGTCAACCCGCCGGGTTTGAAGCGTCTTGGGTCAACCCGGTTTGTGTTTTAATTGGTTGTATTTAATTTGGTAGATATGTTTTAATTGGTTGTACAATGTGAATAAATCATTGTACTTTTAAGTAATAGATAATGTTTTGAAACCCGGTTCGACCCGGGTGGTTCAACCGGTTGAACCGTTCCGGTCGAAAAATGGGTCGATTTAAACCAGGTCAACTTGCTAGGTTGGGTCGAAAACGGGTCAAATTAAACTGGGTTAACCCGCCGGGTTTGAAGCGTCCCGGGTCAACCCGGTTTGCGTTTTAATTGTTTGTATTTAATTTGGTAGATATGTTTTTAATTAGTTGTACAATGTGAATAAATCATTGTACTTTTTTAAGTAATGGATAATGTTTTGAAACCCGGTTCGACCCGGTTGGTTCAACCGGTTGAACCGTTCTGGTCGAAAAATGGGTCGAGTTAAACCGGGTCAACTTGCTATGTTGAGTCGAAAACGGGTCAAATTAAACTGGGTCAACCCGCCGGGTTTGAAGCGTCCCGGGTCAACCCGATTTGTGGTTGATTGATTGTATTTAATTTGGTAGATATGCTTTAATTTGGTTGTACAATGTGAATAAATAATTGTACTTCTAAGTATTGGGGTGTTTTAATAAGAGTATTAATTACATTTCACACTCTCTCTCATTTGACCATTGTTGAAACTCAACATTTCACTTTTGACCATTTTTCCATTATAGATAGTATAGATATATAACACTCGATAGTCAGACCTTAACATAAAGGTTTAATTAAAAGATAACATAATAGTATAGCTTATTACCAGGATTTACTTGAATAATCTTTTGTCTAAAAATCATGGCCGCAGGCATAACTTCTCACACATTGAATCCACCAACCCCATAAATCACAGCCTGCACAATCAAAAATGAAAGTAAACATAAACAGTGACAGTGACAGTAGTAAGCACCAGGCACTTTTAAGTTGTTGGTGATCACTTTTAGTGTTTTAATATAATGAATCTGATCCTAATGACTAAATAATCAGTTAAGGAGCTACTGTGACAAAATCGGCTCAAAATAGTAGTTGGTTTGATTGGAGTAATTATTTCATAACGTTGTCATCCCATATATATACAAATACATGAAAATAGACCAACATACCTGATATTTTTTAGGCCCTCCCATATATATACAAATACATAAGCACCTCGTGACAGTCTCTGATGTTACATGTACACAGTTACATGACATACGATGATCAAGATTTTATTGTTACACTTTCTTTAAGGGTCAGGTTATATACCTGTCCAATGAAATCGATCATATCTTCTAGTAACAGAATTATGCCATAATTACAACCGGCAGATTAAAGATAAAAAGAATTGTGATTTCTTACCGTGGCTGTCATTGGCAATCATGTTTAGAGGCATCATTTGAGAACTTATGTTTCATTGTCTTATTTTCACGTGTACAATGATCTGTGTTTAAATACAATACCTGGTCAACTATAACGTAAATTATAGGAATTTTTTTATGCTTTAGTCATTCGTCATGAATAAGACGCGAATAGCAGATAATCATTAGTACAACAAATAACAAACATACCATCTCATCCGCTTTTGCTGTGGCAAAATCCACGTGCCCGTTACCTACAAACTGATCTCATATGATATGTATGCATTTGCCTGCAAAAACATAGAGCCATGTGTACACTCTGGTCCTCTCTTCATTTCATCTCGCCATCTTTATCATTGATAGCGAAAACCTCGCCACCGTCTGTCCCAGTGCAACTAAACAGGTACTGTTTTTTTTTTTTTTTTTTTTTTTTTGCTGAGAATTAAAAATAAGATAGATTGAGATACAAAACTTATAAGGCAACGACTTTCTATTGGGAATTAAACATTGAAGAAAAAGATTGAGATGAACTGCGTTACCTTCTTTCCAACAAAGCCGATAAGTAAGCAGAAAAACACTTGAATAAGCAATCTCAAACACCCTCTTAAACAGCTTTTTAGAATTTGACACGTTATAGCCCTCTTAACGCCCTACTTGCCTGCATATACAAATCAATAATCATAAAAAAATACTAATCTGGATTATTTTAGGACAGCAGATATTTTAAGATACATCTCGATACAATATTGACATACCAAATAGACAAACTTAAAAAGTAACCTTTTTCATAGATGTCGCATTTTCGACCCATTTATGTTTTCTAATGTGAATTGGGCTGTGTTTTTATCTCTAACGGGACACATCATATAAAGATTAGCTAAAAGGGACAGATAGATATTAAGCTGTTTATGAATTACTAATGCACATACCCTTGCGACCTCTAAAGCAGTTTTCATTCAAAATCAAGATTATACTTGTGCTAAAATTGTTTTTTTCCTAATCATGTGTAACTCAATATTTATTATTTTAATAAAAATACTTAAACTGTGTAAACTTGTTTGTGTGTCAACTCAATCCAACGCGGTTTGACCCATATTATAAATTGACGCATTTGACCCGCTTAACTTGCAGTCTCTAGTTTACACCAAGAAAGAACCTTTACCATGATTCAACACCTTCCCCGTTGGCCTGCAAATTGAGGGAAAAAAAGGTCAAATCTTGTGGCTCCATTCTTTTTTTTGCATAGTATTTTACATACATCTTCTTGTTTAATATTTTCTGCTATAGTAGAAAGTGCAAGTTAGAACCAAAAATAGTCTTCAGTTAAAAATACACCAATAAATGATAAGTTATGATGTAACAACCTTTGTTGATTCCGGAATTAAGCTGGTGCGGTCACATAAGTTGAAAAAGAATAAGATTCTCCCAAATTCTAACCTACATATTTAAAGTGATTATTGCATCAGCTTAACGAACAATTGACCAATCAAAAATTAATAATTTAAAGTAACCTGACTTACATTGCTCTCATGGTTGCTCAATTTTCAAGTAGAAAAGACTCTTTCATTGTCACAAATCCGCCTAAAAGCGTGTACTTATTTCAATAACATATCACCACAATAAAGAACAAAATTAAAGAAATACTCTTCCAAAAAGGTAAAAAGAAAGCAATAATCTATAAAAACTTACAGTCACTCTTTCTTGACATATTGCCAATCTGCATTTATATTTATAAAGATCTACAAAATTTTTCCAAAAAACAAAAACATCTTATTGCCGAAGACATGTCAATCTATATCATAATTTTTTCAAAAATCGAAAAGGAAAACGTAATAATAGCAAAAACTTACAGTCGAGCTCACTCTTTCTCGATCACATCCCTATTACCAAACTGCCTTAAAAGTCGATAAAACATCTTATTGCAAAAGACATGTCAATCCATATCATAAACTCTTAAAAATCAAAAAGAAAAAAATACATGATAATCGATTGGTATAGTCTTTGCAGTTTGGTAATTCACAATCGATAGTTTGGTATAGTTTTTAAACAATCGATAGGAATTAATGATTAAAATACAAACCCTTACCTTGGATCAATTGTTTATACCATGAATCGAATAAGATGCGAATTAGGGTTAATCCAATTTGGTGTTTTGATGATGAACCGGTCATTGAAATTGAAAGGTTTTGGAGTGATTCTAGGTTTGATGAAAATGAATTGGTGATGGTAGGTGTGTTTTGAATTTGATAATCATACGCTCCTCTCATTGAATGTCTCAAATTAATGCTCCGTAAGTTTAGCTAAATTGAAAATAAATCACTGCACAATTATAGCAGCAGAAAATTGGGTCTTTATGAATAAGATGCGGTATGTGTTTATGTGTTGGTGTTTTGGAAAAGTTGCATCAGTTAAAGCATGACATTGTGGGATTGTATGCATTTAACAAAAAAACCAAGTTGCTCCATTGGTTATCAATATGTTGCATGGGAGGGGAGACCAGGGTTCGATTTCCGTAAGTGTCAACTTTTTTGTAATAATTTCGTGGTATCATAAAGCTGCCAGCATGTCAAGTGTTGCCTAGTCACATGATGACTCATATTATCCAGTCAGCATGTGATGCCAAGTGGCATTTGAGGGTCATGGTACAACCTTCAAAGCATCAAATACAACTCAAAACTTGTCTCATATATATGTAAAGATTTATATATATATATATATATATATATATATATATATATATATATATATATATACACACACACACACACACGCTGCTAAAATATTTGCTCTATATCGAATGAGACCTATTCAACTTCAATTCGTATATGCATTAGCATCTTAGGTTTTGTAAGCAAGATCTAACGGGTGTTGAAATGAGTGACTAATGTTTTACAAACTTATTTTTTTATTAGCATGCATTATCTCATGATGTAAATAGTCGTATATGTGTAATTAAACACTCCATTAATGTGTGAGTAAATATTATATGAAAAGTTGAAGTTGACAACAAACGGATATATGTAAGTATCAACATAATTATTACACTTACGCATCGCTCATATTCGTCCCAAAAATGTACACTTAAGATTGACGTCTTGCTCTTTGAAGCGACAGAAACTCTTGAGTTTGTATAATAAAGAGATCGAAAACGAAAGTAAAAAATCAGTGGGAAAAATCGACACCGTATATTACAATGAAAACATTTGAGGATCAGTATATGTCCCTGTCATGTTAATAATTGGATTCATCATTGACGTAGTTATTACTCCATATACTATTTTATCATTGACGTAGTTAAATAAAGTACACCCTTCATCACATGTCAATAAAAACATGCAATATATGTGTTCAATCATCGATATAAATTTGAAAAACGTAATTGCGTAAACTCGATTATTTGGTCAGTTTCATTTGATTTCAAGGTGTTCCGTGCCGGAATCCAAATCACAGATCTAAAAAAAAAATACTGTAATTGAGAATTACAGTGATAAAGACGTCTAATTCAACTAATGTTTAACATTTTTTTTTTAATCATTATTGGAATTAACTAACCACCAAAGTATATAGTAAATACTCATATATCATCTTTACTCTTACAAAACAAGGTAAATAGAAATCTAAAACTAGTAGATGAATCAAATCACCAAAACATGATATCATATAAATATATTATCATTATAGGCAAAGATTTACATCCTATTAAATATTACTTTCATATTTTGTCTTGGTAACATGGGTTGAACATTTTACATCGTCTATATACCCGTATACCTTTCCTATTTAGCACCTTAAATGTCCCATTTTATTCATCACTATCTTTTTTAGTTATCACCTAGTGCATGCCTCACTTCCGGTTATCACGGATGAGAAACTTTAGTAACTTTATAGTAAATTAACCACTCCGATTATTATGGCAACAATAGCAATAAAAGGCAAGAAACAATAGAGGATTAGTCTCTTGATCCATGTCCCAGTCCCGGTTCCGTTTCCCGTCCCAGTACCAGGTGGTGATGAAGTGCTTGGAATTGTACTGCTGCAAAAGTAGAGAAACCTTAAAGCAATCAAAAAGTAGTGTTTTTTATACTTTACTTTTTTAGTTGGAAACAAAAAATAAAACACACAAAAACACTTTGAAGAACATCTTTATGCATAATCATGACATTGTATTTAGGGTAAGATTTAAGTTCTAAACATGCTGAAGGAAAAGCCTTTTAACTCAAATCAACAAGTTAAACACACAAAACCATAAAAATGGGATCTTTAAGAAACATACCCACATATCATATTAACATTAGAACTCCAGGGAACTAATAGAACATAGACACTAAAACTTGAATATATTAATTAATCGAATGAATAAATTAACCAGGTCTCATACATGAGTATTTCTAAGAGAATAAAACTAAAGAAAAAGAATCCTAAACAACCTAAAACACAGAAACTTGGTCAACAAGGAAAACAAATACTCCGTACGTACTTATATATTAGAAACCATGCATGCATAGCTGGTGTCAGGGTCTTGTGGTACTTGTGTCCTACGTCAACATGATGAGACCAAACAAACAACGCGAAAAGTTTCAAATAGAGCAAAGATCTATCTAGTGATAAAAAATACTTGAAATGAAAAGGCCTATTTAGTTGAAAAACAACAATGATTAAGCAGTTAAGCACACAAAGTCTGTAAAAATGTGATCTTTATGCATCAAGAAACAAGCTCACATAACTTATCTCTAAACATAATGACTTACTCCCTAATAAACAATTCAATGGGGCAAAATCTACATAAAACGATGCTAAAAATGAAAGGTTAGTTAGAAAACACACCATGGGCTCCCAGCATTACAAGCAGAAGTTGCACCTGTTAATCATCAAGAAACAACAACAATAATTACATCATTTTGGTGTGTTTGTTGGTGTACACGCTCTACTTCACAAAGTAATGATCAAGCCAATAAAGCAGTAATGATCAAGAAAGTCTTACAAGCTGCAGGGGCTGTTTGGCTAACATTAGTTGTGCCTGCAAAATCACAACTCCATGCGATTTGACCTTTCCTTTGGAAATAGCTGTTCACAGCATAGTCACAGTGATCTTTCACAGTGTTAGGGTTATAACAAGCTCCATGTGGAAGGATTGGAGCACAATCAGCTCCATTTCCGCATGCAAAGTCGATATTCTTTTGTAGAACTTGGTTACTTTGTGCCACGCCACATACACAATAAGCTGCACCTGTTACACAAACCACATAAAAAAGGTGGTTACTTTTTGGCTCCAAAAACAAATCTAAGACAAACCCATTTGAGAACTAGCATAAAGGAAAAAAATAGATCATACTGGAGTAGCCTGCCATGGCTAAGAGAACCACCATGAAGAGTGTAAAGGCAGCCATGGTTTTGTAAAGAACAATGGTGATCATAAAGCAGAGAAGATGAATTAAACAGTGAAAGAGGGAAAATTTTTGATTTTATTGAACGAATGAATTGTTTACATGTGAAAGGGTATTTATAATACTCCCTGTGTCCCAAAATTATTGTCCAGTTTGAATTTTCAAAGTCAAACTGGTTTAACTTTGACCATAAATATATTTTGTTTATTATATATATAATACTTGATAAAAAATTATATCATTGAAAAATACACTTAAAACACAATCCATTTATATATTTTGCATCAAATATTATATAACACCCACAAAAATATTTAGGGGCAATTGAGCATTTCCCCATGAAATTTACCATGCTTTAAGCCTAGCCCCATGCGACTTCGAGTAGAGGGTTTTGCCCCAATTCGACTTATGCGTTTTAAGCCATTATGCTCATATGGCCATTTTGCCCCAAAATCAAGTACAGATGTGTAACTTGTGTAAGACTCAAGTACACTTGTGGAAGTGTCATTTTTCTTGCAACTAGTACTATGTGTATACTACAAGAATGCTGTTGATTAGCCACGGAAATTACCCATGTACATTGATTCGTGGGTATTTAACCACACATTACCATTGAATTTCCCATGACAATGGAATTGACATTGTTGCAAAAGTTACCCATGCATTTCTCGCGAATTTACCTACGAACTTACCCACAACATTAGACTCAGTGTGTAATTTGTGGCTGATATATTGTTGGTAAGATATTTCCCGCAAATTACCCATGAATCGAGCCATCGTGGGTAAGTATGCGAGTAAATTCATGGGTAAATACATGTTACCCACGGAGTACAAAATTCTATATGTTGGTGGGTATTTTTTATGGTTAATCAATGGGTAAATATAAGCATGTGGCTTTACCCATGACACTTTTCGTGAGTGCTTAGTTATGGATAACTTTTATGTATAATTTGTGGTAACTATATATTCTCTCGGATTGACCCACATCAAGTTCATGTGGGTAGTTTTTTGTTGATCATTTTATGGGAAAATCTAAGGGTAATTAAGGATGTCGTTATTATTTAAGTAATTTGATATAGGTAATTTTGGGTATCTATATGAACATATATTTACCGATGTACGTCCTTTGTCAAAGGAATTTTTGTTATAGGTAATTATATGGTTACTTAAAATGTATACATAATGGAAAATAATTTGGAGGCCTAAAATACGTGACTAATTGTGTGCCTAATAGATGTTGCAATAAATTATTGGCTTGTGAAGAAGTGTGTCCCCTACCGTCCCCAATAGGATGCTAACACATATGTTTAGGCGTATTATTAGGCATACGAGTTAGACATCCCAATCAATGCTCATACATAATTTGTTAGAAATGGGTTTTTGTTGCGAGTAAATGCTAACGTCTAATTTGCGGGTTAATAACAAAATAGTCATGTACGACGTAGTTTTTTTGTTTGTGTGAATATTTTGTTATAAGCAGTTTGTATGTAATGCTAACTAAGGAATTTAATGGTGTTTATAACCAAGTTTTTCAATTCTTTTGTGAAATTTGAATATGAAAGTGGTTTTCGATTATTAGCTTATTAGTCAAACCTGTATTAGAATCGTGTTTAGTTATTAAAAAAAAGGAAGTTAGTATTTGAGAACTTTATCTCTTTTAGAGGGAAGTGTGTGGTAACTTATGGGGCTCGCCATTTTTATGTGGCATTGCAAATGGCGCTGCCATTTGCAAGTTACCACATCAGCGAGCTCATTTATCATTTCCTGTGCTAAACAACTCACGGCTCGCCAAATACAAAATATTTTCAAAAATTTGGACCATTTGAGCAATAATGACTAGTTCCCCTTATTTTTATTTTATTAAAAAAAAGAAAAAAAGAACCTTAAACTTTACAACTCTATATAAACCCAAATTTACAACAAATTTTACACACAGTTACTTACTTTTCACCTTAATTCTCTCTATCAAAACACACATTCTCCAAACCAAAAATGAATTCCAATGAAGAATATGTTAACCTTTCCGACGTCGATGATGAAATTGATATTTTCTTTATGACATAAGCTTATCAGTATCACCAATCATTGCAAACTCAAACTCAAGGTTCATTTACACGTACACCGATATTCCGTAAAGGTGAAGTTGCTAAACAACATTTGTGGGACGATTATTTTGGTGATAGTTCAAAATATCCAGAGTATTATTTTAGGCGCCACTATCGTATGAGCCGTAAACTATTTTTAAAAATAGTAAAAGGTATTGAAACTTATATTGTAAACCACGATGAACTTCATCATTTTGATTTCTTTGTAGTCAGATTCGATGCTATGGGTCTAATGGGGTTTAGTGTAATCATGAAATGCACTTCCGTTATACGTCAATTGGTGTACGGCACAACAGCCGATGCATTTGATGAATATTTACAAATGGGCCAACATTGTGCACGCGATTCTTTAGATCATTTTACTATATGCATTATTGATTTATACATGCTTGAGTATTTAAGTAAACCCGACTATAATCACACTCAAAACATATACGCACTTCATGAGAGGTTTCATGAGTTTCTTGGTATGCTTGGAAGTATTGATTGTATGTACTGGGAGTGGAAAATTGCCCGAAATCATTGCACGGTTAATTTCACATATGTGATAAAAAAAATCCAACTATAATGCTCAAAGCTGTTACCTCCTATGATTTTGTGAATTTGGCATTTTTTTGGTAGCAGATACAAATAATGATATTAACGTTTTAAATAATTCTATATTATTCGACGACCTTCTTGAAGACAGAGCCCCTGATGCTCCATTTGAAATAAATGGAGTTACGTATGAAAAAAGGTATTATTTAGCTGACGGCATTTACCTAACATGGGCCACTTTTGTCAAATCATCATCGGTTGTACTAGACGAGAAACATGGACACTTTAAAACGCGACAAGAAAGTGCACGAAAAGATTTTCAACAAGCATTCGGTACTAAACCCAAATTTAATTTGTTTGGAAAAAAAATGGTGGGGCCCAAAATTAGTGCAAATGACGCCCGAACGACTTAGCCATTGTAGAGGGGGTATTTTTAGTGTGTGAATGTGAAATATAAAATGCGAAATGTTAACGCTGATTTGGCACAAACGACATGCCATTCCTTTGCACTTATACTTAAATTAGACCTAAACGGAATATAATGATATATTTTAGTTAGTCAGTATACCATACATATAAGTCCAAACTTTAAAAATGAGCCAAGTCATTTATGATATATATTTTATTTAGTCAAGTCATAAATTCAACCTAAACGGAATATAATGATATATTTTAGTTAGTCAGACCACACAAAAAAGAGACACGCATCATGTTTGAGCACCCCACAATGACAGCTTTTGTAGATAGACATCTTTGGATTTACCTCGTCCTCACCGTAATTTGTAAAACATAAAAACATATATATGTTAATAGATAGTTGTGATTGTATGAGATAGGCATGCACTATACTGATATTAGAACTTTCAAGTGTTAGCTATATAATTTTTGTGCTTTATGTTTGACAAGACAAATTATGGATGAACCATGTAGGTTGTACTTGATCCGAGTAATGATTTAATGCAGTTTCAATTTGACATTAGTTTGTAATTCTATACCAATCTCTTTTTTTATGGATTATACAAAATTCGCAATATATGTAAATTTTTAGGGATTTATTCATATTAACATGTAAACATTCATTCATTCAACTTCCAGTTTCTCATCATGGGTGATTTAGTCACAAATTCCCCATGAACAATTACAGGTGAATCGATAATATTTCCTGTTAGAATTAGGCACGATCGTATCTGTGTGAATTTTTCCCCACTGATTGATTACCCATTATCAAGTTCATGGGTGCTTTCGTTGTATTTATAAAATCTCATGAAAACTTTTACCCATGAACATATACCGATACCCACAAAATTGTTGTGGGTAACATTCCCACGGACACAAAATGTTGTGGGTAAACAATTAGCCTCTGAGGTTTAACCCATGTTTATATATTTGTGGGTAGTCCGTGGGTATTTGACAATTACCCACGAATTTTGGTCTTTTACCCACATATTTGGTCTGTGGGTGATCGTCTGAATTCTTGTAGTGGGTAAGTGTACTATTATGCAATTTGTACAATTTTTGCAAATAAAATATACATTATTTTTTATACAACTTGTACAATTTATTTCGATTTGACATTTGTAATAATAATTGTAACTTTTATGCAAACTGTATAAAATTTTATTCGATTTGACATGTGAAATAGTATGTATTGCGAATTGTAATTTTTATGCAAATTTGTCTTTTTTTGTGATTAGATGTTTCTTAATAATTATGGAATAAATTTGTACTCGTAAACTAAGCCATGCAAAATTTTATTCGATTTGACATGTGAAATAGTATGTATTGCGACTTGTAATTTTTATGCAAATTTGACTTTTTTTGTGATTAGATGTTTCTTAATAGGGTTTTTCTAACACGTGCCCTAAGGCACATGTTAAACACAACAAAAAGTACATAAAAGTACTCATGGACCCACGTAAAAGTACAGACAAATATACTTTTGTATGTCCTTTTTCGTGAGTCTTATAATACTTTTTGTGTACTTAACATGTGCCCTAGGGCACATGTTAGAAAAATCCTTCTTAATAATTATGGAATAAATTTGCACTCGTAAACTAAGCCATGCAAAATATAAAAGGCCTTTCTTAGTAAAATTAATTAGCAACATTCATCAAAAAAAAAAATTAATTAGCAACACGAAAGTGGTCATCACGCGGTTTCTTATGGTAAACACTTCAAAGTCAAGACTTTACCAATCCTGTTAAAATCTTGTGTTTAGTTGTGGAAGTTGGTATGTAACTGCATTTAAAAAGTTTATATTATTTTTTAACTAAATTACTATGGCACTCTTGCGTCATGAAAACTTCGTTTTAACTGTTTAAAAGATACGATGAGGACAAATATAAATTGCTAAAGTTGGTACTCAACAGAGTCCAACGAGTTATGAACGGTAATGTTATAACACATAGATCCACAAATGTAGTTTTCAAAAGAGTTAGCTTTGCAATCCAAAAAGGGTTAGCGGCGCAACTTGTTGCTCGTTTGTCTTCAACCACTATGTAAATTCTATATGAATTACCATTATTTCATTGTAAAAAATTAGGGATGAGCACGGTACCGGTACCGTACCGAACCCTTACCGAATTGATGGTACCGAATTTTTTCCGAGCATAAATTAGTGGTACCGGTACCGTACCGAACGGGATTCGGATACCGGTACCGGTACCGGGAAATCGGGTTTTTCCCTTTTTTTTTCTGGAATTTTCCGATTTCGTACCGGTCCCGTACCGAATTAGTGGTCCCGATTTTTTTCCTCATTTCGTAGTACCGGTACCGTACCGTATATCGGGAACGGTACCGTTTCAGTACGGTACCGGTACGGTTCCGGTTCGATTCCGAGATTCGGTTCGGAATGCTCATCCCTATAAAAAATATTAGGATTTTTCTTCTTGTATAACCGTTTATCGGTTCATATATCTATCTTAATTTTATTGGTATACTATGATCCTTAAGTTGGTACTTAATTGTTTTAAATCCTTGACATGATCTACTAATTAATTTCAAAACTATAGTAGGTTCCTACAAGTATCGTGTTTCGTTAGCTTCATCAACGGTATCCAAATTCCACAGCATATTTACGTAGTCTCGCAACTCCTAGTATACGTATCTATAGAATGTAAAGTGGCGAATCAATGTAACAGATTGACACATTCACCTTTCCAAGTACCTCGAGTGAGTAACGTTTGTATATAGTTATTATATACTATTAGCTCGTGACTCCTTGTAGCTCGAGTGTGTAACGTTTGTATATACTATTAGCTCGTGACTCCTTGTAGTTTTCAAAAGAGTTAGCTTTGCAATTCAAAAAGGGCTAGCGGCGCAGCTTGTTGCCCGTTTGCTTTCAACCACTATGTAAATTCTATTTTGATGAAATAAAAAGACAGTCATATGCTTAATTACCTTGTGAAATAATATGTCTATACATGACGAAGAAGAACTCATTCACTTGTAAATTATACTTAAATAACACTACAATATCTCCTCTGAAAAAGGTCCCAAGCTTGTTATTTTCATGAAATTGTGAAAACGTACGTCTTGATCTCATATAAGTTTGACGAAAACCGACTTTTTTACAGGATACCACTAAGTGGGATTTACATTGCATTTACAAAGTGTGTGAATGATGTTGGTTTTGAAAAACTTAGGAAGGCTTCTTTCACAACTTTTTGATCGACAAAGTCCATTTGCATTTATATAGCTATCGTGAAAAGCTCACCTCTATCGAGCACAAATGCTCTAAAGTAACAATATCTCGTGACAAACAATAGAAGTTAAGTTGCAAAGTATTATTTTAAAGGGAGATGATTTTAGAGTCTAAATTAATGCATAAACCTATGTCTTACAGTATATATTAGCACATGCACTCGTTTAAGCTTAAAAGCACCAGGTACTCACAAGTCATACGGCTTGTGTTATAAAAAAAATATTGTTAGCTCAGTACTTTTTCTTTATAATACAAACATTACAACAAAAACCAAGCACTCTCCCTCTAAAAGTTGGCATTATAAGACATCTTATTGCTCACACATAACCTAGTAAAAGAAAAAAGAAAAATATCTCTTGGCTGGTGATTTCGGCACCAGACCTCATGACACGTTCTTTTCTTCGTTTTGAATCTGTTGAACACATACGTTATGATCTCTAAAAATAGACTTGAACCGGTTTCATCGCATGTAACACTTTTGGTCTCACATGAAATATTAAAACGAGTCACATAAGGTAACGCTTGGAAAACATAATCAGATCTATAAACCAGGCATAAACCTAATATATATTAACGAGCTAACAAAGAAAATGAGAGAATATATGCATGGCTGTTTGTATGTTAAATTCATACCTGAATTCGAATGATAAATAAAGAAAGGGTAGACTTGAGTTATTATTGGAATAAATTAATGGGTTTCATGGGTTTGTAATTAACTAGTTGAACAAAAAGGATGGCACATGCATGATCTTTCGGTTTCAAATCAGATATAAGTAAAGAATAAGGATTCGAATTTTGTTGTAAAGGTGTCACGAGTTGTTGTTTCGAATTAACAAAAGGGTGTGCCATCAGTTTGTTTATGTTCGAATAAAAGAAGTAGACGTGCATGTTATGTTTTATTACGAATTGTTAAAAAGGTATATAAGGTCGCGACTTGGGTTTTGATTTCGGAAATACATAAAAGTACAAGACAACAAGTCATGTAATACTGATTATAAAATATAAATGAGGGCATGCAAAATTGTTTACGTGGGTATGAAATTTGCTTTTGGTGTGATCTCATGTAATGCATGCATGGTACTACTGGTGTTTTGCGTGTGTGATTGTGCTCGAAATTTTGTAACAATTTTTGGTGTCGCTTAGTTTTTGTTCCTACTCATTTCCGTTTGCCGAGCCGACATCAGGTTTCATTGTGTTCCTTCTGTTTTCTTAAGTCGGCATAACATATTTTGTCGTCGCGGTCTATAATGTCTAAGATACGTAAATAAATTATGAACGACGGGGTCTAAAATCATCATCTTAATATTAAATTATAGTATAAACCTTTAAATGAATTTATTTGACACTTTTAATATTTAATTTTAATAATTTATATTTTGACCCTAAACTTTACTAAATAGTCGTAATTAACTCTACTCTATTATAATGTTCATTCGAGTGACCTAACTTAATTAATTATTAATTGTAATCATATAAGATTAATCTTGTTAATACGAGAAACTTACTTAAAGTGGAAACTTACTATAAATCGAAAGATAAACTAAAATCAGTAATCTGAGTTATAAGAACCAATTGTAATTATGTCTTCTACTCCTTTAGGTGTGAAGAAGGAGTGATCAGATCCTTTCCGTGTTTGCTATCTTTGTGTCTGTTTGCTTTTCCGAATAAGGTACAGATATTCTGACCTTCTCACAGGTTTCTCATGAACTCTTGCTTATCTAAACCTTTGATTTGTGAAGCTTTGCTATGTTCCCTTCTATTTGTGAACCTTTGATATGATCCATTTGAATTTAACTTTTGCTATAAACCTTTGATTTGAACTCGACCTGAACCTTTGCTATGCACCTTGGATTATGATACTTTGATTTGACTTAGACTTTGCTATTTGATTTGCCTTTGACCCTTCAGTATTATACCCGAGCATTTTCCTAGTCATGAAGGTAACATGACCGTGACATTGATGCACCAATGTCATGACTCCAGTGTGGTCGAGTGATGTTCCACACCATCCATTTGTTTGATCTGCAATTGGTTTGGGTAGGGGCGTATGGATGCATCCTAGATTTGATTTGTTTTGCTACTACATTTGGTTTGGTGTCTGGTACTGTGTGCAATACATGCCTTTCACATTATTTGGGAGTTGATCACTCCATGGTTACTATGATGAAGACTTTGTTTTGTGTTGTTTGGCTCGTGGTAGAATGCTGATATAACCTAACCTTTATCTTATTCTTATCATCCTTGTTATATCTTCTGTTATTCCTAATGCACATACTTTGTTTCCATGTCTGTTTCATTTACTTTGTTGATATATCTGTTCACTGAGCTTTTGAAGTTCAGCCGCATTTTCTTTTCCTGCGGCAGGTATTCAGCTAGGAGCTTTGGGATGGCTTCTTTTGGGATGAGAGCTAGATTGTGTGTGGACCGACCTTAGTCTTCCTAGTTTGATATGAACTTTTGGATTTGGATTTTGTTTTGTACTTCATTTGAATTTTGCCTTGGGAACTTATGTGCTTGTTTAAGTCATTGTTTGACTTAACTTCCATTTGGTTATTTATGTTAAGACTTCTGCTTGCATTTATATTTGTTTGTATCTGATTTGTCACCATAATGTAGCATTTCTACCCTTGTTGGGTTGGGGTATTACACACGAGGTCTGATGTCATGCTCGTGTTATACACTTGGCTGATAGGATGACGCCAATACTACCAGCCACTTAACAAGTAAAAATAATAGCACTCAAATTTAGACATAACACTAAAGATAAGTGAAACTTTCCTACTTTCACGAACACATCCTCGGCAATGCCGAGGGGATGAGATATCGTACGATCGGCAAGCTCGAGAGTCATGCACGTACGATCGGGAAGAGAGAGTTTCTTCCACACTGAATTAGGCATCAGGTTGATGCTAGCGCCAAGATCGGCCAAGGCAAAGCATTCAACCATCCTTGGAAAAACACATGGAATGAGAAATTTTCCAGGGTCTCCAAGCTTCTCGGGGAGCTTCTTTAAGATAACTGCTGAGCAGTTCTCGTTCAATGGAGTCTTTGCCATTTTGTACAGTTTTCCTTGTTGCTTAACAAGTTCTTGATTAGTGATGCAAATTTGGGCATGAGGATGATAGCATCCGCAAGGCTTATGTCAAAGTGCAGATCTTGAAAGATCTGATAAAACTTGTCCATTTGGTGACTAGCCTTTTCACGAAGCTTTTGCTCATTAAGTCGTGATGGATAAGGTATTGAAGGTTTGAATTTAGGGTTCTCAACAGGAGTTATTAGTGGTTCAAAGACAACTCCAAGTTTGGGCATGGTTTCTGGTACAACCTGAGGATGGACGTGTGTGGTACTTCGTGGGCTAGTAAATTGCACCTTGTCCTTTGTCACCTCAGGCTCACGTTCTACTACCTTGGGAGGAGAAGAAGAGGTAGTAGGAGCTTTGGGTCCATCACAGGAAACACCACTTCGGGTTGTGATCGCTTTAACATCGCCCCTCAGATTAGCGATCGTGTTGCTAGGTAAAGTAGTACCTGAGCCCGAGGGTCGATCATTTAAAGACTTCTTAAGGTCTGCGATCTGAGTCATCATTACCCTATTCATTTCCTCCTGAGATTTCATGAATTGCCTCAACAACTCATTAGATGACGGGCCAGTTGGAACAATTGCTTGAGTTTGGTTAGGAGGAGCTTGGTTAGGGAAATTCTGAGTAGTTGCAGTGATGGCTTGATTTTGATTGGGAAAATTCTGGACCCGGTTGTTTTGATGGGAACCGTGGTTTTGAAAATTTCCCTGATGTTGGTTGCCATGTCCATGAGAGTTGTTTCCCTGATAGTTGTTTTGACCTTGGTTTCGATTGTAGTTTCCTTGATTTTGGAAACCTTGGTTTTGGTTATAATGGAAACCTTGGTTTTGGTTCTGATTGACATTCCCTTGGTTTTGGTAACCTTGGTTCATTCGATTCTGATTTTGGTTCTGGTTACGGTTTTGGACATTAAGGTTTTGATTGAATCCGGGAGGTCTAAGGAAATTGTTAGAACGATAGCTTAGAAGATTGCGGTCCCCTTGCGGTTGGTAGCCATTACCTCCCGAATTATAGGAACATTGAGCAGCATATACGTCCTCTTGAGTGTAGCCACTGGCGGCTGGACACTCGGAATATGGGTGTGGACCTCCACAAGTTTCACAACTTTGATTAACAACTTTGGCTTGTTGATTTTGAACTCGTTGATTTTGCATAGTTTGGTTCATTCTCAACACAGCCGTAGAGATATCATCCATCTTTTTAGTGAGAGCCGCTATTTCAGAAGATGCTGGAGTGACAGACTTACATGACTCTTCCCTCTCAGCTGAGGAATCCCAGAAATTATGGTGGGCAGTCATGTTTTCAATGAGATCATAGCACTCTTCGGGGCGCCTTTTCATAAAGGTCCCACCAGCAGCAGCATTGAGAATATCACGGTGTCTCAATGTTAACCCATTATAGAAAGTATCTATTTAGGTAACAAGTAACATGTTATGGTTAGGGCACCGATCAATTGAGAGCTTATAGCGTTCCCATGCTTCAAATAAAGACTCTTCGGGATGCTGACGAAAGTTACTAATGTCATTTCGTAACTTGGTAACCATGGATGGTGAAAAGTATTTGGCTAAAAATTTGGTCACCATTTCTTCAAAAGTGTGAATCGAATTCTTAGGAAGTCGATCAAACCATGCAGTGGCATGATGGGTTAGAGAATAGGGAAAAAGAGATAGACGAAGGGCATCATCGGAGACACCATTCTGTTTCATGCTTTGGGTGACGGTAAGAAATTTATCAAGATGCTTGTTTGCATCGTCACCAGGTAAGCCATGAAATTGGAACCAATTCTGGACTTGTTGTATCATGTGATGCTTAAAAAAAATCAGTAGCCGCAATGTTAAGAGGGGCAATGGGTCCACCTCTTCCTAGCATCGTGGGTTGACACAACTCCTCCATCGTTCGGAGATCAGGAGCTGCATTATCCTTGGGTGTTTCTTTGTTATCGTCCATTTTCGGAACTGGGTCCTCAACAATAGGACGTAACTCAGTTACGTTTATCAGTTGACGATTTCGTTTCGTTTGTGAACGAGTGCGCATGCACTAACAACAAAATTTCAATAAAACAAGATCGAGGCAAATCAATAGTGAACTTAAACCAATAATCACAAATGAATGGCTTCTTTGAAAAAGGTACACCACTCACAAGGATACAATGACAAGTTTTAATCTTATGTTTGGGAACTTATTAATGTCCACACCCACAGTTGGTAGGTGTTCGGCCTTTGTTTGCGGCGGTTTATTTTTATGTAATTATTATTCACAAGAAAAAAAAGACGAATGTTTTTGGGTTTTTGTGTATGGGTGAAAAACTTTTGGACAATATTTTTGGTATCGTTTTGTTAACCAAAATCGTATTTCTTTAAGAATCACCTTAAAAGAAATCCGATATAGAAAACGTAACGATTTGTTTTGTTTGTTTTTGATTTTTTTTTGTGTTGTTAACACTTTAGGAAAAGTGTTAATGACGTTTTTGTATTTTGATTTAGATTTACAAAAGGTGGTGGAGTTTATACAATGACGAGTGAAAAACCACTAATCTCAAAAGACGTTTCAAATACGCAGCAACCTCACCGGCAACGGCGCCAAATTTTGATTGGTCCTAAACAGTCAGAAAATATTGACCAAGGATATTAGTCAACAAAGTCAAATGGCTAAGACCAACTAACCAAGGAGTACAGTGTTTCCCCGGGTCGTTATGTCCCAGCGAGGTGTGCAATTGTACTTGTGAACGTTTTAGGTGATCGGGTGATTTAACAGGAGGATCAGGAATTTGATTTGTATGATTACACTACGAGATGAGGAATGAAATTAACTTAAAAACACTATAAGAACAATTACTGATAATCAGATATACTAAAAACACAATCTTAATATTCACGTTGGCATAAACATCATGAAAAACCCTAATGTTTGGTTGAGTAAGTTAGCTTCTACAGCCAAGTCAAGCTAGTTGAAAGATACGATGCTTGTACATTACTAACGTGAAGTTAAAGTGACATTTGATGACGAAGAAGATTTGAGGGGAAAGGCCACAGAGATAAGTGATCGTGTCAATCATAGGTATCAAATACTAAAGGGATTGGAGGTGCTTTGTGGTTCAGACTCTGCTGTTGAGTCGGTCGCTGATATAAAAAAGATGCAAAGGGAGGATTTAGCCGAGATTGCGAGGATGTTGTCTGTGGTCACTCAGAAATACTTGCGCATTCGCGACCTTTTTTCCTTCATGGAGAAGCTAGAAGCAATGCAATTCTGATATTGTTTGTCTTGTTGGATGTGAAGTTAGATTTTTAATAATCTTTAACTCGTTATTTTGATTTCTAGTAGTCGAGAAGCCCAATCATATTCATCATTTATCATAGGGCTTGTGGTCTAGTGGTAAAGGCTTAAGTAGTTAAGCGAGCTCAAGTGAGAGTAGTACCGGTTTGGGTGACCGACCGGGAAGTCCTCACTTGGGAAGCACAAGCTCTAATGATATCAGGCGAATCGGGAATAGGAGTGGGGTTATCCCCTAAGGAGAGGCTCGCGGTTGGTATCTTTGCCCGAGGATGCGACACTAACTCGAGCCAACAACTAACAACTAATATCTAACAACTAACCCGCCGTTAAAAAAAATAAAAAATCATATTCATCATTTATATTATAAGTAATGGCATATGAAGTGATCATTTCAAATATAGTTGTTGATACACACTTTACTTTTTACATGTTATGTTTTGTGTTTTGTATAAAAGGAAGCACAAATTAGTTATAGTACAATGGTCATAATTTGGAATAAGTTGGAGAACAGAACACATATTAGATGTCTATTATAAAGCGTTTTGCAACTTATCTTATGATAACAAATAAAAAGTAAACCTGTATGGGTCGCAAGTGACATTAATTAGATGTCTTTTATGACACCCCTACCTTCAACTAACACTCTAAAATCTTACCCCCACCCCCTAGCCTCCTCATCCTATTTCATACGTAAACAAGTAAACCTATTCATATTAATTCATACCATTTACAAATTTATAAACACTAAACAGTTTAAACTATTCATGCATATTTGATCAACAGTATACACTAAACTTATAAAACAAAAAATAGGTATTAGGAGATTCAATAACTATCATAGCTGCCTCAAAACTACCAACGCCCAATGTAGCACGACAACACTCCCAAATAAGCAGCTAAAAGCACCCCTGCACAAACTCTGTAGGCAAGATGTCGAGCATATGTCCCGATATACAACACGCTGGGACCAAAGACAAGTCCAAACAGAAAAACCACTAGAAGGATCTTGAAGAACAAAAAGCTTCGCGGAGTTTCATTGGCATTCTTTGTGACTACACATAGTAGAATTCCAGAACCACAAAGTATGAGTATACCAATCAGATAGATAAAGATAAAGCCTCCACCCGTCGGAATGTGTTTTAACGAAACAAGGCCGGGAATCATATATATCCCTAAACATGTAATGGACGCAAGGATAACGAGTTTTTTGATCTTGATCAAAGAAGGAGGCCTATTAAATTTAATAAAACCATCGTAAGAAAACTGAAAACTGAGAATATATGTACAAAGAGTCTAACAAAAGTGACGTAATTACGATTTCAGTATATAACATTGAAAAAAGAACACAGAAAATAATTAGCTTACCACCAATCCGGCCGATTCACCGTGTTCACTTGCTGATACTTATTTTCACTGTTTTGAATACAATGTTTGAAAATTTATGTTAGAAAAAATAAAACCTAAAACAATATATTCGACTCAATACTAACTATAAACAAATACTACCAATCAGCACAACCTATAAGACAATTAACAAAAGTCATCAGTACAACAGTTTTGATATAGACCACTACGAAGTTGATCGTTGAAGAAACACTTACATATCAACTGATGAGTAGTCGTTGTTCGGTATCGATGGTGTGTTGATCGGTGATGTTAGGGTTACGGTTGCTTTCCCTGCCATTGTTAAATTATTAGTTACGTACATTGGTGAATAGATCTCATCCTTATGATTTTGTAAAGGCGATCATTGTTAAATATGGAAAGGCTATCAAACAATAACTTAAGCATATTGGCTACCTTCATTATATTATTTAACTAGACCTGCCCGATTGTATGGTATGATATGCTCCTTAATTTAGGATGGATTCATTTTCAAAGTATGGTAACAATGCATGTATTAAACTAAATTTACATAATATCTAGCACGTACTATATATAGATCGTCTAATATACATGGATAGTTTTCTTTAAATAGTTTCTTCGGCCTCAAGAGTGGTCTAGTGGTTCTGGACATTAGCTAATTACGACCTAGAATATGTTCGTGTAACATATTTGTAATCACGAGTATCCTTTAACTAATCAAAAGCTTTTTGTAACACATTCACTCATACATCACAATCGTTGGAATTAAGATGAATAAATCTACCTCAACTTTTTTAATATTATACATCTGGGTTAATAAAACCCGTGTTTATATCCGATATCAAATATAAATTCGTTCAAAGAGTTACAGGAAATTAGTCCCTAAACATTTTTATTCTTTATATGATATCATTTACACCTCATGTTTAACAATTTGAACATGATAGATAGTACTAGTATTAATTTTGTGCAACAACTGACAAATCTCACAAAAGAAGGAAAGTCCGAGAATGAAGTTTAAAGCAGAAGACGATTGACACACAAAGGTCTTTGCGTAAAATTATATATATGAATAGTTGTAAACCGAGACTATGCTCAAGGTCCGAGGCTGCTGGCACACAAGGGATCTTTCTTAGATGGCACGATGTGCATTTAAGGGAGATTGTATATACATGTAAGTTTACAAAGCAAGAAGAGTGAGATCAAATAGTCTACTGGTACACGAAATAAGGCACAAAGAATGCACCATAAATTGATAGAACGCAACATTTCTTTTGTATCAACTCTCACGAGGCGTGTTCTTCTTTTTCGGGTTTAAAATTTGTTTTGGTATTTAGAGTAGAAAATACAAAGGGTTTGAGCTAGTGAAATTCGATATATAATCTCTTGTATAGAATTTGGTCTATAACACAAAGTGTATATTAGAGAGGTGTGCTTATCTAGTCGATATTTTAAGGTTCTATCCTATTGTCCATAATCATAAAACTAAAGTACCAAATAGGATTTGGCTTTATCATTATGTGAAGCCAAACATCAGTCATAAGTGAAACTAATTTAATATGATAGAATTTTTGGCAATCAACAATCTAAATCAAGATGTTGCTGCATTTTTTCATACTTTGGATGATTGATTCTTTTCATAAAAGCAACAATCATTGTAAATTTGAGTGAAAAAAAAAAAAAAAAAAAAAAAAAAAAAAAAAAAAAAAATTAATTAATTTATTCTTGATTTGTTAGCTGTTGTTTATACTGTTATTTTATGAAAATGCATGATTTAGTGAAAGTAGCATTATTGAATGTGTCTAGAGAATGTTTGTCCCACATCGACAAATGAAAAACAATTGGATGAGGAGAAGACTCTATAAAGGGGGCAAATGCAATGAGGTTTCTTACATCTCATAGACATGTCTTTATATATTTATAGTTTTAAATGCTATGAGTTTTAATCATCCTCTTTGTACGAACTATTTGTTTTATACTACAAAAAGCATGATTAAGGCTTCTAACATTTATAAACTATACAATTCTTTAGTTAAACTTTTAAGTCCCAAATTGTGTATGTGCTAAGGCTGTTTTAAGTATATATGTTAATGAGAAACAGTACATCAATGATCATCTTAACTATAGTTTTGCTTATACATTTTTTTTTTAGTTTATTATTTTCTTTTTGTTTATTATGTTCTTTTTAGAAACAGTACATCAATGATCATCTTAACTATCGCGTTGCAGCGGTGGGTACATTGAAATAAAAGTTTTCGATAAATAATGTATTTTAGTTTATTATGTTCTTTTTGACAATAAATTTACGGATAACTATAGCGTTTGCCCGTGCCTGTTCGGGCTCGAGCCCGTTTGGTCCGCGCTCGTTCGGGCTCAAGCCCATTTGGCCCGTTGCCCGTTCGGGCTTTAATATTTGTATAATGTGCTTTATTATTTGTAGTAGTGAAACTTAATGCAGGAATTGTGTTTAATTTGGTTGTACAATATACTTGATAATTTGTATTTCTTATGTAAGGGGTGTTTTAATAACTGTATTAATTGTATTTATTGACCAGTTAAATAATTTCCTACATTAAATAGCATTAATGTGGTGTTTTGTTATACACTATGCTTCTTGTCTTGTACGTCTGAAAATTATGTGCATTAAAGTGTCGTGCACTATGTTTCTTTTCTTGTAAGTAGTAGTCATTAATAACATTAACCACTTTAATAGCATTAATGTTGTAAGTCTGAAAATTACATCATGTATATTTTGTTGTACACTACGCTTATGTTGTTGTAAATCTAAAAATTGGTTGCAGCTATTGTACATTGTGTTTAATTGTTGTAATTTTTGGTGAGGGTGTTTTTAATAGCATTAATGTTATTTGATAGAATTTCGGTTTTAAAATGACACCACGCTTTATTTTGTTTTTCAATATGCTTACTTTGTTATAATTCTAAAAATTGTGTGCATTAAAGTGTTGTAAACTATGCTTAATTTCTTGTAAGTATTGAAATTTTAAAGAGAGAGTTATTCATGCTTTATATGTAGTATAAATAGTATATAGTTTCTTACAAGATACTAAACATATACATTATTCTCATGACCACGATAGCTTATTTCGGAATTTTTTTTAAAAGAAATTTTAGACACTTGGTTAAGATAGACATAATGCTTATAAAATAAAGTTTTGTTATCTCGTTTTAGTGTTAATTGCATTTTTGGTTCCTATGGTTTGGCCAAATTGCAGGTTTGGTCTTCAAAACTTTGAAAATATATCGATAGTCCTCATTTTAAAGTTTAGATTGCATTTGTGGTTCCTAAATAAAGTTAAATAACTAAAATAATGTTTATAACATATAAACATTATTGATCAATATTCCTAAATCAAGTTAAACATAAACCTGTAAATTTGTACAGTAGCAGTTACTTGTATACAAATAATAATACGACAAAAGAATGGTTGGCCAAGCATATTGATCGAAACGGCGTTGTTACAACTCGCCATCGAAAATTGATGCCATTTACTCCATCGACATGACATTTGCTTTGTTTGTTTATTCTGATAATACATAATAATATGTAAAATTCCCTATCATACATCCATAGTCTATAAAATACGAGTTTGATACTAATAAGCTTAAGCTAGTCTTTTACCTAGAAGTGTAAGATTTTTCACATCCGAGCCCATCAATAAAACATAATGAGGGTCAGGGTTTCTCCGCATTTGAAAAGTATAACACAATAAAACTTTGAATGATTTAGGAAGCCGGATGAGATGAACGCACAAGCTAGCACAGGTATTTTAGACAACGAATAATGTGGGGTAGTCGCTAATGTAACACCTAAAATTCAAATTCGAGCCGATGTGGAGGTAGCCGCTAATTGCACAATATAAGGCTACCCACAGTGGTGACCCATATTGCATCATCTTTCCGGCTACCAACTCAGCTTTCTCTCTTCTCAACCCATATTCACCTCTCTTATCACAGTGGCAACCCATATTAAAAAGTTTTTTTTTTTTTTTTTTTATTAAATCTAACCGTTTTCTTTTTGTTTTTCGTGTTTCAATATCGGTCGATTTCACGACCGATATCCCATCTTCCTCCGACGACCGATGTTCACAACCTATATCCCACAGGCAACCGATGTCCAAAATCGGTCGACCGATTAGCACGACCGATGAATATCAGTCCACTGCTACCAGCCTAAGATCCTAGAATTAGAGCCGAATACTCATCATAATTGAACCTTCTTATAATGTTCGTGTGACATATTTGTTTTCACGGACTACCTTTTAATTGATCGTAAGTTTGAGTTTAAATTCCCTTCAATTGAAACAAATTTTTATAGCTGTGTTCCTGAAGTTTTTAGTAGCTCGTACCTAACTTAGATCCCAACTCTCACATTGTGTTGCTGAATAGTAATTTTGGAACCTATACAATTATTTATTTCGTCATAAATATAGATTAAAACAATTTTCAAAAAGAAACATGCCATGTCAAAATTGGGTAAGTATGCTTGAACAGTTTGAACATGATAAATAGTGCTAACTAGTGTGGTATCCCGCGCGTTACCGCTGGAATGTTGTGTTTAATTTAAACTCGAAACGAAACGGTCGTAAATTTTTTGTTTTTTTTAAGGACTAACTATGTAAAAGATCGATAACCGCGAGTCCTATTTTTGTAAATAATTTCTGGAAATAGTATAATTTTTTACATAAAAGCCTCTAAAGTTATCGGGATTTTGCAAAGTTAGTCATTAGGGACTAACTGTGTAATTTATCGCTAACACAGGGACTGTTTCTGAAAATTTGCTACAGTAACGTGAACAGTAATTGGTACTGTAGATAGCACTGTGTTAGTCCACGGCTCCATCAAACCCAATGCTCTAATGGGTATGGGCTGGACAAACTAAATGGACCAAGAAACAGGGCCGGCTTTGAGGGTGTGCAAGATGAGCGACCGCACAGGGCCCTAAAATTTGTAAGGGCCTCAAAATTTGTCCCGTTAATAATTATATGCATGTGTACGCATATTTTTCACAAAGAAAAAAATATATAGATGAGAAAGTATTTTATATAAGTAATATGTTTGAACGTTTAGCTAACTGATTATATTATATCTTATAAATAGTGACACTTTATATATAGCATTCCATAGCGAAAGACCTCATTATTTAATTTCGTCCAGACCCCTCAAAAATTTTATAAATTCATGGGACGGCCCTGCCAAGAAAAAATGCCGCCGTTTTAAACGGCATTCAGGATATAGAATTCGAACATTTTTTTTTTCTCTTCTCGAAATGGTAATATCCGGGTCAAGTCTCCTGCCACTCTGCCAGTATGTCATACTCCACGACCCAAGTCTTCGAAGACTAAATGTAGTTACATATTCTTAGAAATAAATATGTTTAGTTTTTAATTGCATATATATGTAGGACGAATACGTCTTGGTGCCAAAATATCAATCATTTACAATTCTTTCATTCGAGGATTACAAAATATGGGACAGAAGATGGGTATGGTTGTTTTAATCTTGATTTGTGGTGTTTTACTCGCGTCATCAGGTAAGTAAGATATTCAAAATCCAATGAAACACAATATTCAAAATCCAATGAAACAGTCATAACTGAAACTAATATATGACTGAACTTTTGGCAATCAACAATCTAAATCAAGATGTCACTACATATTTTCATACTTTGAATGATTGTATTCTTTTGATAAAGAAACAATTATTATATATTTTTGATATGTTTTTATTGACCTTGTAGTTGTTTATTTTCTTTTATGAAAAAACAACCAACTCAATGCTTTAGTGGAAGTAAGATTGTAAAATGTGTGTAGGGAATGTTTGTCCCACATCGACAAGTGAATAACAATTGAATGATGATAAGAGTCTATAAAGTGAGGGAGGTACTTTAAAGTCTTTCACATCTTATAGACAATTCTGATATTCTTATAGTTTTAAATGTTATGAGCTTTAAAGCTTCTCTTGTATAAACTTTGTGTTTTATATTACAAGGGGGACTTCTTGAGCTCCTATCATTTATAAACTATACAATTCTGTATTTAAACTTTTTAATCTCACATTGTCATGTACTAAGGATGTATTAACAATTAAGTATTTGACAAGAGAAACAATATATCATCTTAGCTATGTTTGTATATAATAATTTACGTTATACTTAAATTGTCACACATATGTTATTCTCATGACCACAATAGCTTCTTTTGAAATAATTAATTTAAGTTTATTCTAGACACTTAGTTATAGTGTATTTAAAGCTTGTAAAATCAAGTTTTGCTATCATTTTTCTTTAATAAAAGTTCCAAATAGTGATCGAGTTTTTCGACTTTTTATTAGTACTAATAATTAAATCATTTGTTTACAACCTATGAACATCATTGACCAATATTCCTAAATGAACTTAAACATAAACATGTAACTATGTACAGTAGCAGTTACTTGTATACAAATACTAATACGATAGAAGAACGGTTGACCAATCATATTGATCGAAACGGCGTTGTTACAACTTATCGAAAATAGATGTCGTTTACTCCATCGACATTAGAGCTGGCAAATCGTGTCTCAACAGGTCTTAACAGGTTCTTAGCGTGCGAATAACATAAGTTTAAAACATGAAAACTACTTGTTTAACACTTGCTTTTGGTGGTTTGAATATGACAGATATACGTTTTATGTATAAAAAAGGTTAAATATTAAACCCTAGAATACTAAAAACAATTATTTTAAAAAATAAAAAAATTGCATAGTACATTTTTCCCTTAACAGGTCCTAACAGGTACCCAATTTGCCAGCTCTAATCGACATGACATATGCTTCGTTTGTTTATTCTGATAATACGGAGTAATATCTAAAATTTCCTATCATTCATCCAAAGTCAAATATAAATTCGTTCAAAGAAACAACAACAACATACCCAATCCCGCGAAGGCGAGGTATGGGGAGGTAGAAATGTAGACAGGTCCTACCCCTACCCCAGGCAAAACCTGGGAGTAGAGAGACTGCTTCCAGGGAGACCTCCGGCACGTGCACCAGTGCAAGTGATAGAGAAACTAAAAAGAAGCAAGTAGCAAAAGAGCAACAAGTAAAAGCAAATAGAAACAAGCAACCAACCAGAGAGGGGCCTAGCACAAAAGACTAACATATAAAACATGCAAACAAACAGAGCACCAAAACAACAAACAAACAACAAACAAGGGGCAAGACAATCAAAACATGCAAACAAAGCAAGTAGGGCAAAAGATAGAAAGCAAAAGAAAAGCCAAAAACAAACACATCAAAGCAAGGACGCACAAGCAAGCGGGCAAAAGGCAAGAAGAGCAACACAAAAACAAAGCAAGGCAACGCAGGGGCTACAGCTAAGGCAAAGTAAGGGACACTACTAGCCTACCACAAACCTAAAAGGGAAGAGCAAAGGGGCCACTAAACCTAAAGAGCAAAGGGCAAACTAAACCAAAAAGGCACACGGGCAGGGCAACAAAGGGAAGAGAAAAGACCCAGACGCAAAGGCAAGCACCTACAACCCTTCCGACACTACCCGCAAGTCCTAATCCTAGCTCTCCACACATTCCTATCTGAGATCATGTCCTCAGACAAGAGAAGCTCCTTCATGTCTAGCCTAAGTCGATCCTCCCACCTGAGCTTAGGTCTTCCCCTCCTCCTCAAACCGTCGACTATCAGCGCTTCGACTCTCCTGACCGGTGCTGTTTGTGGCCTCCTCCTGACATGACCAAACCACCTCAACCTTCCTTCTCGCATCTTCGAGATTATAGTTTCAACTTCAAGTTCCGCTCTGAAAACTCCGTTCGGGATCATGTCAAGCATCGTCTTACCACAAATCCACCTTAGCATCCTCAGTTCTGCCACTTCCACTCTGTTAGCTTGAGCTTTTGTGATAGGCCAACATTCTGACCCGTACAAGATAGCTGGTCTGATTGCCACCTTATAAAATTTTCCCTTAAGCTTAAAGGGGACTTTCTTATCACAGAGTACTCCTGACGACGCCCTCCATTTCGCCCAACCTGCTCTAATACGGTGGGTAACGTCCTCGTCTATCCTTCCTGATTTGTGTATCACCGAACCCAAATACCTAAAGGACTCCTTAGGTTGAAGAATCTGGTCTCCGATACGAACTTCCTCCTCGTTTCGGCCGATCTCGTAGCTACCGAAATCACATCTCATATATTCCGTCTTCTCTCTGCTCACCCGAAGCCCATTGTCTTCCAAAGCCTCGCGCCAGTGTTCCAGTCTGTAGTTTAACCCTTCGGCCGATTCTGCAACAAACACTATATCGTCTGCGAATATCATACTCCAAGGGATGCCCTCTTGTATCCCTCGGGATATCTCATCGAGAATCTCGTTCAAAGAGTTTGAGGAAATTAGTCCCTAATCATTTTTATTCTTTATTTGATATCATTTACATCTCATGTTCAACAATTTGAACATGTGCTAATTTTGTGCAATAACTGCCAAATCTCGTAAAAGAAGAAAAGTCCAAGAATGAAGTTGAAATCGGAAGACGATTGACACACAAAGGTATTTGCGTAAAATATATATATGAGTAGTCGTAAAAGAAGACGATTGATCCATCGCCCCTTATTAATTCTTCTATAAATACTTTACAAAACTTGATTGGCTAAATAAATAAGTAATCCTCAACATGTTTACATCAAGTTCTTGTCCACACAGAATATAGTTACGTTGAATTCCTCATCAAGGTACTGAACGTGCATTTTTAGCTATGAAAATTGTGAAAAATAGACTCCGAAATAAAACGGATGATGACTTCCTTTCTGATAATTTAGTTCTTTACATTGAGAAAGATATAGTTAAGGATTTTAGTTCAGATTCATTTTTAGATGATTTTAATGATGCAGGTAAACGTTGTGTGCAACTAAAGCGCTAAATGAACAAATTTGTTGCAATATTTTTACAAAGTTATATATTATGATGTTTTTTTTAGCACTTACTAACGTCATTTATTTTTTTTTTTGTCCCCTCAAAAACAAATTCCTGGCTACGCCCCAAGTTTCTTTTGTATCAACTCTCACAAGGCGTGTGCTTCTTTTCCGACTAGAAAGTTTGTTTTGGTATTTAGAGTAGAGAATAAAAAGGGTTTGAGCAGGTGAAGTTCGATCTATTCGGTCTATAATACAAAGTTTATATTAGAGAGGTGTGCTTATCTAGTTCTATTGTCCATAGTCATCAAACTAAAATTCCATATAGGATTTGGATTTAAACTTTTCTTTCCCACATTGTTTTTGTATTAAATCTCTTTAGAGAATGTTTGTCCCACATCGACAAGTGAAGAACGATTGAATAAGGAGAAAACTCTATAAAGTGGGGGAGGTGCAATGAAGTTGTAGACAACTCATAGCCAAGCCTTCATATGTTTATTGTTTTATAAATGTTATGGGTTTCAAAGGTACTTTTTGTATAAACTTATTGTTTTATAATACAAAAAATTATTTTTTGGTTCCCATAACATTTATATATAAACTATACAATTCTCTATTCAAACTTTTCTTCCTTACATTGTTTTTGTACCAAGGTTGTATTAAGTTTATGTACAAGAGAAGTATTATATCATCCTAACTATAATCTTTAGAGCTGCATGAATTATGTTTATATGATGTATAGTACATATACTTAAATTGTCACATGCATGTTACTAGTTATAATACGTGTGTTTGTAAAGAATTTGGTCTTTAATACAAAAGTTTATATTAGAGAAGTGTGTTTATCTAGTCGTTACTTTAAGGTTATGTCCTATTGTCCATAGTCATAAAACTAAAATACCATATAGGATTTGGCTTTATCATTATGTGAAGCCAAAATCTACAAAATCCAATAAAACATAGGGAATGGATCCAATAAGAAGAGAAAATAAAATAAGAAGAATGAGAAATGTTTGTAGCCACACATTTCAAATGAGGAGGGAGAATTTGATGGGAGATACATCTTATTTTGTAGGTGCATCTGAAATGTGCGGTTGTAATCACTTCTCATTCTTCTCATTTTACTTTTATTTCTCATTTGATCCTTACTCATAAAACATATACAAAAGATTATTTTTATTTTTATTTTTATTATTTTTATTTTATTTTTTTTCAATCAACAATCTAAATCATAATGTTGCTACATAGTTTTATACTTTGGATGATTGATTCTTTTTATAAAAGAAACAATCTTGTATTTGAGTGAAATTTTTTTTTACTGCATCATGATGCAGTAATCGTGATGCGGCATGATGATGTGGCATGTAGATGATACATGTCACTCTCACAATTTTTCCTACACTTCTCATATATACATGTTATTTTCATGACCACAATAGCTTCTATTAGAATATTCTTTATAAGTTTCTTTTAGACACTTGGCTATAGTAAGACCTAAATGCTTGTAAAATCAAGTTTTCCTATCATTTCTTTTGATGTAAAAGTTCCTAATAGTGATCGAGCTTTACATTATTAATTTTGTATTCGTAAATGAACATCAATGATCAATATCCGTAAATGAACTTAAGCATAAACCCGTGAATAAGTACACTAGGAGTTACTTTTGTACAAACACTATATACTATTAGAAGAACAGTTGACCAAGCATATTGAATGAAACGTCACTATTACAACCAATGGCGGAACTTGAGCATTTTTTTTTGGGGCCGAATTTATTTTAGGGAGGTCGAATCGGAGATTTGTTTGTAACCTCAACTAAATTACCTCTAAAACCTATAATATTTACACTAGGTGCTGTAAATTTTGGGGAGGCCGGGACCCTCCCCTGCCCCTTAATAGTTCCGCCCCTGATTACAACTCGAAAAATAGATGTCATTTACTCCATCGACATGACTCATGTTTTGTTTGTTCATTCTAATAATACCGAATAATATGTAAAATTTCCTATCATACATCCATAGTCTATAAAATACGAGTTTGATTCTAATAGGCTAGTCTTCTATATTGTAGTTTAAAAGATTTTGCACATCCGAGCCTATCAATATTACTAAGGGTCAGGGTCTCTCCACCTATTTGAAACTTTTAAAATGTATAACACAATAAAACTTTGAATGATTTAGGAAGCAGGATGAGATGACCGCACAAGCGCATGTGTTCTAGATAACGAAATAAAACGATATGATTTATGATGCCACTTTACATAATAACGAACGAGTTGAAATACATGAACCTAGTCATTATAGGAATCGAGAATAGACGACAATGTTCCTCAATTACATACCAATATCACATGTTGCCTATGAGCCACGTATCAACACTGTGTTCAACATCTCAACCCATTTTATTGTAAATTATTAGTGATATGCGTAGTGAAGAGACATAATGTATAATACAAAGTTTATGTTAGAGAGGCGTGCTTATCTAGTCGATATTTTAAGGTTATGTCCATTATGCAAAGCTAAAATCTACAAAATCTGCTGCATCGTTTTATACTTTCGATGATTGTATTCTTTTCATAGAAGAAACAATCATTGAACATTCGAATGAAAAAAAAAAAAAAAAATGTTATGTTTGAATTGACTTCTTAGTTGTTTATTTACATTATATTACTGAAAATATTGTTCAAAGAGGAGATGTGTAACCATAATATACAACCTACTCAATGCTTTAATGAATGCGTTTGGAGAATGTTTATCCCACATCGACAAGTGAAGAACAATTGGATGAGGAGAAGATTCTATAAAGTTGGGAGGTGCATTGAAGTTATTTACATTTCATAGATAATTCTTTTACATGCATATAGTTTTAAATATTATAGGTGTGAAAGATACAGTTTGTGTAAACATATTGTTTTATGAGTAATACAAGTTGATATTTTTCCATCTCTAATATTTATAAACTATATAATAGTTTAGTTAAACTTTTTTTTTTTTTTTTTTTTGCCTCACATTGTTTAACCATATTTAGAAGTGGTAATGAGGCAATTTAATAGAGTGGCGGCCATCTTCCTTTTGTCATCGATTGACAACATCCATTCTATATCATCTTGATTTACATCGGGTCTTTTATCGGAGCATTCCATTGGGGTGAAATGCTTTCCACCTTGTTCGTTATTTGAGATCTTATTGAGTTTTTTTTTCCTTACCGTAACGCGTCACTATCCCGCACTGTCTTCTATTTATTATTTATTTTCACAATTAACAATATGATTTCATGCAACATCCTAAAAAATCGAGGACCCAATAATAATAAATAAGTTCTAACCTTAACAAGTTTTCAACAAGAGTATTAAAATAATCACATCATAGCTTCTTGTAATGACATAGAAGTACGTTTATGAAGCAAGAAGAGTGACATCATAAAGCCAACTTATACACGAAAGAAAGACACAAAGAATCTATTTTATATAATAAACGATAGTTTTTTACAAGTCATCTAAGCTTCATGCATTAAAAATCCAATTAATGTAATGATGTGGAATTCCATAATTAGAGTCAATGTACAACTCTTTTAAACACACATTTTTCTTCAATACATTCTTAAAGGTCAACATATACACGGTTTTGTAAAACATTAAATGTATACACTTTTTTTTTTTTTTTTTTTTTTTTTTTTTTTTTTTTTTTAAAGCATTAAACACATTCATTGTATACGCTCCTTTTCTTCTATACTAAACGTATTCAAAAAATCATCCACAAAATAAAATCTTCTAAAAACATTTTTTGAATCAATCACAATTGTATTTTCTTTGGGTAAAGGGATTATACCCGGTGAAGTATCAATCGTAATTGTATCATTGGTAATGATATGCGTTTCTATGGTGTTAGCAGTAATATGTGAGTTTTATAATTTTTTTCAATAATTTTGTTATTTATTTATTTTGAATTGCTTATAATGTTATAAAGTATTCTTGAATCACATAGTACAGGTATTTTGATGAATTAGTTTTGTTTCAATTGAATTCAATATATTTGATTTGATTTAGTCCAGTTCAATTGTGTGGATGCAAAACCCTAAAAAAATTGGGGGAATAATCACTTTTTTTTCCGATTCCATTTTGCTGTAGCAAAACCTTAGAAAAAATAGGGGAGAATTAATTGCATGAATTAGCTTTTATAAATTGGGGGAAAACTATAGTCGATTGTTATTTTTTATCATATCAGTAATTTTTGGATTTTAGTTTTTATAAAGTGCAGATTTTTCTTGATATATAGGAACTATATATTGAGGTTCTATAATTTGTTCTTATTCTTCTAAAGTTTACCATTCATTGCTTTTGTTAAGAAAAGTATGTAGGAAGAATTGAGAACAAATGTTTGGTTTGAGGTTTTTTTGTAATAGCATTCTTGGTGGTGGTGGGACGTTATGTATATGAAAAAAGTATTGTAAGATTATTTAATGTTATTGCCAGAAAGAACTTTTCTACTGTGTTTTTGATGTAGTAAAAACATATCATTAAGGGTGATGAGGTGGTTCTTTCATTCTTATAGCAAAATAAGTCTCTGAATCAAGTTTGTTAATAAGTGAACCTGATGTTTATTATTTATGTGAGCAGGTGAAGATGAAGCTTAAAGACCATAACAAATGGATACCATGTCTTGCTTTCTCTAATGTGTTTAACGTCTTGATGTCTTCTGTGATTCTCAAGTAAGAGAAATTAGATGATCTTTTGTGTTTCATTTGTTAATATTTTCTAAACTAAATTTAGCTATACTTAATGAAGCAGAATTGATGGTATTTCAGTTGAGACACAATTGATGGTATTTCGTAAGTTCCTGATTGATACTTTCGTAGTTTTGTTTTTGAATATGCAAGGTGACTCGAGAGTTGAAAATTAGAAATTTAGCTCCAAGCGTATGTTTGCTATGATTAATCAGTTTATGTTAGGAAGCCGATAGTTTTGAGTATCAACAATTTCTGCTTTCAATGGAACCCGTTAGAACTCATAACAAGGTAATCATCAACCTTTTGTTATTTAGACAATTTTGTTATAACATTTGACCTGCCGATTGTGTCGTCTATAGGGTAAAGATTTAATAAAGGAAAGTGGGATTCCACTAACCGGGGAATCTGCAGGAGCCTCAAATTCGGTAAAGGAGACAGTATCATGGTATACTATATAACTAAACGAATCATAAGAACCACCTCTAAATTTCAGGAATACGTAGTGTAACGATAAATGGCACTATATAGTTATTATAAACGTATATCTTTTCATATCACAAGGGCCACCAACTATTAACATTACAAATATTAGTGAAGTAAAAAGAGAAAAAAATGATGTCATAAAGTGTAAAATGATTATCAGGTTGTTAATCTTTTTTCCAGTTAAACTTGCACTAAATATGGACGGTTGTATTGTTCTCAGGCCATATCATAACTTGAATAGCTCTAATCAAAAGGGTAAGACTTATCTAAATAATTGTTCTTATTGTTCGGAATACTTGTGAGGTAATCCTTAATGTATTGTGTTTGTGTAGTTGTCATTTGTAGGAAAAAAATGGACAAGATCTGAATCCTCATAACCAATGGATGATGTTGTACAATGGGTAGGTGACTAATTCTAATCTTCTGGCATTATGGTTATTGCTAATTAAATGTTCTTTATTGCTTATAAAGGGGTTGTTTTGGATGTTCCTTATTTAAGTGATCTTTCATGGCTTTCTTGGCTAAATCATACTCCTCTCCATACACTAAAAAGAAAGCAACTAATAGTGGTTTTTTATTTCAGTTGACCTGAAAAAGAAGAGAGGTAAAGCTATTGATGATGATAATTAAGATACATCGGAGCATTTTGAGGTATATACCATTAAAAGGAGTAGAACCTAAATGTTGTTTATGTGCTTCCATGTCATATGGTTTACCAAATTAGTGGCTAAATGGATGAGTCTAATAGGTAAAATTGATTTTTAGTTTTGCTATGGTAGAATTTTAGTGTACAGAAACTTGATTTTGAGAACCGTGTCAGTATTAAATTACTGATGTTTAGGTAGATGGGTCGAAATTGCAACATCTGGTGATGACACCACACACATGAGACTAAAATGTAATCCGAAAGTTTTTCTTTATTAATAAGTCACATGTTAAGATACAATCTTGATATTTATATTTCTAAAGTTCACATTATTTTGTTTGAAATGGGGTTCGCCTGTATTGGAATATTTGCTTAGGAATAAATTATGTGGGTCTTTAAACCTTCGAGATTGAGCTTTTAAAGTAAAACGTGTTTTGGGAACTTTTACGGCTTTTTTTGTGTCATGATCACAGTCTTTATTCATGTAAGTGTGAGAAGTAGTTTCACGGATCAGTTAGCATTACATGTTACCCAGATTTAAAATGTTTGCATAGTTATTTTATATAATGATCTTAGGAGGTTGTAAACAGACGGATACATATTGAGCGACTTATGGCTTGACATGATCTATATGTTTGGCCTGTTTTATATGTTTAGCAGCTTCTAAGACCTGTTCATATTGTTGTTAGTCAAAATCCAATTAGATACATCATAAATGGGTCAACACCGCCGCTTCTATTTATAATGTAGTCTTAGAATATATAAGTGGATTAAGTGGCATCTACTCTTCGTTTGAGTAAATGTATTTTTTATGGCACCCATTGCAATTAGATTACATTTTTTAGGTAGTTCTATACTTATCTATGATAAATCTGGTGTTAAATATGCAAAAACCTGATGCCGTCCATTGTCCAACCTACACAAAAACATAATCTTACACTACCATCTGCAGCTCAACAACCCATGTTGTCATGTTTTATCAATAAATACTTAATGTGTTTTTTTCTTCTATGTATCAGTTTATGCAAATGGAAGTATATGCTTGGACATTTATCAAAATCAGTGGAGTCCAATTTATGATGTTGCTGCTATCCTGACATCAATTCAGGTGTGTTTTTTTGATGTAGCATAATGCGTTGAACCTACTATTTGTAAGATATTAAAATTTTTACGCATAGTTATGTTGCTCTACATATTTGTTTTGTTGTAATTTTAGTGGGGTTTGTTGGCTTTTGGGGGGTATTCTCTTGAAATGATTGAAACTTTATCGACAGGGTTTTGGTTCTGATGAGTTCATTATCTTTTATTGTCTAAAGTAGCGAGATTTCTTATTTTACTAATATTATAAACATGCTTTAAGAATCGTCACGAAATTGTCAAATACAACTTTCATTGCTTACCAATCATAGCAACCGTTATGCAGATTGTGTAATGGAGATAAAGTTATGGCTTTTGAATGATGTTTAAAAAACAATAGTTAGTTGCTGTGCTCAGTAAATGAAAAATGGAAGTATGTTGCTTAGTTATTATATCTGTATTGAATGGGGACGAGAAGCACACAAGAAGTGCATAATTCGTTTCCGACTTGGTTAACATTCTACTACAATTGTTCTTCCATTTTTAGTTTATTAAATTTACTGAAGTAAATTCATATAACCACAAAAATCAACAAAAGTATAATTTGATATAACAATTTTATTTAATAGTTTGTCGTTTAGAATTGGCATATAGGGACCTCTGACACTTATGTATGTCATGTGATGTGCGAATAATGTATGTGAATGTTATTAGGACATATTAAGGAAACCTTTTATTATAATTAACATGCTTTTGATATTTGAATGTGAAAGGTGGAAGGTTTATTGAGGTTGATGAAAGATGAATATGTTGGGATTTCAGTCATGGAAAATATGCTTAATTCAGTATGCTCGAACTTGCTCAGGTATCATTCTTTTATTTCTTAATTTGTAGTTTTATACCATACGATGAATACTTAATTTCCCTCTTTTAGGACTTTAATATGCTTCCTCACCTGATATAACACTGCTATTAAAATTGCATGACTTATGAAGGTATATTTGAAGAATGAGCAAGTATAGGGTGATTGAAAGCGTAAACATATGTTATAATTTGACTTATCGCATGACATATTATTTTTTTGATAACTACTTATTAGTTATTAGTTAAATATATCAAATAGCACACTAACGACCTTATTAGTTAAATATATCAAACAGGTTACTAAAGTTCAATTTTACTACATAATGTCTCTTGAATCGTTTTATTTAAAGATTTCGGTTACTTTGTTTATTTGTATAATGAGGGTGTTTGGATATGTGATGACGTGTTGTTGCAAGTAAGTTGATATGTGTGTATGTGGATATGTGTTTTCAAAGTATTAATCTTCAGACATGGTTGTAGCAATTGTGTGTTTGGGTATTCATCAAAAATATTTTACATATTAGGGGTGTTTGGATTTTCATTGGTCCAAGTTATAAACTACACTTTAAGCGAATGTAATCGTTCTTACAAGACTGCAGAAACCCACACTGTGAAAAACACATAGAAGTCACTGATACTTTGACTACTTTCTATGTGTTTCTTATGAATATATCTATATAGGTCTATTTAAATAGTTGTATGACTCCACACATATATGAAAACAAAAATTCAAATGATAATGTAGCATGCTTTGTTGCAACTTTTTGACATTTTAAGTATTATATGATAAAGTACATCTTTGACATTCAGATTCACTCTTTATGGGTTACTTATGTTTTATAGTGGGTAAGTTAGATATGTAGAATAACTTTTCAAAAAATACAATGGCTGACAAAGTTTCCAAATTCTTGCAATAGATATTCTTTCATATAACTTAAAGGTTCTTTTGATATTTCCAAAGCCAGTACCTGAAAAAAGGTAATCTACCCCATGTAGATTGAGGTCAAAAAAGTAGTATCACATCCTTCAAATTGTCATCGTGAATATCATCTCTTTTTGTTTGATAATCTACAAAAGCAGATGCACTTGACATGAATGGAAATATCACATTCAAGTGGGATATTATTAGTTGGAGCCTTAATGACTACATTTTAAGTATCAGAAAAGCTTTTGCATTCAAAAGTTCATAATCACAAGTATTACACATGCATTTAAGATCTCTGATGTTGATAACAACTTATATGTGATTTATAGTTTATATCATTCTAAATTGTGAATAGTTTATGTGGCTTGCGCCTTTGGTTTTAGGTTTTTTCTTATACACAAATGGTAGTAGCTAAGTTTATGGCCAATTATTAGTTTTTAAGTAACTGTCAGGAGGTTATAGAGCTTGCGCCTTTGTTTTTAGTGTCTTATAAGTTGTTTAGGACCGTGTTTGGGGTTTCGTTTGGGATTTAAGTGGCGGCGGCATAGCGTTATTGTGGCCTGCGCCATAGGTGCGGCGCTATGGCCAAAACAAGCGTTGTCGATTTTTTATTTTTGTTTTGAATGTAACTTTAATAGAAAGCGAAGTGAGTATTTTTTTTGGTTGTGTTATAGGCCAAAAGCTGACCAGAACCTAAGAGTCTAGGACTTTTATGGTGTGAATTGTGAGCTTTGGTTTAAACATGAGAACTTCCTATCATGGGATTAGTTGATTTGGAGATTTACGGCCATGATTTGGGCCTGATTTAGTGTGTTATAGTTTATGCAGGGAGTATTAATTAGTTGCATATTCACCTGATTTATTAATAATGTTATCAATTGTTAATAAGATTTTACCTCTAGAGGAACATTGGATCTATTGTTACAACTCTAAGGGACTGTTTTTGTAACATTACGTCTTGTATCGGTTTTATAAGAATTGTGAGTTTCAGAATTTGTATATAAATTGTAGGTTTCTGGCTACTGTATGATAATTGAGCTCGCGTGCAGATTTGGTTTTGGCCTTTTTGGGTATTAGAACTTGTATCTGTTCTGTGCTGAATTGGAATTGTGCACCTATATGGATAAGTTTGCTTTGGGTTTTTGTGTAAGGATTACGAGGACATTTAGGAATATAAGTCGTTGAGTTTGCAACTTACTGTCCTACATCATTTATGAAGTGACTTGTGAGTTGCCAATAACCTCCCACCATGGATTTAGTTGATTGGAAGTTTTGGCTAGTTTGATGCTTTGGGCTCGGCGTGTTACAGTTTATGCTGTGAGTCTAAGTTACATACGTAATTCAGAGTCAAAACAGTTAGTCCATAACATCCCACCCTTAAGAATTTAGGTGTTTTTCAAAGTCTCTATATATAATTTGACATATTTTATGGTTTTTTCTACCAATACATCCACCCTTGTGCGAAGGGAGAATGTAACATTATTGTGTGATCTTACTTTGCGTTGGACTTATAATTCTACAGGTGGTAGAGAGCCGTACTCAACTAATTTCTGAACTTGGGGAGTTAGATGTTAGTGATGAAAATGGACGGGCTTCTATCCTGGAATGTCTAACAGTATCCTGCTTAGCAATTTTATGCTCAACTAGAACGATGAAAAAACTGTTATAGTTCTATATTTAGTGCTCTGTCTTTCTACTGTCACCTTAACACTTGGCTAGACATTCTGGGAAGACTTCACGTGTCTGGATGTATCCCAGTGCATGTTAAACAAAACTATATTGCAAGTGGCTTCAAATTACCTAGAATCGGATATATCCAAATGCCTCAGCCAGCTGCTTGCTTTAGGAACCAAGGTACATTGCTATGCACTCCTGTCCTGTACTTATATTATAAAAACTGACGAGTTTACCCTTTAGACTAAGTTGCTTTACAAATTTGTACAGGGAAGCATATGGTGTAGAAAACACATGAAGATGACACTTATGTCAACCGATGATTCTCAAGAGGAAGAACATTATGGCCTCTTTTTTCAGGTGATATGCTTGTTCAGGTCAACCTTTACTTCACATATGGATTTGAAAATGAAGCCCAACTCTACAGACTTCGTCCATTTAAAATGTCTGCACAGAGCTTGTTAAGTAATACAGTACGTTTTTATTTTTGTCAGTTGCTTTTGGATATGTTATCCCATTTAGCTGCTGTTTTATCAGCTTTGGCAAGGCATCCAGTTTCAACAGGAAAGGAGTTAATGTCCGCAGTTGAAACATTCATTTTGGAACTCTTAAATCTTACAAAAGACTCGATATTAGAGGCTAAGGTAACTGCTTTCCTATTTTCACTTTTCAGTACATTGCATATGAACACGCGATAGTGAAAGTAGGATTTGTGTGTATTTGGTGTCATACCTTGTTTTAGGAAGCGGTGATGTTTTTATTCATTGCCGAAGTCCGGCATTGGGTGCCATTGGGTTTCTATGTGGCATTGACTGTAACCTCAAGGTATTGATCACGTATTCACAAGGATATGAGACTGGGTTTACAGAAGAGGAAGTTTTGGTCTTCCTTTTTACCTTAAGAAATATGAGATTTAAAAATCTGAAAAAACTAAACCTAATGGGTACTGCAGATAGGGCTGGCCCAACTATATTAGGTCTAATACGGCTAAACTATAAACTATCATGCTCAAATTTATGATTTCAAAATAGGAAAAAACTAGACAGCATAATGCTTTTTGATAAAGTTCTTTTAAAAGGGATTTATGTTAAAGCTATAAGGTTTTTTTTAGAAGCTTAGCCAAACACCCACCAAGGTTTTTTTAGTCTGGAGTTTGTATGAATTTTGTAATCTTGATCGATACAGGGTTGAAATTTGGTTTATTTTCTTGGTATTGTATACAGGTGGTGTTGGGTAAAAATTATTATGAGATGGGAAGATAGTGAATATGCATCTCCAGTGGGAACGTCATCACAAGTGGTTCAGTATTATGGTAAGTTAGTTAATTGTTCTACATTTGCATATTCGATAGTTAGCTTTGACTTAATATGGTTTATGTAGTTATATCCTTAGCCACTATGATTTATAAGCTTACTTAGTTATGCACAGCACTACCTATAGAACTATATATGATCTCTGATTCAGGCATGGTTAGGACATAGCTTCATTACGTGTCTCTGATGTCTAACTTAGACCTAGGCATATTCATTATATTCAATTAAAGAAAGGTGCATTTTTGTATCAATATATTGAATTAGATCGAGAGTCGAGAACTATGAGTGTGAGCCAAGTGTGAACGTATTATTGACTTTATAAGAGGATGACGACAATGCAAGTGTGCACCTTACAGAAAAGGCTTCGAGGAGTCCTATGCACTCAGACGTAGTTGGTATGGAAATTCATGTTGGATTATCGAAACACGGTTATGCCTTGGTGTTGGTGTGCTTGAGTTGGCCATGTCAAAAGCTAAATACTTTTCACTTTAGTTATGCTATTCCGACATATGCATCTTTCTTCTTCTATAATGCCAAGCCGTATAGTGAACCCAAAGCTGGAAATGAATAGTGACATTGGTAGTTTAATAGCGAATGATCACGTCCTATAAAAAGATTTGGATCAACCCCAAGCATGTTCAAGGATACAGTTATATCTTAAAAATTTGAACTAATCAACTTAAAACTGTACGAGGACTGCCCGAGGGAATGTTAGAAAAAGGCTTGAACTAATATTTGAGATCGCATATTTTCAACATATTTTCATTTAGAATGCTAACAAATGACTATGCATAGTTTCTAAAGTGCTTTACATCACATTCTGTTTCCAGAACCATCTCAAGAACTGATTCTTGTGAGCATTTTGCTCTATCTTTTCATATGCTATAGTTATTCCCCTGATCATCTACATATAGTTAATAGGTATTTCAAGTTGATAGTCTTTTTGGCTTGCAGTTTTTTGTTATTGAACAAACCCCTGCTCCATGTTGAAGGTACAAATTAATATCTCCGGTTTACAATTTATACGTAAATCCACCCCATAGAATCCATTTGAGCATCAATCTTGGTTGATCTTTTGGAAGCCTTAGTTTAAGAAACAATTAACTTTTAATGTAACCTTTAGTCCTTTTAAGTTTTGATTAAGCCGGGGACAATGATGCTGCCCTTTTCTTATTGGGACATTGCTTGGTTTATGCATGTTCTGTGATGTTCCAGGTTCAATCCATATATCATATGCTTCTGTGCATGGTAATTGCAGATCAATAGCAACCTGTGACACCATTTGCTTGCAGGTAAATGAACTTATATTTATTGGAATTTATTTGATATATTGATGGCTTGCTAAACATTTGATTTCCCTGCGATACAGAGAAGGGTTGAAACAAAAACAAAGACTTGCAGGCAAGTGGTTAGTGCTGGGTCATGTGGAAACACTAGAGGCGGTGTACAAGATCACCCCAAACTTATTTGCTGATCTTTATGGGGAGTGGATCTAGCCATTGACTAAGGAAGATCACGTTGTGTATTTGTTAAGAAGACTTGATTGAGTTGCATCATTTGTGGTATCTTACACGATAAATGATATTTACGATTATTTCATTTGGTTATTATATTCAGTTCCCAAACTTTGTGAATTGGTCATTTGGTTGGTGAATTATAAAATGATTGTTCTTTCCTGTTAACTTTTAACATAGGAATTTGGCTTAATGAATACGAACGCAAGAACCGAAGATGTACATGATAGATTATGTTCGCAAAACTTATGATATTACTGATCATAAACAAGATATTACATGAAGCTCACCCGCCCATTGGGCGGATCATGAAGCCAATATATATACTAATTATACTATAAAAGTATTTCCTCAGTGTATACATGTGTGGCCTCAATAGGCTCATGTATTTCCGGCGTATATTTATTTTCTATGACTTGAGCACAAACCTAACAATTAGCAGCTTCATTTGCTTATTTTTAAAAAATGTTTTCTGAATATCCATAATAAGAATTTCATGAGTCGTTTTTATAAGTATAATAGCATTTATTTATTTTCATATCACAGTAATCCGTGCTTACATTTGATATTTATATTGGCTATGTTTGGCGACAGCTAGCAGTAAGCAGTTAGCAATAAGCTGTAGCAATAAGCAGTTACCATAAAGGTGTTACCAAACATGACCATTGCCGTTAACAACAGTTTAGCCGTATTTAATATTCAAGCCCGTGTACCCATAAATTAAACTTAAAAAAAAATTAACATGAGTCCTTATGTAACATATATAGTAAAAATAATATTTCAATAGATGAAAGTTTTAGAAAAATATTTAACATATATTAAAACTAAGTCATATATTTATTTTGTAATTTTAATAGATGAAAACTTGAAAATAATACTAATACTCATGTAATTTTAAACAAAGTTCATATTATAAAGTATATGGGGTATAAAGCGTAATGGGTTATTTGTCTTTTTTTAAAATTATTAAAAAATATGAAAACTTGTAATTTTACACTTACCTATATGTAATTTATTTAAAATTTAACAACTAATAGCTCCTTTTTTCTTAAGTTTTTATTTTAATAAATTTAACTCTAATATTTTTATTCATAATCAAAGAAGACGAACTGATAATATAAGTAACATACTAGCATAATATGGCGAATACATACACAATTATTTATAAGAGATTGATACCCTTAAAATAGCTATCTAATGATTTCTTTTAGAGCCTTCGGTAACGTAACCTTTGCTCCCGAGTTAAATGTTAACGCACCTCCTTTTTTGACTGAGTTACCTTACCGCCTATGAAAGGCAAGCCCACGTTAACGCACCACGTTAAGGGCTTAACGTGCGTTAACATGAAAAAAAAACTTTCGTTTTTGCCCTTTTGATTCTTTGTGTGTTTATGTTTGTGTTTGTGTGTGTGTTTGTGCATGTGTTTGTTTGTGTGTGTTTTCAGTGTGTGTAAAAGATGCAGGTGGTCAATGGGGAAGAAGAAGTATATGGTGACATTTGCAATTTAGTCCCTATTGTTTGTGGTGTTTACATTTTACACCATGTGTTTTAGTAACAATTTTTTTTTTCTTTAAGTTAATAAAATTTTTATTTAGTTTTTTTTTATGTGGTAGTTTTTAATTTGAAATGTTTTTTATTTTGTATTGTAATTTTTAAGGTTATTAATGAAATATTTGGGTTGTTGAATAAATGAAATAGTTAAGGGGTTAATTTGTAAATTGATGTAGAGGTGAGTTAAGGTGAGTTAAATGTAAGTTATGTTATCGGGGTGGAAAGTCAAGAGTTAAGGTTAAAAGGGAAAAGCTGACGTGACGATGAGGTGGCAATGCGTTAAGTTTTAACCCTGAGTTATGTTACCGCATGCTCTTAGGGTTGTTATTTTATATGAGATGAGAGGAAGAGGAAGATGAAGGCGGTTGTTATTGTAGATGAGAACTCATTTTATTTTTGCGAAAGTAGAGATCGGCAGAGATTGGCTTCGTTTATTTTGCAACAGACAGCTGGCATTCATTTATTTCTTTATTTTATTTTTAGGGTTGCAAAGTATTCAAGATATATATTATGGGAGATGATTTGCACACTTCATTAAATGATTGAGACACTCTAATTAGTTATGTTTGGACATTTATATAAAAGTGTAAAGGTAAGTGTGAGGGTATAAATGTTTATACATAATAGATTGGAGTGTCCAAATCATTTTTTTGAGTGTGCAAATCGCTCTCATATATTATGGAGCCACATGAAAGCGACATATATATATTAAGGAGCGAAAGTTAAGACTGAAGGGCAAGGGTGTGAAACTTTCACCTAAGGGCCCCACATCATGCATCAGGTCCTTGCCTTCCAACATGCATCACGCGCTAGGCACTTATACCGAAACAATATTCGGTGAAAGGTTCACTAATTGAAAAAGAAGAAAAAAGTCTCATCTCACTTGTTTTATTATTTTTTTATTTTGTGTGCGAGTGTGTATAGGGTATTTAGCGGGGTATATTTTTATAAAGTGTGTATTTAATGAAAGGTGAAGTTATAGGTTCCCTTGCCTTCTAAAATGTGAAGAGTGATGAAGGGAAGTGAGAGGAGAGAAAACACTTACTTGGCGCTGATGTGTATGATGAAGTTATAGTCACCTTGCCTACTAGCCTAACTAGCGAAAGCGACATATATATAAATGTTATGGAGCGAAAGCGACATATATATATATATATAATGCTATGGAGCCAAATGAAAGCGACATTATCTATTTTGGAACGGAGTATCTATAACACCTCGACCGAAAATATATATATATATATTACATATAGCCCATAGGCCCATGACCCATGTTAGCTATTAGGTCTTTGTAAATCTCCTAGTTAATGATCAATTGAATAATAGTTTTCATTCTCTCAATTCTTGTTTACAACATGTTATCAGCACGCTCTATGCTTTTAGTTTTGTTTTTGTTTTTCTCTCGTTTTCCACCGGTACGTCTTCAAACTTTTATCTATGTTTTCTTATACGTAGTCACATACATATATTCTAGTTATCTTATGTGATCTTTAATGTGGCACAGTAACACACACATATATTCTTGTTAGCTTTTTGGTCAGATCGATGTTATAGTAAAGAATAAAGCATAGACTAATCAGTACCTATAGTTTATAACTTTTTGTTTGTTCTTATTCTTGTATTATATAAATTGTTTTGTTCGCATATGTTAGTATTACATTAGGGGTTGCTTAATCGGGTCCTACAAATCATAACTATTTATAATGTTGATTCACTATAATGATGGACTTAGAGGCTAAAGATATCAACATGGTTAATTAGTTTTCTTATATAAATAGAAGAGATTGTTGTGAACAAGAATTGAGGGAATGAAAAGTATTCTTCAATTGATCATCAACTATGAGACTTACAAAGAGTATATATAGACAAATATTAGGGCAAAACCCTAATAGTTAACATGAGCCGTGGGCCTATTATGGGCTATATGGACATCCACATATAATTATTCATAACAGAGATTTATTATTTGACAATGAAGAAAGGCTAAATATATTACTACGTACTAGCAGGGCACCCGCGCGTTGCGGCGGCGGGTACCCTGTAACTAAAATTTTCGGCGAGCAATTTTTTTGGATTATACGTTTTCAGTGATTATAACTTAAGGATGATGAGAATTTTAGATTTAAATAACTTTATGAAATATCAGACTATTTAATATAAAATGGCAAGGTGTATGCACGATGTTGCAAAAATATAGAGTCAATACTCGGTAATATTATGATGGTAGAAAGTTAAAGTGATTTTGACTTGCAGGCGAACATAGGTAGAGACGGTGTGAAATTTTTTATTACAATTTATACATTATGAAAATATACATCCACACCTTTTAATCAATAAATATGAAATTTTATTTAAAATATAAAAAGCAACTGATACAATTTACTAATATGAAGTAATATTTATTTCGAGTTTTATATTTAGTATCCATGTTGCAAGTTTTGTGTATATTTCCATTAAAACTAATTATAACTGCAATAAGCTCAAATACGCACACACAAGTTGACATAAGAATATTTTGTCAAAAATTATACAATGTCGTGGTTATCCCCATGTATACTTTTAACTTTTTAAAAACATGTCGGTCACATCTTAACACACACTAAATTTATGAACATGTATATGTATACAAAATGAATTTAAGTGAATGTTTTAGAACATTAATGTACTTATAGTATATACTCCCTAGGATGTCATTTGACTTAAAATAAGTTATCTTAGGTAATTATTAAAGAAGATCACCTATTCAATTTCTCAATTTCACATCAAAAAGAAAAAGAAAAAAAAAAAGGAAGGTCTTCTATCTAATTTAATACTCAGTTAATATAATCACTAAATAAAATAAAAACCAAAATTGATAGTTACTGAAACAATGACATTTCCTTAAAAGGAAGGTCTTCTATCTAATTTAATACTCAGTTAATATAGTCACTAAATAAAATAAAAACCAAAATTGATAGTTACTGAAACAATGGCATTTCCTTTTTACACCACATTCAGACACATAAAGTAAATACATTGTATTCCCATTTCTCATACACATTACACACAAGTCACAACACTCCTAAGTTTTTATCATCATTTTCAACCCATATCATCCACTGGTACCACTACACACACCGTGGTCTACTTGACCCCTCACCGCTTCTAACAACTCCGACCATTTAACCCTCCGTCGTTAGCCGTCGCCCCTCCGACACTGTTTAAAACCATCTCATTCCACGCTCTTGTTAATACCGTTGACCACTTCATGCATTTGCCTCTTTACCCATTCTCTACCACCATTCCAACCTATATCATCCACCACTTATTTGCAGCATAGATCCACATTTCTTTTTTATTATTATTTTTCGGTCAGATCTGACTCTCCGAATTTGCTTGAGGGAAATATTGTTTGTGTATGATTCTTAGATAGTTAGATTCACAAGAAAAAGTGAGAGTGTTCTTATTTTGTTTTCGTATCATGTGTTTTGCTCATTTAGTTTAAAATGTCAATACATACAAATGCATTTAACTTGATGTTGACCTTATGATTCTGTTATTAAAATTTCTATAGCAGATTTCATCCCAAGTGGTGGTGTCGGCTTATGTGCTTATGTTGTGGTTGGCTTAGGATTTGATGGTGTTGTATGTGTGAGATGAGAGAGATAGGTGACAGTGGTAGGCTCTTGGTGGTGCTTGCTCATGGTAAGAGAGCATATTTTTAAAGAGAGTGAAGATGGTTTTATTTTTTTTTAGTTTTAAGAGAGTGATGCAATTTATATGAATATTAGAGTTCTGTTACAAGTTTATAGAATTAAAGACATTTAATTTCTTAGGTTGTTATAAGTTTATAGAATTAAGGACATTTAATTTCTTAGGTTGTTACAAGTTTATAGAATTAAGGACATTTAATTTTCCGGGGTGTTACAAGTTTATAGAATTTAAGACAATTCTTTCCATTACAAGCAAGTGTTGAATCTGAATTTTTTAAGCATTTCTTTTTTTGGAAAGTCCCAAATGCATTATAAAGTAGAATAGATATGTCAAAGCATTGGGTGTTTAATTTGTTGGAGTTCGCGACTAGATTTAAAGAGGTACGTCTCTTAGATTTATGGTATTATTTTTTATTGATTACTTGTTCACTTGCTTGATAAATTAGTTCGAATCAAATATTTTGATCAACTTAAAGTATTCGTGTCACCATCAATGGCAATAAACGTTTGAATGTTAGATTAATTTTCTTTAGTAATTCTAAATTAGGGTCGGAATAGACGTAAAATTTTCAACTTTAGTTTAGTTTGTACTTATGTGTTGATCTATATATTAGTATTGTTGATAATATAGTTGATGTTTGAGTTTCTTTTCGATATGGATTTATATTGGTGGAATATCAGTTTATACAACTCACATTTATTTATTTGCTTACCATAACCTTATTTTATTGGAGAAAGTTTAGGATTATATTGGCATAGTTAGTCTTTTACCATTGCATAATCATGATAGTAAAACAATTCTTAATCTCTTATAGAAAAAAATCTCGGTTGTAAAACAACTCTTATGTTAATGTTGTTTTGTCTAATTTTGATGCTTGGTCTAATAAACATTTTCTGTAATAGCGTTTAAGCATATTAACAAGAGTCATATTATTAATAGCTTTACTGCAATGTTGATCTAATTGGTGGCTAATAGAAAAAACTTTTAAGTTGGCACATGAATTGGCCTATCGATGTTATATTCTTCGACGATAATGATGTTAGCATAGTACTATATGTTAACATAGCCACATAGGTACGTTAATCTAAACTGCTAAAGCTATTGTGAATTGCTACATTTTTGTGAAAGTTGTCTAATATTAATGGACGTGGATTCTTAAATATGAGAATAAAATGTATTAGTTAACTACTTTGGATTAGTTAAGGCCAATTAGTGCGTGATACCATGTGAGGTATATGTTACGATACTCCCTGGATCGCATCATGAACGCATGTACTAATTGTCTATAATTTTTATTTATTTTTTTATTTTTTTATTTTTTATTTATTTTTTTTTTTGAGGAAGTGTTTATATTATGTGGAGTTTATGTTTGAACTTGATAGGTATTCTTGTGACATGTATTTGGTTTAATTATTCGTTGTGTTTGATTAAGAGGTTGAATACTAGTGGTATATGTTAAAAATTAAATAAACTATTTTGTTCCTCACTTCAAATTTGCCTTGTGCCTTTAATTTAAAGGTTTGAAGATTATAAACTATAATATCAGATGTTGCCTTCTATTTGTTTATGAGTTTAGATATGTGTTAACATTACTATGTTTTGCTTGCTAATTTGATTCTTACGATATGAGATATATACTCCGTATATAGTTAGTCTGGATGATTTGACTTTTTGGTTTATATAAATGGAAAAAATGCTGTTGAAGCACATGTGGTCATAAAGTATAAGTTTATGAGCCAAGATTGTTGTATTAATTGGCATGACCGGTTGGACCATCCCGAGTCAATAATGATGTGAAATGTATAAAAGAACCATGGGTTCTTCAAAGTTGATTTATTTGATCTTATTGTTCTCAATGGAAGTTAGTGTTCATATATCACCATCATATTAAAGTGAGGACTTTGTCCTATAAAGTTTGGAAATAATATAAAGGGATGTATTCAGGCCAATACATCCGCCATGTGGATCATTTTGAGTTTTAAAATCGATGCATCGTCAAAATGATTATAAAAGACGCAACTAAAGGTTAGCGTGATTAATGGCTCGTCTTATAAAATGCGAGCATGGTTTTCCAAATTGTATCTTTGGAAATGGTGGTGAATACTTTCAAGTATTGGGCGATTATTGGAATAAGTGTTGAACATAAAAGTAGCCCATGTTCATACGCAAATTGCTTTTGTTGAAACGTTTATTAAACGTCTTCAGTTGATTGCAAAGCCAATAATATTGTGAGAACAAAAGTTTTAGTTTATGGGGCATGTTATAACGTATGAAATTCGCATCTTGTCATTAATCTATAATGAATCCTCCCCGTTAAAATGGTTTTGGTCACAAACCATATTTACCATGTAAGATTTTGTAATTGTGCGATATATAGTAAATACACCACAACACACAAAAATAGGATGTTTAAATTGATAATTCATTCAGGAGGAGAGAATGAGCAGCAAGAAATATGGAATGAATTATGATATAAATGTTGATCCTCACATTAATGAATATGGACTTAAAGTTAAAGGGACAAATGACATTCCAGATCTAGTAATTGCCAGCATGTTTGTGACCTAAAGAAGTGACTAGATCATATAAATGCTGCTAATGCTCCAATTACAATGTGTGTCCAAGCAGTAAAATCATTCATTGGTAGTAAGTCTATGGCACGTCTGAAGCGTGATAGACGAATCGATTCCAAATAAAAGTCCTCGAATGATTAGATAAAATGGAGCAAGAAAACGAAGATGGTTAAATCGAGGTAATAAGACCCCATAATAGTCAAGAAACACTAGACATGAAGGTTATTGAAAAACCCCGGGTACATGAAAAACTCTGAGATCTCAATAAATGATATATAATGTCTAGTAAAGTGTGGAATCGAAAGTAACGAATCGACGTCGATATGGTAATGATTATGTAAATAAATAAGATAGCGTTATAATCATGGTGAGGATCATGGAAGAATACCTGTAGGAAGTGCATATGTATAAATGAATGGCCAAAAGATATAAAGACGCAAAGAAAAAATGAAAGAATAAAGTCTCTTGTGATGAGACATAGTTAATGGGACTTGAAGTCCGTATGTATAAATGAATGGCCAAAAGACATAGTTAATGGGACTTGATGAGACAAAGAAAAAATGAAAGAATAAAGTCTCTTGTGTGAGGATCATGGAAGAATACATGTAGGAAGTGCATATTGGATATGCATCAGTCTTTATGAGAAAATTAAATGAAATTATGCATAAGGTACAAGTGATGGCGCACGTATATTTTCTCAAAGACTTGTAAATGATCACGGAGATGCATGTTCACATGTGGTGGATCTAATAATGTAGTTTAATATTGTATAAGTCTGGCAATATAAGAAATAAGTATGCGTCTAACATAATAATACAAGAGCTAGTTTGATGTTGAGATTCCTTAAAGAATATAGAATGCATTAATCACGTGTTATAATTTAAAATTCTCGAGAATATTAATTGATCAAATTGAACAAATCAATGGAATGGAATAATGTAAATATTTCGATATATTTAAGGTAAAAGAAATGTGGGTTTTTATTTTACTAACCCATTAAAACAAGTTTAGGTGGTTTTATTAATGCAGGATATATGCCTGGTCATAACAATGGTCGGTCTTAAAGTGGATACATACTCACGAGTGAAGGTAGTGAAATTTCATGGTGTTCGGCAAAGCAAACAATCGCGGATAGTTCATCCAACCATTTATAAATTCTAGGAAGGAGGCACCTACAGTTTTGCATCAAGATAATGTAGCATGCATTGCTTAATTCAAGGAAAGTTACATCAAAGGCGTCAAGACAAAACATATTTTGCCAAAGTTCTTTTCCAATCATGACTTACAAAAGAATGGACATTGAACCACAACATTGAAATGCACCTACTCAAGGAGTTCAAGTGATGCAGTCATCAGAAGGAGATAATACGCACTGCACTCTTTTTCCCTTAGTCATGGTTTTGTCCCACTGGGTTTTCCTAACAAGGTTTTTAATGAGGCAGCATTTTCTAAGCGTATTAACAATATGGACATCCAAGAGGGAGTGTTATGAATCATTATATGTGGATGTACATATAGCCCATAATAGGCTCATGGCCCATGTTAGCTATTAGGGTTTTGCCCTAATGTTTGTCTATATATACTCTTTGTAAATCTCCTAGTTAATGATCAATTGAAGATAGTTTTCATTCCCTCAATTCTTGTTTACAACATATATATATATATATATATATATATATATATATATATATATATATATATATATATATATATATATATATATGCCCGATGGGCGGGCTAGTCCCATGAATTTAATTTACTAAAACTTAGAAGATTAAACATAAAGTTGGTTGTTTATAATGCATAAAGTTGCTAAATATTAAGACAAACAAAAGATATATGAATTCACATGATATTAGACGCAATGGCTACAAATAATACACAAATAGTCCTATCAGAAGATGAGTTAAGGTAAACAAAAAACTTCAATTGTTGCTATAACTTGACTAATAAAGTTATCAGACCAAAAAAAAAGTAATCTTTACTACCTCTGATAAGAGCACAACAAAAGATCTATTTGATGTCTTAATCCTATACAAACATAATTGTTATATACTATCATACTCTATTGAAGTAACAACAGTGAGAAAAATGACTCTAACCTCAAATACTTGCAAACTCAATGGACTAAACACCTATCTATGACTAAACAACTACTTCACAATCACATCATTACTGTGCACTGCCTTCTAGCTGCAGCCACACACCAAACCAAAACCATCTTTATTACCAAGTATATTTTTCATCATCACCAATAACATTTATTTCTTCTTTTGACAATATTGAAGATAAAAATAGTTTTCCCTAAGTCACTGTTTAATTTCATCACTCGCTAAATATTAAATAAAGAGGAATTTGCAAGAACATAAAGCAATTTTCCCATAAGCTGTAGCACAATACGATTTCAATCATATTATTACAGCAGTAATAATATGGTTAAACAATAGGCACCGTTGGTATACGACATCATACTCATTATGAAAACATATCTAATCGTTACAGATGCCGCAATATAACTTACATTGGAAAGGCGAAAGGGACAGAAGTTGGGCTTCCCTCTATGTCCATATTTCAGCAAGGATGCCCCTCTCTTCAAAGAAGCAATATCCTGAAATACGATAACAACATAAGATAAGCAATTTTTACAATAACCAAGACTTGATGACTATCATTAAATCACCTCTCTAATGTTTCGCTCGTCATAGCTAGTCTTTAGTAGATCAGTCCTCATTCTTTCACACTGCTCTATAAACATAACAATCACTGATTACAAAATCAATAGGAAGGGCTTGCAAGGACTGTCAGCAAAGATATCACCCTTAATTCAAATATTTTAACAAAAAGATTCAAGCTTCAACAAAAAATAAATTAAGAACTACAAATCTAAAATCTTAAGGCTGAGAGATGGCTTTTCACTCAGCATATTAAGTTTTTTTTACAAATTGTAGCCTAATCATATAAGCAGTTCATATATCCCAAACACCGAAGAGAGCGTAGGTCTTGTTGCGTGTTTCTTTAAGTTTTTTTGGGGTTTATAAGCCAAATCTAATCCTGTTAAGGTCTAACCTGAAACGTACTGTACACGTAAGAAGTCGCCGCTACCAGAAAAATGCCTTCAAGAAATTGAGAAGAGAAGCAAGCTCCCACCATTGCTGGAGAATATTCTAGTGAGTTTCAATCCCAGCGACACAACAAAACTGTCAATTTACAACTTAATTAATCAATACTCAAATTTCAATATAACCAAAATCTAAAAACTCGGCAGATTATGAAACTTAATTATCTCATTAACCAAGAATCAAAAACACAAATTAACACCACCCTTAAAATAAAATATTTGTAGTTCATTACCAATTTATTTCTTTTCTACACATCAACCGGTCATTGCTCCATCCATGTTGCCGCTCCTCACAGAGATCCTGACTACTCCAAGAGTCCTAACATATTCAGCTAAAACACATTATCAAAACCAAAACTGAATTTGATATTTGATAAAAAGAGAGATGTGAATGCACACTTCAAAATTTATTTGATATTTAAATGCCATGAATCAAAAGTTAAAACCACACATATCTTGGTGTGTACAGATGGTTATATAGGAAAGAAGGAAGCTCATGATGCGACTAAGTACAAAGCATTGGTTTCATGTACCCAAAACTCTAGCTGATGCAATTGTTACTTGAAATTTTTATATGAATTTGTGTTAAAGACACGCACCTTTCCACCATTCTCATGCATAGATACATTTGGATTATGGCGTGTCCCATTTGCCTCTGAACCGTGAACCAACTGCATCCCACTACCTATCAGGTTGCTGCCATAGCACCATCTTATTGATACTCGAAGTCGCCTTCTTGCATCATACCACCTTGATTGTATCCCTTGCCACCACCACATTTATCTTACCTTTTTTTTGGTCTCGTTTTCAATAGAAAATCAATGATTGATAACATCTTTAAGGCTGTTACTGTTGATCTTGCAACAACCTCCCCATGCTTCCATTATTTGCACTTTCAAACCTTCACCTAACGCGTATCAAAGTTAAACATTAGGATCCGTAATATGTTCGCTGGTATACATAAATGTGCCTGTATCATATCATACCTACCTTTCTTGCATATTCACATACACTTTTCATACTATCAGGCACAATCCCACTTTCTAATTCACCTTCAATGCAATAAAAACCAAAAATAAAAAGTTTTTGCGTATGACCGGTTTCACTACAGTAACAGTGTTTTGAACATCATCTTCTATAAACAAGCCTATAACACTCTAAAAACAACTTACCCACCCTATCAAAACATAATAACTATATAAGATTCAAAATCATAATCTGTCATAATTTTTTACATTGTACACCTAAAATCAAATTGAAAATTATATGACTTTTTAACATCAGAACATATAATTATAACATGATTATCGAATCACATTAAACACAGGTCAAATTAGGGTTTGAATTATAACATATATAAAGTAAACATACCTGTATCATTTTGATAATGGTAAAATTCTTTGACCGAATAGCATGTTGTAGGTTATGAATTTCATCACTTTTTCCACCTAAATTAATGATTCGATTTGTATCTTCAAATTTTGTTTGCGATGATGTGAGGTGAAGGTATAATAAAAAGAGAGCCAGGCTTTTGAAAGTTGTTCAGATCTTGAATAAAAATTAATTGACTTTCCTTATTTCTAGGGATTTTTGTTTAACCGAATTGATTTGGAATTTTTTGCATTCTTTCTATTAGTAGTGATGTTTCCACGTGTCATTCTTTTAGAATTTTGGGAGAATTTTTGCCTCTAAAAATAGCAATCACACTTGTTCTATATATAGGTTGATATATATATATATATATATATATATATATATATATATATATATATATATATATATATATATATATATATATATATATATATATATTTGTTTATTCAAAATATTAGTAAAAAAAACTTACAAAACACACCCTGATCTTTTTAATATTTACGACTTTTTTATATAACAAAGTTTATTTGTCAAATATCTAACATATACCTATCGGTTTGTTAATAAAAAAAATACTGGCAAAAAGGCCTCTCGATAACGAACAAAACAAGCCTAATATTGATATACTTTTCACGCACGTGCGATTTGATAAAAAATGTTGAAGTTTAATTTAAATATATATATAGTTTCTAAAAAAAAAAAAAAAAAAAAAAAAAAAAAAAAAAAAAAAAAAAAACATTCAAAATGCACCTTTAACCTATCTAATAGCTTTAAAATTATCCTAAATTTTTTTAAAACTATAAGGGTCAAATTTAACCCCGCCGCAACACACTGGTGCCCGACACAACATCCATTCCAAAAAGTACGTTGTTGATATAAATAATGTCTAAAACGTTATTAACATTTATCGATATCTTTATGTTTTGATAATCACAAAACGTAAACTCATTGAAGTATAAATTATGACGTAAACAAGTATTTAGTCGTTAATATTCATTTTAACAACCAAATCACTTAAGGTATGTAACACACCCAAAATTTGGTACAGCGGAAGACTTACAAGCTTTCGGGGTACTACTTGGATTGGTATACACAACACAAGTATAGCTAACTCAAAAGGAAATTTTTATTAAATAAACATTCCAAAATTTAGTTTAAAAGTTTACAAATAGTTAAAAATATAAAAGATAAGGCCCAAATGGTTTAAAGGATTGGTCCCCAAATTATTATCAGAGTACTTGTCGATCCATCGTTCATGCCAATTTGCCAAGCCTTCAATAGTGACCATCCACAAGCATTATCCTATTCGCCTGAGAAAAACATGCTTAAAAAGTCAGCTTTCGCTGATGAGTTCATAGGTTTAAATTGAAAATAATAGTGGACCTGAAGAGTAAGCGCCATGTGAGTCCAGAAGGCATAGATAAGCATTCCAATCATCAACACAAATCACAACATGATAGCTTTCTTTTATTAGGAAAGATAAGTTGTCAAAATGAGCGGGCCCCTCTTACGGTCACTAGACAGGTCCAACAAACAGTAAGGAACCACCACATACTGCCCTGGTCTAGGCCGTTCGCAGTAATCTACACATAGCTAGGTTCGGTAGCCCTAGCCTAAGGCAGACCCTACTTCAAATCTACCCTAACTAGTCCTCAGGATATAGCAAAACAAAAATAGTAGCAGGTCCAAGAAATCGCTTTGCATGTTTTCTCCCCCAAGGATTATCGGTGTAATAATCGCTTAACTTTCCCGAAAGCATATAAAATAAATCACGAAAAAATCATAAACGTCGCGAACAACACTCGTACACGTCGTCGTTCATTCCCAAGATGTTTTTCTGATAGTTTTGATAATAAATACGTTTATATGAAATAAACGCAACCGTTTCTCATTAAATCCCGACTCTCACTTCCCAAGCCAATATTTGTTATCAAAAAATCCTCAACACGCGTTTCTATGTGCGCCATCATTTTCAATTAGGTTTTTCCATAAAACATGACTATAAATACGCCTCTATTTATTTCACATAACAAAACTTTATATATTTCGCATTATTAGGTTTCTAGTGCCAGAGTCGAAGTAGTGCCTAACTTAACGCAATGGAAAGGATTCCAACGACAATTATTCCACATAAATAATCAACGATTCGTACCACATTCAACATATTCGATCACCAATTCTCATCAACTCTGAAAACTGTTTCAATAAAATTAACAATTTGCTTTAATTATATTTCGGCATTTTAAATCCGGTTCTCAAATTTACTAGTTGTCACAGCCACCCAACCTCAGAAAAAACCCGTCCCGGGTTTCACACAGAATTACTCATCAAGATCGAATAGAGATAAAATAGATTCCCTGGATTTCATCCTCAAACTCATCACGTGAGTGGAGGGCTATATCAGAATTTCCAACAAGATCAATGACAACAATATGACTTGGCTTAGATTGCCAGATTTTTCACGAATAGGAATTCAACGAGCTCCTCAAAGGAGTTTGATGTTCATCATCACGGAATAGAAATTTTTCAGCGATAATCTCTCCCGGAAGTGTCCTTCCGGATTACCCGTCAAGAGTCTCGTGGACTTTGCTAAGTCCCGATGCAAACACGAGTATTTTGAGTTTAATTCTAAGGAGAATTCTTAAGCGAAACAGAATAGCAAGGATTAAATTTCTCACGCTTACGAAACTTATTCCACCATCTCTAGGTGATACCTTAATCATCCTCTTGTTCTCCTTTCGGATCTTAATATACATTTCAGCGGTTCTCACGAATGAGAGTCAAAACAGCGAACTTGGTGTCTCCAATTCCAGCTCAGCAAGAGTTAGGTTGGCACATGCAACCATAAAGAATTTCAAATGACGTGATCTTAATGTCGGACGGTTTCATTAACTCAGGAAAGTTTAGGGAGTGGTGGATGTCTCTCCCAGCCTACTTTCGAAGTTACTAATGATAGCTCAAAGCTTTATTCTCAACGTACGAACGATTCTCTTACTCTGACCATCCGATTGGGGAGGTTATGTAATACTCCTATTACTGCTCGTCCTCAAGGTCATCTGTAGAGATTTCCAGAAATTCAGCATAAAACGATAGTCTTAACAAGGCGTGATAGAAATAGGCACTCAATGCCCGGAGTCAACTTCTCTCAAGAACAACGATTACTTTCGTCCATACTATTACTCTATCGATAAGCGAAGATAAATAGATTCGATAAGGCGATCATAATTTCCCATATGGTATTACAACCACTATCTGTTCTTGGAAATTTGATGACAATTCGAGTGGTTTTCTTCTACTTATAAACCGAATGTTAAATTGATTCAAGACATAACGGTCTCTATCATCTTACGTCTGTCTCTCGACGTGCTTAGCATTCATTGACATGTATTGCAATGTCATCCTCTATGCTCGGTCCTCAATATTATAAACTCTGCTCTTAATATATCTTATTCAATTCGAAATGACTAAAGTGTCCTGTTTCGTACTCTAGTGCACTATCCAACCTTGGATATTCCGTGGGTAGGCGTACAACTTTTATCGCTAAAGGATAAGATTACATTTGAACATTCCACGAATTCGTTCCTATTTTCTAACCTAACGTAAAGGTTCCCATAGCCTTCGATCCTTTCCTTCGAAAATTCTGACGTTTGCCTCAATCTTCTTGGTTGGTAAGGGCAAACCGACAGTTATCCTTAAGGCTTTGGCTGATAATGGTTGTGCTCCTCTTTTTGCTCGACTAAGAGCGTCGGAAACAACATTTTCCTTTCACCTATAATAGCAAAATCTGCAGTCGTTATCACTATGTGGTTCTATCTAACTACTCTGCCTCAACAGTACGTTCTTTCAGGTCTAGGGTGTATCGTTCCCTTATGTTGGGCGTATACTACACACCTTTTACACTACCAGTATTGTCTTTCGGATTCTGTGTGCAAGTACAACCGCACCCAAAGCTCACTCCGGAATGACATGGCTTTTCTCGCACATCTCAATTTGGTAAGGGGCGTAATCTACTCCTCCTTCATTCTCATCAAACATTTCGGAAATCCTTATACAAAACATCAAAATCTGTAACAGTGTCTACGCTTTTCTTTGAAACAGCTTGGATAGGGGTACTTCACCGTTCCCTCCTTGGAAGTTATCCTGCTTCCTCTTCGCTTTCCACTTATTTACATGTCACCTCTCCTAGGTCCATTCTACAAGGTTTTGTTATCTCGGGAGACTTTCGTTAACTCTCCGAAATCTCCCAGCAATTCCCAATTATCGACGTCTCTCATTCAGACTGGTAGGGGATTCTCCACTTTTGATCAACTAACTCTTGATGAGATCCACGAAATTGCAATTCACATGATCAAGAGATTTCGCATTCGCAGTCGAATTCATACTCATGGAGTTCCGTATTGCAGCTATTTCCTTTTCAAGTTAATACGGTGTTACACTCTGGTGTCCTTCGTGTCTCTCTATACACTTCTCAATGGTTCAGATTATCTGTGGTTGGATACTATCGCAACCCATCCAATCAGGGTTCACATCTGCGTTGTTCGAAGGCGGCTGAACGATGGCTGACCAACAAACATACTTTAGGGGCCATAATAGCCTCAACACGTATGAACGTAGTCTTCGGGATTTCTCTCTTCCCAATCCATTGCTGTTGGCGGTATTCAAGTCGCGGGTTGTCCCTTTGAGGTTTTACTTGAACATTGGAGTTGGTAGAACAGATCATCGATCTTCGATAACGGACATTGAATTATTCATTGGTAGCTTATTCGACTCTCGGTAGTTTGCGCATGTATGGAAACATCTACTCCCCTTCCTTATAGGTCTCACTAGAGACCCTTATGGTGACAAACTTAGCTGTATGAGTCCCTTCTCTAACAACTTTGTCAATCGTTTCGAAGATTCTTCTAGCTCTGTAGGGCGGGTTGACGAGGTATTCGGGCTACGAATGCAGCGCTAGGTCTCAACTCGATCTGAAATTTCACTTGTCTAAAAGGCGGGATTCCGGCAAGTCGTCTGGGACTACATCTGGGGAATCTAAACGATTTGCACGTATTCTATACGTTTTTCATTCTTCTCCTTCTCCTTAGTAACAAGGCAGGTGTTCACTCGCTCCTACTATCAGTTAACTGCTTCCTGAATCTAATCTTCGTAGTACATGACATGATTGCTACAAGCAACATGTATCTTTGTGATACGTGGGAATCGCACCAGGCTTTACCTCTCGAGGGATCTCGAGAAGCTTACAACTCCCACCAGGCAGTGTACCTGATCGTTGTAGTATAGTATTGTGACAAGTACCAGACTACCAGGGGATTGATTGTTCAACTCAGGAATAGTGTCGCTAGGATTAGAAAGCCTAAAAACTAGGTCTAGAAGTGAGAGATGATTCTTTTTGTATTTTTATATTTTATAAAAGCAATTAAAAATCTCGGTTTTGGAAGAGTGGCGGAATTAATTACTAATCAACTAACCCAATAACTAAAGATGCAATCAAAATAAAATAACAAAAATGAAAATGAAATCTAATTAAACTAGTGGTGTGAACAATAATATGGAGAATTGTGTTTACTTAGGTTTCATTACTCCCTAGATATCTTTTACAGGTTGATAGTTTGTTACAATTGCATGTATGACGGGTCGTATTCCTTAATACTAGTCGTAGGGCCGTGTACAATATTCCCTAACTCTATAGGATCCTACTTTACTCCTATGTCGAGCCGTTAGAAGCTTCTAACATGAGATCATTAGAATTCTCCTACGCATTAAATACAACCAAAAATCATAGTACACCTCTGATCATGTTTCTTAAGATGTTCAAGCATGTCACCAATGGAAGTCTGCCAGTTTTCTTAAGCCTAACATCGAATACAATCATCGATAACAACTATAAACAAACAATCAACCCATAATTAACATCTAGGTTTCACTACATCTAAGTTTCACTACATCTAAGCAAACACACAAGAGATCTAGCCAAGCATGTTAAATTCAAGACAAGTGTAAGATATATTCAAACAACACATAGACATATTGAATGAATTGAAAGAGTACTTATTTCAATTAAGCATGAAAGGTTTCAAAGGGTAAAAACCCTTGAAAAAGCTGTAATATTTGGACTAGGGTTTCTTTCCAAAGTTACACCCTAATTGTTCATCTCTAATGAATGAAAATTGCAAAACTATATATAGATTTTACAGGGTGACGGCGTCAAGAAGAAAATTCTGACGCCGTCAACTCGCCGCCCACAATGAAATCGGATTGCCTATATCCACTTTTGACGCCGTCATGTGCAATTTTACTCTGGGCCGTCACTCTTATTACCATGTCGGCCTATGGTGACGCCGTCATGTCCATAGTGCAAAACTCTTCTGGATCGTCACGGACTTTATCCACTTCCACCTCTTGTATTACTCTTGACTCCGTCACTTGAGAACTCTTGACGCCGTCAGGTACTGTTCCCAGCAAGGAAAATTAAGACTTTGCCGTTTTCTTCACTTTTATGCTCCAAAAACGTCTAAAATGATTCCTTTTCCAGATTTCACTCCAAAAGTACCTAAAATGACAAAAGGAACGATTTAGGGCAATATTTGATCAAATAAATTCGAATTCGGGCTTAAATGACCCCCTAAAAACGGTTCATTTTTCGCCTCATCACTTTCCCACTTACGAGATCATTAGTCATCAGGATTTCGTCCAACTCGAAATATTCGTCTATTCATTTCCCAGGTTCCTAAAATTATCGGAAAGGTAGAGTTGCATAGGACGCTATGCGGAAGAGTCTTTCTCTTTCCAAGACGATAATTGGCGTAGTGGAATCTTCAAGTTCAAAGTACGGTGTTGCTTAAGGCTGGATTTCATAGAAAGGTATAGGAATAGAATTGATCCTAATCGCAAGCCTTACGAACATGGAATGAGAAACTCATTTCTCGATGGAGGTTTAAGCAACCAGTCCTAGCATAACATGATTCCTACCTGAATTATACATAGGTGGCCAGTCTTTGTATAATTGAGGTCTAATGATGTCATGCTAAGTTTAGTTACAAGGACAAGTGATCAACCCTTTCAGGTTTGAGAACCCTATTCAAGTTGATAATAGCAACCGTTAGAAGTTAATGATGTGAATAGTCATCGATGCGCGAAGTAAGGTAGTAGACGTAAGTGACGATAAACAAGAAGCGAACATTAAAAAAAAACAAAAACAAAAAACAAATGGATAAGTAAGAGATCTCAAACTTGCGAGGTTCAACTAAGCTTATATCCTATACGAGTATGAACTAAGGTCTCCGTATCTCGTCGCGATTCTTACAGACGTATGACGAAGGTCTCTCAATATCGAAACTTAAGAATTTCTACTTGCCGTCATTCCTAGGACAGCCTTAACTTGACGTCACATTTTACTCCGGGTATCCTCTTACTACTCGATTTTCCTTTAGCTTTACAACTCCCTCGCTTCTACAGTTTCCAACACTTATTCACGCAATGTTCCTTCTTTCTCCATTTAACACCTGCGACACTAGCCTTCTGATCCAACCCAGAGGTGGTCTGAACCAATGCATGGGTCTTTAGATCTACGGTCTCTGGCTAAGTGTCCAACCTACAACACTTACGACACGTCTCAGCACACCAACCAGAGTGGTGGGGCTTATAACGGTCGCACTTAGGTTGATTCTTAGTGTATCTCTACTTTCCTCCTGCATTGACAGCATAAGCCTCAACGACCTCTTGTCGTCTATCTTTTTTCTCTTTCCTTTTACGAAATCTTCCCATTTCCTCTTGTTTTTCGCTATCTCAGCGACAACATCACCAAATTCTGAGTTCATACGAGCCCGTGCCTATTTCATGACGTCGTGTAGGCTAGTTGTCTTAGCCGAGATTACATTGTCTCGAATTGGTTAAGACAATCCTTCAATGTAACGCTCGATCTCACAAGCCTCACTCCTTACCATTTTAGGGCATAATTGGAATCACTCAAAGAAGCGATGAGTGTAGGTCTGTAGATCAGTACCTCTCATCTTGCGATTCCAGAACTCGACTTCCCGTTCCTTGAGTGGTCTTCCCACTACCTCTTGTTGTCAACCACTTCTTCAGTTGCATGTCATACCACTAAATATTCGACAGTGTCACGAAGTGTAGCTGGTCAAAAAGTAGTCACGTCATCCTTACTAGATGAGGGTATTCCATCGATGTAGTGTTCTATCTCGAGTGCTTCGGTATGAGCTATCTCGAGTCAGTGTAATGATAGCTCCTGGAAATGATAGGCCCGTTTTGGCATGTCGATGCCTTTCGCCTCATATTTCCATACTTCACTTTCCACATCGTTCTCCCTTTACCACGAAGGCAGTAGCTTCTAAGCACTATTATCTTACATTCTCCTCAAGACATAGAATAAGTTGCATCGATACTAGCAGATCGAAAGTTACTATGTTGAAGTTTTATCCCATCGAGTGAACAAGGCATCTCTCACCTTGGACTTCCTTCCTTTTTAATGCGTCAGAGCAACAACCTCCTCGATCCCTCCAACTCAATTTCCATGTGACTCCATAGTCCCTCATATGCTCCCTTACGGCGTCGTTTGCGGGTCCGCAACATGTCTTGGGGGGACCGGGTTGTTCGCAGTTTAGCTTGGAATGGCTAAGGCTGACCACAACGACCTTTGTGAATAACATCAGCTAGTTGTGCCCGCGCGGCACTAGTACGAGCATCCATCACTATTGGGTCAATACAAGATATTCCAATTTTCATCAACGGCGAATAGAAGCATCGTTATGATGATGGTAGCTATTAAAAGCTAGGGTATCTATCCGAGAATTTTTTGATTCGGGGTTCACAACAATCAAATCCACAACTATTCATACTCTTAACGCAATAGTTTTAAGGTGGTTTCTTAGATGACGCTAGATGGCGTCTCAGAACAATAGGACGAATGTCCGATCTCAACATTAACTGGTAGCGAATATGACGGAAACATGTGGATATGTTACCGCTCTCGAAATAATCAGTGAGGACAGGATAGGGAGGAGACACAGTCTATGAAAACGGTGGTATATAATTATCATATTTCAGGCATCACACAATTTACGAGTCATAAGGGTCGGTCACCCGCTAATAAGTTTCCTCCGGCGCACTTATCGGCCCTATTGGGTTCGTCAACCCAACAAGTCTGATAACTGTTGCGGTCTAGTTTATTAACGTTAACCAACCCGTAACTCAAATCATAACAAAATCTTCCAAATCAATATACCACATATCTTAACAATCAATCATAATCTCGATTCAAATAACACATAATTCCAAATATATCATCAATGCAGTTATCACCTAACTCAATATACGCTCAAAGGCGCGTAGGTCAAAACATATATCCCAAATCAATAATCACATAATACTTAACTATATCCAAATCAAGAAATCAATGCATCATGCATTACTCTAATCATGCTTAATCAAGCTCGAATAATTCTCGATACGCCATTCGATCATAAAATCGAGGCTTCCCATAATTTCCAAATCATCTCAATCACTTATCAATCATAACGCCAAAGATCATCAATTAAACTAGCGAAGAGAATAGTGAGGTCCTATCGCATCACTAAGTTCTCGCATCTAACTCCCAAATCACAATCGCATCATATACTTATCACATTTTCCACTTAAACAAAGGCTTCGGCTTGGCAGACGGCATGCGTTGGTCGAGGATCGGCTTTTATCAAAATGGTTATAGTTTAGGCTTTTTGGAAAAAAAATACCTAGTTCTCTATAACCTTGAGCTCTGATACCAATCTGTAACACCCCCAAAATTTGGTACAGCGGAAGACTTACAAGCTTTCGGGGTGCTACTTGGATTGGTATACACAACACAAGTATAGTGTGGAAAACTAGAAGGGGGGGTTGAATAGTTTTATGTCTTTTTTATTTTATTATGAAAACTTAGTTTAGTTTTAAAACCTTGTTTACTTTTAAAACTTTGATTCGATCTTATGTGAACTCAAATCTTGAACAATATGAACAACTATATCTAAGTATGAACAATAATAATAATGTAAGCTAAGTATGTGAAATCAACACACGCATAATATAAACAATTATAGCTATATACGAGAGAGTAAACGTTTATTTTGTAATCCTTAATTATATTTTGTATGAAGACTATACTTGATTGAAATGATCAATTATATGTATGATACATTTTAGTTTGATTGTAGAAACTTTGTTTTGTGAATGAAACTTTTGTTTGATCTTTAAGTGAAATCAACACTAGCACTATATGAGCAACAATATATATATACGCTACGTCTACAAAAGTAATAATGATATAAGCAAGATAATAAGTAAAAGATGGAAAGATCTAACCGCAAGACAAAGGATTTATAGTTGTTCGGCTACAAGGATACCTTCCTTGCCCTACTCCACTCCCCGAGCACCAAACTCGAGAGTTTTCTTCACTATGTCAACAAGCTCCCTTATGGCGGAGAAAACCTTACACACCAATTATCACACCACAACTTCGTCACACCTTTTTCATAACTTCTACACAACTACTTCAAAACTTCTTCACACCTAAGCACTACCTAATCACACTACTTCTTCTTCACACCTATATTACTTGCACACCACAATCAATTCACAACTTCTCTACCTACACACCTTACTAGCCTAACTCTTTATGCTTACTTCTATCTAACCAATATTCACAACTAATACACAAATGGATGAATACTATATAAGTGATGATGCACAAACAACTTGGATGTGGAGGTCACAACAAGTTGTAACACTTCTTGTCTTGAAGGATTGAAGTATTCTTCTCTTGCACTTGAAAGGTTGAAGCTTGAATCACTTGGAAACAAAAGCTTATGATTATATGATCAAAGGGTTTAAGAGAATGGTATAGAAGATTTATATCAGAGAGTTTATAGTGTAAAAGGTGATGAAAAATGCCAGATTTGAGCCAGTATTTATAGGAAAAAAATACTATTCGGGAGCGTGGTAGGTCCCCATAATAATTAAGGGGGCCGCCTAACAAAATTAAGGGGGCCGCCCTATAAAAAAAATTCTTCATAATTTTTTGTCCTATTGTTGGGAAGGTTTTATCTGAAGAATATAGCCATTTTTTGGGTAGAAATTTGAATTCAAAATATTTATTTTGAATAAAATATTTCTTAATTTATTTTAAAAATCTTGTTTAACGTAGCTCTGATGCCAATTATGGAAAACTATAAGGGGGGGTTGAATAGTTTTACGTCGTTTTTAATTTTATAAAAACTTTGTTTGCAAAATCTTCGATTTTAGTTTTATGTGAGATCAATATTTAACACTTATGTATACTAATATCTACGAAAGTAAATGATGACAATATAAGTAAGTAAGTAAAGAGATAGAGATGGAAAGATCGCACCACAAGACAAAGGATTTATAGTGGTTCGGCTACGAAGCACCTTTTCGCCCTACTCCACGCCTCGAGCAACTGACTCGAGAGTTTTCTTCACTATGTCAACAAGCTCCCTTATGGCGGAGAAAACCTTACACAACTTTTTGCTTACACCAAGTAATGACACTAAACTAGATGTCGAGTCCTAATAGTAGCTAGAACCAATCTCACACCACTAGTCACTACACACCTTCTTCACAACTTATACACACCACAACTACTACACGACTTCTCACAACTTCACTGCTACTTCTTCACAACACTACTACTTATTCACTACTTCTAATCACAACTTCTATTCACTACTAACACACCTAAATCTAGCTATTACACACCTTCTACACCTTTACAAATAATTTACACAACTACTAACAATATTCACAAATTTACAATACTACTTAACAAGATGTTGAGAGAGTATTCTTCTCTTGCACTTTGAATGATGATGGGTTGGATCACTTGAAACAAGAACTAATAAGTTTATGATAAAAGGTTTTAGGAAGATGATTTGAGAGGATTTGGACAGAAAGTTTTAGTGCAAAAGGTGAGAAAAATTGTAGGATTGAACCTGTATTTATAGGCAAAAGTTTCTTACAGCAGGAGCGTGCCGGCCCCCTTAATTCATGGCCGGCCACCTTAAAATTAAGGGGGCCGCCCACCTGTAACGGCCAGAAACTTTTGTCTTTTCTGGGGAAAGTTTATTTGGTGAAGATTTAACTGATTTTGGTTAAAATTTTAAATTCATATATTTATTATGAATTAAACATTTTCCTTTAATTACCAAAAGTGTTTTTCTAAATATATAACATGTTTATACCATTTTATATAATTTGTAATTAATAAATAAACCTTTATTTGATAATAAAATGTATTAGGCAATTGTTTATTCATTCCTTAAGTGATTTAGTTGGATGTAATGATATTTTGTCACTAAATACTTGTTTACGTATTGATTTTACGTTTAATGATTTTACATTTTGTGATTGTCAAAACGTAAGGATATCGATAAATATTAATAACGTTTTTACGCATTATTTATATCAATAGTATTAGTAATTAAATGAACTTTGTGGGTGTGTTCCCTATAAACCCTCACGATACTTCACTCGTCCACCTCGAGACACTGAGTGGTTTAAAAGGCTTGTTGCATACGCGAAATGCAACCGTGATTCCTATGAAAGTAAGTTAGGTTTTATTTTGTTTATTTTCATTTTTATTTTGTACATTTCGTGCTATTATTTTGCTTTTATCCGGATTTATGCTTTGTTGGTTTTAGTTTTCTTGCTAGCTCACAGGTTTGTGGAATATGATGAGGTGCATAGCTACAAGAAAACACTTTCTATCCAATCTAGTTGAGTACCGAGATGGTGGTTTGTTGATGGAGTTTGGATGTTGCTCAAGGAGGCTTGCTTGGAGCATGTTTTTGGACACACATTATTGATCATAACGAGCAAATCCAGGGGAGTTTTTCGTTCCTTTTCTAACCCTTCCTATTTTTCATGTATATGCTATAGTATGACCCAAGTGGGGGGAAGGGGTTAGAAATAAACACCCACCTGATTTTACTTGCCTTTGTTTTTCTAGTTTTTAGTGAAAATATTTTATTTATAAAATTTTGGCATGTTTTTCATTACTTAACTAGATTAATCTAAACTGAGCACATCTACCCTTTATTTACATTGTGTGAGGATAAGCCTTTCCGTTTTTCCCTTATACATAATACCATAAATATGAGTGTGCCGGTGGTTGTAGTAGACTTTAGAACTTGGCATTGCATATCTTTTTGAGACCATTATGATGAGCATTACATTGAGGCAACTCGGTGTAATCGGTGCAGCTAGGATAAAAGGCAAAATTTTAGGATTTAACCCAAATAGCCCAAAAATTATGTATTGTGTATATTGACTTTTCACAACGATTAGTCAATCCCCCTGTTAAACCCTTATTGTTGCACTCACATTTAGTGCAAGATACCTCTAGATACACCCTTCAGAGCCATTTCTTTCATTTTGTTCACCCTATATATGTTTCGTTACACCTATCACCTACCCTACCCTGTAGTTTCTTATATTCCACGGTCCGGGCGTTGTTGGTCAAATTTTGGTTTCACTGGTGAAAGTCGCGGGTTTTGAATAAAGGGATTTTGGAAGAAGATCGGATTTAGATGATAGTTGATCTCAAGTGGGGGGATGCTTCTATTTGTTTGTATCGTATTTATTTATTCCATTTTGTATACCTTGTCTTGCATCACAAAAAAAAATAAAAAATAAAAATAAAAGAAAAAAATAAAGTGTGACAACTTGGAAATTTCAGTTTCCCCTATATTTATTTCTTATTCTCATTGTTTAAGTTTCGGGAACGTTTATCTTGGTCTTGAATATTCTGCGTGAGATTTGACTATATGACGGGTAAAACGCGAGTATTAATTATTTTGGACGACAAAAAATACGGATATGTATATTTATAATCAACTTGAATGGGATAATAATTTTAAGATTAATGAAATAAATTCGGGAGCTCGGGAAATACTTATAATGCGATTCATTTGTCTCGTTCGTGTTTCATTAAAAATATATTAGAAATGGCAAAATTGGTCCCCGAGGGAGCGTTAGAGTTTGCTAGGAGTCCCCATCCACTCCACTCCCTATAAATACCACACATAATAACCATTTAGGGTTTTCACCCTCCCATCCCAACTTTCAGCCATCATCTTCTCTCCTCCCTCCCATCCGGCCACTTTTCCGGCGAAATCCACCACCACCACCTCGCGTGAACCCACACCGCCACCACCATGTTAACCACCATCATCTCCCCTTCACTTTCTTATATCGCACGCGCTCCAAAACGTCACCAATCGCCTGTTTGGGTCACGTTACAGCCGCGACATCACCCACCTCCATCAAGGCTTATAAATCCATGGCTATCTTGGGTCGTGGGTTTGTAACCGTGGGTCAGTATGAACCTAAACGTAAAGGGAATGAAACATTAATAATAAAAACATGAATAAAGTGTTGTTTGGTATCATCCTGCTCTTGTGTTGTGTTTGTTTGGTCGATCCGCGAGCTCCAGGCTCACGGCTTGGAGTTATGATCCTCGTGGGTTGCTTATTGTTACCCGGTTCAGATAAGGGTTTAGACCAGGATTCTTTTAGGAATGGTTCTGGTTGTGTTATGATTTAAGCCGAGTGGGTGGATTTGGATTTAGAAGAGGTTTGGATTGTATTGGCATTGCCGAGAGTTAGAGTTGGTTTTGGGAGAATTGGGATTGTTGTCGTGATTGTTGTTGCTCGTTCTTGTTGTTGTGTTCCTGGTTCACCAGTTGTTGTTTCCTATTGTTATTGATGTTCTTGTAGTTGTTGTTGTCCTTACCAGAAGAGAATGGTCCGTTTGGTTAGTTTAGGTTGAGGCCAAGACTAGGAGCCGAGACTGTTAGGGTCTCGGCTTGGATTATTGTTGTAATTGTGGTCGTTGTTGTTGGTTGTATTGACCGAGGGATCTCGGCAAGCTTTTGGTTGTTGATGAGGTTTTGAAGTTTGTTGTGACGATTAGATTTGACAGGGATTAGGTTAGTACACGTGCCGTAGTCGGCCGTGATTGTTGAAGTTGTTGTTGCGAACATTGGATTTTGGGTGAATATATGTTTAGGCTTGTGATGATTTGTGCAGGTCAAGCATCATTGAGACTTTCTAGTCTCGTGTGATCTCGACGTGCCAAAATGGACATGTTATTGCTATTAGACTTATGTTGTTGACTTTTGACCGTGAAAAATGTAAACTCGGAACGTGAAATAACTCGAGAAAAATATAAATTATACTTGAACGATTAAATGACACATTTATATGTTTATATTAGTAACTTTAAATATTAACGATTAAACATCGTTACTTAATATTCATAAGTTACCAATAATTATTAAATAACGATTAATATGTTGCATAATGTTTTCTTACTAAGAAATATTAAGTGACGTTGAAACGTTATTAATATTTCTAAAGTTAAAAGGAAACATTAAATAACTAAAAGAACGTTATTTAATATTTTATGGAAATAATAAATGAAACGGTGTTGAACTTAATACGGATGAGTTATTTAACGTTTCGAGGGCACGTTTATCAAGACTTACCCTTTAGGAGTTATTAAGGTTCGTGTTAGTACTTGCCGAGTTACGGATTGGTTAACATTAATATTATCATCCGGCACGGTTAACGGACTAATTGGGGTACTAAAGCCAATTAAGGTCGACAAACGTGTCGGGAGACAATATTAATGGGTGACCCATCCTACGACTTACCATATCTCTTTAGTAGTTATGAGTTAACTTTAGATTAACAAGTGTATTGTAGGAATTGTTGAACTTATGGTATTAGCAAATACGATAAGTATCCAATAATTCGTACGATTTCCCTTGTTAAACTTTTGGTTACTCGAGATTGACTTTGACCATAAGGTTGACTTAGTAGACATTTAAGTATGATTGCTTTGGATGGATTATGTAGCTTTGACCCGGATGTTTCATATTGAGTTTTGTCTCGTTTTTTATGGAAGTCGTATGTTACTCATCTCTTGGCGTGAGTACTCTTGAGTCTTGTCTCGATTCTTGTTGGCTTCGCTTGTTTAGTCTTTGGCGTGAGTTCAGTTAATTATATGTCGTGTTCTCACCACACACACACCATGATACCAAACACAAACACAAATAAATGGATAATAAGAGATTTGGAGATAGAAGATTGGGAATTACTTGGAAGTAGTTAACTTATGGAAGACTTGGTTCATCGCTGAGGATCTCGTGTTGGAATAAGTCTTGCATGTAGAAGGCTTCGCCGTTTTCCGTATCGATGTACCGCCTTTTTGATGCTGTGTGAATCTGTTCGATGCCAGCTGTGTCAATCATGATCTTTGCATTGTTGTGGCCCAGGTGAGTTCATAGCCCCTACTTTTTAACAGTTTTCTTAAACTATTTTTGGGGGAGAATACATGCTCGCTTACAATTAAACTCAAATTTGCTTATTTGGATACGTGAATTGTTTACCCAAGATTTGACTGTTTGGTTGGAGTATTTGTTTCGGTTATTTGAATGCGTTATGTGATTACTTGTTTATTATGTGATATGAGATTTGTGATTGTGGTTTATGAACCTGTTACATGAGCTGGCTAAGGGCATGTCGCATCCTTGCGAATGCAGATTGAATTGGTTTAGTGGAGCGAGGCCTAGTCGAGAACTAGGTAAGCTATGGAGCGAGGCCTAGTCGAGAACTAGGTAAGCTATGGAGCGAGGCCTAGCCTAGAGCTAGGTAAGCTATACAACGAGGCCTAGACTAGATCTTGGTAAGTTGAACATGTCGTATCCTTACGCATGTTGGGTATGTCGTATACTTACGCATACAGATTGATTTGATTTGATTGGTTTTGGACTATTGTATGCACTATAGGGAATTCTTTTGTGGTTTGACTTAGCCAGCGTAACAGGATAACTTTATGTGACTATATATGAGTGTAGTATCCATGTGATTGATTATGATTTGAGTTGTTTGATTATGAGTTGATTTCGGTTATTTGATTCGGAATGGTGATTTAAGCTGTGTAAGCCTATGTTAAATTTGACTTGTTGAAAAGGATGATTTGAACTCGAAAACCCTTTGGTTCAACTATAATGTTTTCAACTAAAACTCTATGGACTCACCAGCGTAAGCTGACCGTTTTAGCATGTATTTTCAGGATAAGGCATTAGCTCACTATTTGAAGGCGCTTGGCAAGGGGCATTGGTCATAGGCGACTCTGATAAACTTTTGGGACCGCTTTAACTTCTTTTTAGGCCTATTTCCGCACTTCTTTTATAAATTGTAAACTTAACGCTTTTGTTAATGTATTTTTATTTTCAATAAATGAAATAAAAACCATTCTTTGTACTTATGTTGTGATACCAATTTGGTAGCACCCCAATGCATGTATGCTTCCGCTGGACCCGAATTTTGGGGGTGTTACATAAAAAGCATGCAAGCAAGCGTTTGTTTATTTGTTTATAGGTGATAGTAATATAAATCAGCTTATATGTCGTATTGTGTCAAGTATTTTCACCTTACGGAGCTTATACTTTATAGACCCGTGTCATTTCTATCTCTCATTTCTATTTTAATATATATCTGTACAATGAGAACATTGTACATCTCAAGTGGGGGGATGGGAGATAGAAATGAGAGATTATACAGTTTTTGGTCAAAATATGTGCAAAATTTACCCAAATTTTAAAATTTTTAGAGCACATAAATTTTTTTCCATTGATGATGAAGGCGGAGTTAATGCATCCTATTTGCGTAGTTTATGGAGATCATGAGGCACTACATTACATTTTATATGCATTAACTCGTGTATTGAAGTTATTGAAGACCCCTTGATTCTTGACCCTCGAATTTTGCTATGGGATTGAATGCGACTAGTGACGAGGCGATTGTGGACTTTAGAAAACTATTTGTTTCATGTCTTGTTGTTTACACCTATTAAATGTTTTCCCATGTCTTTATCCTACCCTTGTCATTCCTTACCTTTAGCTTATTCGAGTTAAGGAATTGAGCAGTCATAAGTGTCTTGTTCATGGATTTGGGCAAGCATTTGTAGCTTTGTCGCCTTTTCTGGAATAATGGTATTGGTAGAGATTGATTAACCCCATAAGCCTTTATGTTGCGTCAACCCTTTTGCCTTTTTAGAATAGCTGCATCTATAGATTCTAGTGGTGGAGATTAGTATCTTTGCCAAGCGTATGATAGAATACTCGCCATGACTGAGCAGTTGAGTGATCACCCCGAAATATCCACATAGATTAGTGAGAGTGAGAGTGTCATATCAATTCCATTTTTGCGAGGTGCTCGGTTTGGAAATTTCTAGCTTAGGTAATTTTTAAACTCATATCTTCCGAGATAACTTGGGAGATATCTTTTTAGAAATAATTTAAAAGGTCTACTTGAGGACAAGTAGAGTACAAGTGGGGGATATTTGATAACGTCAAATTTAACCATGATTTAAGCGTTAATTTCCCCCTGAATTACTCATCTTTTCTATTTATATGAAGGATATACACTCTTATTTCTTCCTATTTTGGTTTCAGGATAAAGATGAGCAAAAGTACGTTATTGATGATTTATTGGCTTAAGAATGGGAATTACGCTTGAAGTTATTATGAAGACATAGACACTACGGTCTAGTTAAGTGATGAAACTACACCGTTAGATGATTTATACCCCAAAGTAATGAAGACTACGCCGTAGCAAGGAACCAAGCTACGGCGTAATAATGAAGACTACCAAGCTACGCCATAGTTAGTAAATAGACTACGACATAATAATGAAGATAAGAGCCCTACGCCCGTAACAAGTCATTGAATTACGGCGTAAGAGATATTTTATGAAGACTACGCCGTAGCTAGTTATGGGCTACGGCGTAGAAGTATCAACGTGAGTTCTATGATCATAGTTTTCCTTAAGACTACGCCGTAGTGACCAAATGTGAAGGTTACGGCGTAGCTCACTATTAAGCTACATCGTAGTTGTGGATATATATCAGAAGATTTCGTGATAATGAAGACCTACGGCGTAGTTGTCATGAACCTACGCCGTAGTTTATTGCTTGGGCGCGAAGTTGTTATAATCTAGGGACTTAAAATGGTGAAAGAAATATAAGTTTATTAATTTTAAGGACCGTAGATAATTATATAAAGAACGATGAGGGGCTGAAGTTGACATTTTCATGTGTATAGTTGGAAGAAAATAGCACAAGGACTTGAAGCATACAAGTGGCAAAGTTGGAGGTCTAAGTTAAGAATTCATTTATTATATATAGAATGCTACATAGGGTAGGAAAGATATCAATTTGGTTCCTACGGTTACTGCCATACGAGAGCAAAAGAGAAGGCAACAGTAGCATAGCAATTTAAGGGGCAAACCCTTATGGGTTTTACCCCGATATTCGACTAGGGGGATCAAAAGCATTTATCTAGCACGATATGTAATTTTACTTTGACACTCATTTATTTATTAAGTTTCATTATTCTTGATCACAATATTGATTCTGCGTGATTGTTGATTGTCGTGATGCCTATTGTGTTTTATTAAATTGTTTTTGTAGTTTAATTATTTAACTAAGGCGTGGTCATTTATTTAACTACGGCGTAGAGATATAATTGATTACGGCGTAGTCTTAATTAATTAGTAAGTTATTATTTGATCTTTATTTCTACTTTATTATCAGTTTTGTTTGTATACTTTCATGGCGAGTCTTATGACACTCTAGTTTCCGTAGTGTTTAGCGTTGGTTGTTCCTTAGAGGCTTGTAAAATTAACCCTAGGAAGCAAACCGATAGGGATGTGACTTGGTGATAGCAATATCACCATACACGTGTGAATTAACCCTAGGACCACCTACCAATGCTATATGCTTAACGGAGTTAGAGGGGTGTAAGATCTGAGCATGCCGCATCCGCTAGACTTGTCCATGTTAGTAGAGGCACTTAATGACTCTTACATCTTCGTACCGATGAACCCACGGCTTTACAATAGTCGTGGATAGGACAAGGTGCAAGATAGATCTAGGTGATTTAACCCTCTTATCCGAAATGAATTTAATCCCCAGACGATACGATAGTAAGCATCGTTACCTTTATCACTGAGAATAGATTACCAGATGACCCTTGGTCACTAATCATTACCTTGGTGAGGAATCTAGGATCATAGGGTAGACAAATTGACCATAGGAGTCTACCGCCTTTTCAACGGTTTGAGAATTAGATCTTAATTATCATCCCTTTAGTTGTTTGCCATTAGTTGCTTGCCATAAGAACCATTCTAATTGATCATTAATAAAATATATTATAAAACCATCTTTATTATGTGACAATCATTTTAATTAGACAACTAGAAGTCAACCGTTCTTGGGACGACCTCGGTCTTACCATTCCCACACTATACGCGACCGGGTACACTGCCCGTTAGTGCATAAGGTGGACCATAGGTAGACGAGAAATTATAAATGTAAAACATGCTAAGAAATTCAGCATCACTATCTATTTCCAACTTTAATTGCTAGAGATGCACCATGGGAAATCAACACCAATACACCTTTACAAATTTTATCATTACTATTTAAATATCACAAAAAGAGTTTGTTCGCTTTGCATAAATGTACCAGGTAATCCTTTTAGGCTGTGCTAAGCATGGCCCAAGATGATTTCATATTTGTTTTTTTATGTTTAGGCAAATGTTTAATGAATTGGCTTAAATTTTTTAGTCTTGTGGCTAAATTGTATTTTTGGTGTCTCATTCAAGCAGTGAGTGTTTGAATCCCTCTGCGAGTATCGATGTAGAATATTGTGTATGTGCTAGTTTTTAGAAAGACAGACATTAAGTTAATATGTGATAGTTATATATATGATTTTATGAATAAACTTTGTTGACATCATTGTCAAAAGATTAAATAAAATCTCATGGCACGTAAACATTCATATTTATAAAAGAAAAAAGAGTAAGTTACTGATATTATGTTTATTATGAAGAAAAAAAAGTAGGTTTTCATTTCATTTTACCTTTTATTTACATCTAAAGTATATCATCATTATAAAATTACGTGTATGTGTTGGCTTTTAGAAAAACAAACATTAAGTTAATAGGTGATAATTATGTATATGATTTTGTAGAACCGTAGAGGGGGTGAATACAATTTCTTCGGCTTTTAGAACGTTTAAAAACTTTAAGCCAAGAAGATGAACCAAGTGGTTATACAATCAATACAACAACCACAAATACAATCGAAAGTATATAAAGCGAGTAAAGAAAGACACCACGATATATACTGGTTCGGGATGGGGGGTTTATACCATCCGATGTCCAGTTGTGAATCCACGACACGATACTATTCCACTAGTATAATCCTTTCGGTGGACTACAAACCGTTATAATTCACTCCACCGATATTCGCCAATATCGATGCTTACAAAGAAGGAGTTACTCCCACGGTATTCCACCCTCGGAAACCAACCAAAAGAATCTCGCAATTCGACTTCACCTAAGGGTCACCAAGACCACTACCAAGACTTCCCACCGGAAGTATCAAACCCCAACTACATCCCTAATGATCTAGGCTTGGTCACCAAGACACAAGACTTCCCTTACAAACAATTGAATGAATTAATAAATGTTTGTTCAACCAAGCCCTAACCTAACCTAGAGACTCGATTGTAGTAGAAAGGGTATAGAAGAAGACCCTCGACACAATCACAAGAGTGGATTAAGTTCTTGAGATTCTTCCCTTGCAATGAGATGTGTTTTTTCAAAGATGTTAGTGTGTTTAACTAAGAACACAAGAGAGAATTAGAGGATTAGAGAGAAAGAATAATGGCAAGGGGTGAGGAATACAAGAGCCAATGTGGGGTATTTATAGGCCAAGACCCAACTTGGGAAAATTTTACCGAGCCCGGAGTGTTGCCCACGCGTCAACGCGTGGGTGACGCGCTAGAGGGCCTGTAAGAATTTTCCCAAAGCTTTGGGTTTTGGTCTTTTAAATACCTAACATTGCTAAATCCCCAATTGTACTTCACACTAAACCTTAATATTAATTAATCTAAGGTTTACCAACTCAAATAGCCAATTTAGAAAATATTTTGTGAAGTGTTTATTAGAAAATCAATTATCAAGCTAATCAACCGTCATCCATGCAATTGTAACAAGCCAATCAACCGGTAAAAGATATCTAGGGAGTAATGAAATCTAAGTAAACACAACTTTTCTCATTATTGTTTCCACCACATTAATATATTAGTTTAATTTTCATTTCTTTTATTTTGTTTTATTTGCATTTGTAGTTAATTGGGTTAGTTGGCTAGCAACTAATTCCGCCCACTCCTTCAAAACCCGAGATTTTACGTGCTTTCATAAAATATAAAAAATACAAAAAGAATCATCCCTCACCTCCAGACCTAGTTTAGTAGGCTTTCTAATCCTAGCGACACTATTCCTGAGTTGATCGATCAATCCCCCGGTACTTGTCACTATACTATACTACAACGATCAGGTACACTGCCTGGCGGGGATTGCAAGCTTCTCAAGATCCCTTGAGAGGTAAAACCCCCAATGGCCTTAGGAATTGGATATGACGTAGAGTTAGCTAACGAAAACATAGAAAGGATTAAAACTATCATTCGCGGTTGCACGTTGAATTTCTTGAATCACCCCTTCAACATAGATTTTCTACCCGTCACATTAGGAAGTTTCCATGTCATCATTGGCATGGATTGGTTGTCGAAGTATCGTGCTCACATACTTTGCGATGAGAAAATCGTGCGTGTGCCTTACGGCAAGGAGATTCTAAATATACAAGGAGATCGAAAATGTTCGAGGAGCCTATCCAGATTAGCTGTCATTTCTTGCACTAAGCTGCCGAAGCTAATGCAAAAAGGATGTTGCCTTTTCTTAGCTCAAATCTCTGAAAAAGGAGGGAAGGAGAAGAAGGAAAAATGCATTGGAGATGTGTCTATAGTTCATGACTTTCCGGATGTATTTTCTGATGATTTTCCGGGAATCCCGCCTACTACACAGGTGGAGTTTCAGATTGAGTTGATACCTGGTGCTGCACCCGTGGCACAAGCGCCTTATCGACTTGCACCTACTGAATTGGAAGAGTTGTCGAAACAATTGGTGGAGTTAGACGAAAAAGGATTCATACGACCAAGTTCTTCACCTTGGGGAGCCCTAGTCTTATTCGTGAAGAAGAAGGATGGATCGTTTCGTATGTGTATCGATTACCGAGAGCTGAACAAGTTAACGGTGAAGAATAGATACCCGTTACCAAGGATTAATGACTTGTTCGATCAGCTTCAAGGATCAAGTGTGTATTCGAAGATCGATATGAGATCAGGATATCATCAACTTAGAGTTCGCGAGGAAGATATTCCGAAAACGGTTTTCAGAACCCGTTACGGGCATTACGAGTTCCAAGTGATGCCGTTTGGGTTAACTAACGCACCGGCAGTATTCATGGATCTCATGAATCGGGTGTGTAAGCCTTACTTAGACAAGTTTGTGATCGTATTCATCGAAGATATTCTAATCTACTCGAAGAGTGAGAAAGAGCATGAGGAGCATCTAAGGCTCATTTTAGAATTGCTCAAGAAGGAGAAGTTGTATGTTAAGTTCTCCAAATGTGAATTTTGGATTCTAACGGTACAATTTTTAGGTCATGTGATTGATAGTCAAGGAGTTCATGTAGATCCCGCTAAGATTGAAGCTATTAAAGATTGGGCTGCACCGACAACCCCAACTGAAGCTCGTCAATTTTTGGGTTTAGTCGGTTACTACCGAAGATTCATTGAGGGATTTTCGAAGATAGCCAAGCCGTTGACCAAATTGACTCAAAAGAATGTTAAATACGAATGGGGAGATAAGGAAGAGGAAGCATTTCAATTACTTAAGAAGATGTTGTGTAGTGCTCCTATCTTGGCATTGCCTGAAGGCAGCGAAGACTTCGTTGTCTATTGTGACGCTTCACATAAAGGTTTAGGAGCTGTGTTAGTACAACGAGAGAAAGTGATAGCTTATGCTTCCCGACAGCTCAAGAAGCACGAGAAGAACTACACTACCCATGATTTGGAGTTAGGTGCTGTGGTTTTCGCATTGAGGATATGGAGACATTATTTGTATGGCACCAAGTGTGTTGTATTCACTGATCACAAAAGTCTACAACACATCTTGAACCAAAAAGAGCTCAACATGAGACAGCGACGTTGGATAGAGCTGCTAAGCGATTATGATTGCGAAATTCGCTATCATCCTGGTAAAGCAAACGTCGTTGCTGATGCTCTTAGTCGAAAGGAGAGAATACCACCGCTACGAGTTAGGTCATTAGGAATGACTATCGTATCGCCGTTACCGTCTCAAATATTAGAAGCTCAAACGGAAGCGTTGAAAGCAGAAAACCGACCTGCTGAGAATATATTTGGGATGGCAGAAAACGAGAAGGGATTTTTTAACCGTTCTGATGGAATATTGTGTTTTAGAGACCGAAGTTGGGTACCATTGTATGAAGGAATTCGAGAGTTGATTATGCATGAGTCGCGTAAGTCAATGTACTCTATTCATCCTGGGTCTGACAAGATGTACCAGGATCTGAAGAAGTTATATTGGTGGCCAAACACGAAGGCAGATATAGCGTTGTACGTTGGTAAGTGCTTGACATGTTCGAAGGTTAAGGCCGAACACCAGAGACCGTCAGGATTATTGACGCAGCCAGAACTCCCGGTTTGGAAGTGGGAGCAGATTACGATGGACTTTATTACCAAATTACCGAAGACAGCTAGCGGTTGTGATGCTATCTGGGTAATTGTGGATTGATTGACTAAGTCTGCTCATTTCCTGGCGATTAGTGAAGATGATAGTGTCGACAGACTTGCGAGGTTGTATGTGAAAGAAATTATTTCTCGTCATGGTGTTCCGATATCGATTATTTCTAATCGCGACAGCCGTTTCACGTCAGCACTGTGGCGATCACTTCAAACCGCTTTGGGGACGAGACGTGATATGAGTACTGCATATCATCCCCAAACCGACAGTCAAAGTGAGAGGACTATTCAGACTTTGGAGGATATGCTTCGTGCATGTATAATAGACTTTGGTAAAGGCTGGGAGAAGTATCTACCCCTTGCGGAATTCTCCTATAACAATAGCTACCACACAAGTCTTAAAGCTGCACCATTCGAAGCTTTATATGGTCGTAAATGCCGTTCGCCTATTGGTTGGGCTGAAGTTGGAGATAGCCAACTCACAGGCCCCGAGCTTATATTGGAGACTACTGAGAAAGTGACTCAAATTCGTGATCGGTTACAAGCAGCCAGAGATAGGCAGAAAAGTTACGCCGATCAGAGACGTAAACCCCTAGAGTTCCAGGTTGGAGACAAAGTGATGCTGAAAGTCTCGCCTTGGAAAGGAGTGATACGTTTCGGGAAACGTGGGAAACTCAACCCCCGCTACATTGGACCATTTCTTATTTTTGAAAGAATTGGGCCCGTGGCTTATCAGTTGGAACTACCACAGGAATTGAGTAAGGTTCACAATGTATTTCACGTGAGTAATTTGAAGAAATGCATTTCTGATGAAAAACCGGTGATACCGATGAAAGATATTCGAGTTGATGAGAATTTGAACTTTGTGGAAGAGCCGATTAAGATTTTGGATCGAGAGATTAAGCGACTCAAGCGAAGTCGTATTCCACTCATCAAGGTTCGTTGGAATTCGCGTCATGGACCAGAATTTACATGGGAACGTGACGATGAGTTTCAAAAGAGATATCCGAAGCTTTTCACTTCGTAGATGAATTGTTCAAAGAGAAACCCGGGACGGGTTTCTTCTGAGGCTGGGAGGATGTGACAACTGGCAAATTAGGGAGCCATTTTGAAAACCAACATTACGTTAAAGTTCGTTTATAATTATATGTTTGAAAGTTTATTCGTAACGAACTTGTGAATTTTAAATTGTGGTTGACAATATTTAAATTTTTTATGGAATTGAAGTTGGATTATCGTTGTGATATGAAATTTATTTTGAGATTCTCATTTGGAACTACGTTGACTCTGGCACTCGATAACCTAACAAATATTAAATGTTTTGAGTTTATGATTCGACTATACATTTATTTTGAGCGTCTCGTGGGATATTAAATATTTGGGAACAAGCTCGGTTGAGAGTGTCGAAATATTTTGAAAAGTTACGGGTTCGGCTTTACGTTATAATAACTAGCCACTTACCCCCCTTTTTTTTTGGAAGGTGACTTTCAATTTATTTGGTTTAGAGAGTCACACCTGCCAAAGGCAGGCTCTCATCCACCACATACCCAGACTATATTGTCTTAACCAGGCCCACGCTGGCGTAGTGGGGATTCAACGACTTCCGCCCGGAAACCGTTCTGCCTCCACATGAGAATACTCGCTGGAGTAACAGCCGGATGAAAACCGGGGCCGGCTCGGATTCAAGTCTCCGCAACAATGGCTCAAAGACTCTCCTCTTTATTGCCTAATATCTCCGGAGCATTATGGTCCACAAGTGGACCACAAGTGAGGACTTCCCGGAAGGTCACCCACCCGGTACTACTCCCACTTGTGGCTCGCTTAACAAGTTAAGCCCCACCCACTAGACCACAAGTCCTTTGATAGCCACTTACCCCTTAACACTAATATTATTATTACCATTATAAAAAAAATATAATATAAAAACTACAAATTGGTCCTTGTTGGATCCGGTTCACACAAACCAAACACACACCCTCACCACTCACTCGTCTCTCTCTCCCCTCTCTTCTACCAAAACCCTAGCCGCCTCTTTTTCCGGCAACCATCGCCACACCGCCGCCTCCACCACTAAACAAACACCACCACCTTAATCATCTTTTCACGATCTATTTTTTGGTATACATCACGCGCGACCCAAACACCTCTAACCTCTCGTTTGAGTCACCACCGCCGCCTAAACATCACCCTTTCACCTTTTTCTTGTTGGGTTTTTGAAGAAACTAGTATTTGGAGACGTTTGGAAGGTGAGTGGCCACGATTTCCACATCGTGTGCCTCGATTTGCGTTTAAATCCGTGGCTACACGAGTTATTTTGATGGGATTCGAATTGATAATAATGGGAAATGTTATTTTAATGATAATCTTGAGTTTGGTATCCGGGTTTAGTGATTTCATCACTTGGGTCGATTGAACCGTGAGTCGTGACTCACGGCTTGACGTGGTTCGAGCCTTGTGGCTCATTTTATTATTGGGTTTTGACCTAGTATTATGGTATCGAGAGTATTGGCACCTTGGTTTAGTTTGTGCTTGATTTGGATCAACTTGGTGCTTGTTGTTGTTGTTTGTTGATGCCGCGACCCAAGGGATCCGTTTGGCAGCTTTGTTAGGGCTCGGGTGAGCCTAAGCCGAGACCATAAAGGTCTTGGGTTCGAGTCTTGTGACTCGTGGACTAGCCGAGACCCAAACGGGTCTCCCGGCACGGGTTTGGCTTGGTAAACCAACCCGGAACATGCGTGTAACTAGATGACTTTTTGTTTTGGTTCATGTTATTGTTATTATTGTTGTTGTGGTATTGTTATTTCGGCCGTATACATTGGATGGGTCGAGACCCTTTGTGGTCTCGACAATGGTATATACTTTTGGTTATTGTGGAGTCGTTGGCGAGAAGTGATATTGGAACCGATTGTGAGACGGTTAAATTAGTATGACGGAGATAGGATAGTCGGGTGCCATAGTCGGACCCTATTGTTGTAGCACGTGATATGAGACTTGATTGACGGAGATGGATTACTTGGTTGTGATTGGTTATTATTACTTGGACTTTGACAATGAGCCGAGAGTGATGACTCGGACATGTGACCATCTATATAACTCGATATTTACTTATAATCAAAAATTAATAATAAAAGCTCGTAATAATATTATTAATAATATAAACATTTATATAAGTATATAGACGTGAAAACGTATATATAACTATATAAGTGCGTATATTAAAAATAAAACGATCACGAGTAATAATATAATAACGTGACGATGTATATTATACTATGAAAGTAGTATAATAAATGTCGGGAACGCTATTATGAGTAAACAACTATAAATGTCGATATATTTATAATGTTGGGTGTTAAATTAAATGAATCAGCTTTTGGAAAATAAAAAGAGAAACTTACGAGTTATATGAGATTGTGGTCACTTGAGTCCAAGTGGGTTATATTTTTTGTTTTATGACTCTTTGTGCTTGTCACGGATATGTGGCATTAATACATTCACTTTCTATAACTACGTAACTTATTTAATCGACGGATTAAATGAGAACTATTTAGTTATATAAAATGAGGATATTAATGGGCATTGTATCCTACGACGCCCATAGGTTGTGGTATGTGTACGGGAATAATGGATTACTAAATATCTCGTGAGGTTTGCCAAGTTGACGAATTTGGTAAGCTTGACGACGTAATTAGAGAATTTATTAAACTTTGATACATACCATATAGTACTATACGTGCTAAGTGATTTAGGTTTTGGGTATAATCTTGGAGTGATATATTAAGTAAATAAATATGGGGGATTACCAAATTGAATGATTTGATAAACTTCGATGATTTATTTAAATAATATATTGGACTAATATTAGACCTATAGATGGTTTTATTTTTCTTTTTCGTTGTGGCTTCTTGTTTTGAGTTGTGTCGACCCTCCACCCGCATGGATACCAAACGTCAAACTCCAAACTAATACGAGAATAATATGAGAAATGTATTTTTGGAAAGTAAAAAGGAATACGTTCGGGATTGGGAATATTTGATTTTGAGGAAATAATTCTGAAAAGAGTTTATATTGTTAGGAAGTGCCGAGTCCGTAGTTGTTGTCTTTTGAGTTGCTATAAATCTTACTTCTACCGAATTCTTTCTGCTGATTTCTGGACTTGAGGTGAGTCATAGCCCCACTTTTACTCTTGAACTTTGTTTTCAATACTTGGGGGTGAGAAACGTGCAAATTATTTTATGTGGACTATTATCGCTTTTGTTTTCTCAAAACTTGCTATGCTATGGAACTAGGATATTAGGTCAACCTTAGTTACATAGTGAATTATCGAGTGTGGACTAAATATGGGTAGGCAAATGTTACATCAACCTTAGTCACGTAGTGAACCATCGCGTGTGGACTAGATTTGGTTAGATGAGTTACATCAACCCTAGTCACATAGTGAACCATCGCGTGTGGACTAAATATGGTTGAATAATGAGAATAGCTTGTTTGAGGATTTTGTGGATGAACTATAGTGTGCACCTATAGGATTTTGCGTTGAGGATTGAGGCCTAGTCTAGCTAGCAAGCGTTTTGCGTATATGTCCACTTGATTTGATATTGAATATAAACCTATGATCTCACCAGCGAAAGCTGACTTTTAGCACGTTTTCTCAGGTAATTAAGTAATGACTTTGGATGCTTGGATTGGAGGCTTGGCTTGGCAATGCGGTTAAGGATCTATTTTTCTAAAACTCTGATATGTATTTGTAGACCTACTTTTATTTCTTTTGGGCCTTACTTTGGATAAAATTAGGATGAATGTAAACTTTAAAACCCCGTTTGGTTGTGTTTTACTTATGTTTACTTTATCTCATTCTTTTATGTCTTGTATTGGATACCAATCCCCGTAGCACCCCGAAAGCTTGTTGAGTCTTCCGCTGAACCAAATTTTAGGGGTGTTACACGTTGCGAGGGCGCAATCCCGTGTATCACTCCTAGTGCACCTAATGCATCATCTATAACACCCTCCTACCAAGAAATCCTTTCAATGAACATCGCTCTTTCACTCTCACCAATCACATCACTTGATACTAATTTCCCATCTTCTCCAATAACTCCACCTAGTCATCCTCACAAAAAGATTCTACCATATAACCATTCCCTACACTCTACAAAGTGTGTCATCACCACTACAACTTAACTTATGAAGGTCAAACCATATTTCATGATACACAAACCTCATGTTCACTCAAATGAACCCTTTCACAAACCTAATCATAAAAACCAAACATCCATCATTGTTCCCAAAAAATACACCTTCATCTCACCCACATAAGCCATATGACGAGCATGTTCAATCTCAAAACAACAATCCCAATCTCATTCCTAACACCTCACATGTTGTTCAACCTACCAATCCACCATCCAATACATCCTCCACTCATGAAACATCATATTCTTCCACAACTTCATTCTCATCCTTTCATGATTACCTAAACTCACTAATATCTCCACCACCAAGAGTATCACCACCACCTTCTACCAACACACATGTTATCCCTGTGTTGCATGTCCAATCACCTTCCTTTGAACACTTGAAGTTCATTGAAGAACTCAAGGAATCCCATGAGCTTTGTGCTCTTCTTGCCTTACACCTTGCTCAATGCAACTTGGAACAACTTTCTTCTAGCTCTCCTTCATCACCCCACAACTTGAATCAAGTTGAAAAACATGTCAACAATTGACCTTGTTGCATCTTTCTCCTAAAAACCATTGCATTCAATGAACACTTCACTTGGATTGAATATCTTCTCATTAGATCACATCCAATACCCTCACTTGAACAACATCCAAAACCTTAATCAACCTCTTCCGCTACAAAATCTCCACCACCAAACTCTCCAACATTCATGACCCAAACATATACCTCCATTAATCCAACAACCTTACCCTAACTCAACCATCTTCATTCCAAACACTCCATCATCAACTATCTAAGCATACTATATGCTTATGATTTTCACTTTCAAATACGAATCAACCAACCTTTTGTTACAAGTAAGTCCGATGGCTCTCTTTGGCAAATTAGGATCTTTAACATAATCACTTTGAATTAATTGTTATGTATCCTTAATATTTGTTTGCTATGCTTGTTATTTGTATATTGCATATTCTTCTATATATGCTTGTGCTTCTAATATTTTTCTTGCGAGCATTTCATATCTCGATTCCTTGGTGCCATCGAACGAGGGGGAGCACACATCATTGGGGAGCTTTCATCCCGTATAACTTCATTTATGAAGCTAGCCGGCATAACCTTTTTGATTCTACAAAAAGGGGGAGAAGTGAATATAAACTCACTAAATACATGTCTAAAAATTAATTTTTAGACTTGATGAGTTTCAGTTTAGTAATCATCAAAAAGGGGGAGATTGTTGATATAAATAATGTCTAAAACATTATTAACATTGATCGATATCTCTATGTTTTGATAATCACAAAACGTAAACCCATTGAGCTAAAAATTATGACATAAACAAGTATTTAGCGATAAATATTCGCTTTACATTCAAATCACTTAAGATATGAATAAACAAAGTGTTTATTGCATTCTATGATCAAAGGAACATTTTTCTTAAACACTAGACTTTTTATAAAATGTCACAAAACATTTTATATCTTTTACAAAATCATTTTTGGAAATAAAAGAATATGTTTAAATCATTATAAATATATGAATTCAAATTTTCAACCAAAAATGGTAAAAATGTTCCAGAAAAACCTTCCCCAGTAAAAGACAAATTTTATTGCCGTTTTTAGAGGGCGGCCCCCTTAATTGCATGGGCGGACCCCTTAATAATTAAGGGGACCGGCCCATAATTAAGGGGACCAGCCACGCTCCCGAACATTATTTTTTTCTTATAAATACTGGCCTAAATCTGGCATTTTTCCTCACCTTTTGTACTATAAATTCTCTGATATAAATCTTCTATACCATTTTCTTAAACCCTTTGATCATATAATCACAAGCTTTTGTTTGCAAGTGATTCAAGCTTCAACCTTTCAAGTGAAAGAGAATAATGCTTCAATCCTTCAAGACAAGAAGTATTACAACTTGTTGTGACCTCCACATCCAAGTTGTTTGAGCATCATTCATTATATCTATTTCTTTGTGTAACTAGTTGTGAATATTTGATAGAAGATAGATTAGCAAGTTGTGTTGATATTGTGAATTAAGAAAGTTGTAAAGAAGAAGAAGTGTAAAATTTAGTGATTAGGTGTGAAGAAGTAGTGGTGTGATTGAGTAGTGATTAGGTGTGAAGAAGTAGTGGTGTGATTAAGTAGTGATTAGGTGTGAAGAAGTTGTGTAGAAGGAGTGAATAAGGTGTGACTAAGTTGTGGTGTGTAAATTGGTGTGTAAGGTTTTTTCCGCCATAAGGGAGCTTGTTGACATAGTAAAGAAAACTCTCGAGTAGGTGACTCGGGGAGTGGAGTAGGGCATGGAAGGTGTCCTTGTAGCCGAACCACTATAAATGCTTTGTCTCGTGGTTTGATCTTTCCATCTCTTACTTATTATCTTGCTTATATCGTTATTACTTTTGTAGACGTAGACGTATATATATTGTTGCTCATATAGTGATAGTGTTGATTTCACTAAAAGATCAAACAAAAGTTTCATTCACTAAACAAAGTTTTTACAATCAAACTAAAAAGGTAACATACATATAATTGATCATTTCGATCAAGTATAGTTTTCATACAAAATATAATTAAGGATTAGAAAATAAACGTTTACTTACTTATCTCTCGTATATAGCTATAATTGTTTATATTATGCACGTGTTGATTTCACATACTTAGCTTACATTATTATTATTATTCATACTTAGATATAGTTGTTCATATTGTTCAAGATTTGAGTTCACATAAGATCGAATCAAAGTTTTAAAAATAAACAAGGTTTTAAAACTAAACTAAGTTTTCATAATAAAATTAAAAATACATAAAACTATTCAACCCCCCATTCTAGTTTTCCACAAAACTGTTACAATTCACTCCACCGATATTCGTCAATATCGATGCTCACAAAGATGGAGTCACTCCCACGGTATTCTGCCCTCGAAAACCACCCAAAAGTATCTCACGATTCGACTTCACCTAAGGATCACCAAGACCACTACCAAGACTTTCCATAGGAAGTATCAAACCCCAACTAGATCCCTAATGATCTAGGCTTGGTCAACAAGACACAAGACTTCCCTTAAAAACAATTAAATGAATGAATAAGTGTTTGTTCAACCAAGCCCTAACCTAACCTAGAGACTCAATTGTAGTAGAAAGGGTATAGAAGAAAACCCTCAACACAATCACAAGAGTGGATTATAAGTTCTTGAGATTCTTCCCTTGCAAGGAGATGTGTTCTTTCAAAGATGTTAGCGTGTTTAACTAAGAACATAAGAAAGAATTAGAGGATTAGAGAGAAAGAATGTAGAGAGAAAGAATAATGGCAAGGGGTGAAGAATACAAGAGCCAGGGTGGGGTATTTATAGGCCAAGACCCAACTTGGGAAAATTTTACCGAGCCAGACGCGTTGCCCACGCGTCAACGCGTGGGTGACGCGCCAGAGGGTCTGTAAGAATTTTCCCAAAGCTTTGGGTTTTGGTCTTTTAAATACCTAACCTTGCTAAACCCCCAATTGTACTTCACACTAAACCTTAATATTAATTAATCTAAGGTTTACCAACTCAAATAGCTAATTTGGAAAATGTTTTGTGAAGTGTTTATTAGAAAATCAATTATCAAAGATAGAAAGAGTCAAATAGATAATTAAGTAGGGGTAGAATGGGTATTCCTCACATGGCATAAAATAGAGAAGATAATATGCCATGGGATATTCCTCTATAGGAAAGAGTGTGAGAGGTTAGGTTAAAAGGTAACCATGGTTAGGTTTAGAAAGAAGTGTTTAGAGAATAAACCATGGTTAGGTTAGAAGATAAACCATGGTTAGGTTAAAGGGTGTATCCAAGGGAATGTTCCATCCTTGGTGTGGTTAAGAGTTAACCATAGTTGGATAAGAAGTGAGTGAGTTGGAAACTAACCATAGTTTGGTTAGATGTGAACCATGGTTGGGATAGAATATCCAAGGGAATATTCCTTCCTTGGAGATGAGGGTGAGTGAAAGGTTGGGATGTGAAAGGGTGTAAGGAATATAAGAGTTGGTTTGTGTGTGTGTGTGTGTGTGTGTGTGTAAGTATGGATGTGATGGGGAGCCTAGTGTGTGTAGAGAATAAGATGGTTGTGAGTAGTGTGTGTAAATTTGAAAATAAAGTTGTTGGAGGTGTAAAAGTGTGTAAGAGAATATGTAAGAGTTGGATATGATGGGGAGCCTAGTGTGTGTAGAGAATGGGATGATTGTGAGTAGTGTGTATATTTTGAAAATAAAGTTGTTGGATGTGTAAGGGAATGAGTTGGTTGGATATGATGTGTATAAGAATGAGTTGTATGTGTAAGGATGATATGATGGGGAGCCTTGTGTGTGAAGTGAGGTATGTGAGTGAAGTGTGTGTATTTTGAATATAGAAGTGTATGTAGAAAAGAGTGTATGTGTGTATAGGGAAGAGTATGTATTGGTGTATGAGAAAGGTGTATGAGAATTGTATAAAGTGAGGGAATGATGTGCGTTCGGTGTGTACAAGTTTTAAAATTTATAAACACGATTACCGATTAACTATTCAACACATACGAGCAAGTATACTCGTCCGTTTTAGTAAAGGTGGGTAAGTCGAGATCGTCCCAAGGGATTTATAGATCAACGTATTAGAAAACTAGTTTGTATAAAAGGGTTGTCAATCATTTAATATTGAAAATTCAATTATTCAAGAAACAATAAAACTAAAACATATACTTGTGTGAAATGCCACAATCAATCAATTGAATTATTCATGTTAAGCTTGGTGTAAACTTGTTATGATGCACAACTTTTATATGAATGATTAACAATCAATGGTGTTTATCATGTTAAACCATCACTAGAATTCAATCATCTAGTTACTTCCTTTCGGCCTAAGACAACTAGAATAATAATTCCATTAACACAATGTTGTTTGAAAGCAATTCTTTACTTATGAATTCCTACGAATCATTTCGGCCAAATTTCGTGATGAAATCTTCTCAAATCCATTTTAAAGAGTAAATATGATGCTCGTCACACACCATATCTCATACTAATTCGTGCACTAACTTTTTGGAATAAAAACATTTAGAAAACCATTTCGGCCAATATTCCCCAAAGATGTTTTTATCAACAAATTACGCAAGATTAGATATTATCTCAACAAACTCATAAATTAAGAAGAGTTTTCATGCATCACCTTTTTGAAATAAAGAATACTCCATGACTAACTACATCATTCACACAAGTATAAACCAAATCACTCCATATCAATTATAATACACAAGTAGTAAACAAAACATTCATTATATTTAAAGTAACAATAATTCATTGTAAGAAACAAGATGTACCTAGATTGAGAATTACAAGAACTAAAACCGTGGAACTATAGCAACCACACGCCTCCAATCGACTACCAAATACAATAAACAACTCCACACACTTAACCAAACTATTGAGACTCTAACTCAAAGTTTCCTGGATGTTTTTGCTGTTGTAGCAACCTTTTGGGTGAGAAAATATTAAGTTAGTAATAACTTGGTGTAAGTTATTACTTAGGATTTTTTGGTACCATTTGGTTGCAAGCCTAGATGTCATTATATAGCCTCCAATCACTTAATTCTCAAGTAAAAACGTCCCATAAGAAGTTATTAGTGAGAAATGATCAGCCATCCATGATAATGAGGAGTAAAAACGTCAATAAATGCAATCTTGTAAAAACAACCGTCTTCCAACCGATCGGTATTTGCAGAAACCGATCGGTTGGTTCTTCAGGTTCATTCCAACAGAATCAGTTGCGGGTTCCAACCGATCGGTTGGATTGAACTTGAAACCAACTTTTGTCTTTTTCTTTATCGTTTTTCGTCGCATGCATTCTATTCCACTTTGGTGCTAATTCCTTTCATAGAACTTGATATTATCTTGACATATGAATGTAGAAATCTTGAATCTATCAAATCCTTGAATCCTTGTGTGATTCTTCACACGTTTCATTCTCGAAAATCTCCAATTATGCACCTTTACTTTATTTCTTCATCTTTTTATCACTTTTTCTTGTTTTTAGCTACATTTGCTTGTACAAACACTTTTTCATGATTAAGTAACAAATACGTACAAATATGGCTAAATATGATGCATAAAACACACCTAAAAACATGTATAATTTACGTGTTATCAGGGAATCTTGTGTGGAAGAGTGTGTGAGTCAAAAAGGTGTGAGTGTGTAAGAGGTGTATGTGAATATGTAAGAGGTTGTTGGGAAAGGATTTTTGGGAATGATTGTGGGAGATTTGGTGGCTTTGTCTCTAATTGTCATTAAGAAGAAAAGGTTTAGACAATTAAGATTAAGTTGAGAAAATCATAGGTTACTTATAATTCCAAGTAACACAACGTCGAGAATCCAGAGTTTCATAACTCGTGACTTTCTACGACTCGACGTACTCAACTAACACCTTGGTACAAACAAGCCAACTGCTTTGCCATGATGTAAAGCATAACCCAAGTGGGAAAGGATGCGTTTACGCAAAGTGACCTTTGACTTAGTTTGACCAATAAGGGAGTAAACCTGTTACGTGATTAAAGAAGACGTAAGCACGAGATATGAGCATATGGATGCTTTCACGTGATGTTACGTGAAGTATATAAGCTCCATAAGTTTAGAAAAGTATTGGCTAGAGGCAAGAGTTAGAAAACATGAGTTGGTGTTTTCTCGTAAGCAGGTGTCTTAAAAGTTGGATCTCTCTAATCCCAAAACTCATTTCGAGTGTTCTCAATTAAGCACATAGTATATTCATACCTGTATTGAAAGATCCACATTTGTCGGGTAAAGAGAAAGCCGACTTTCAAAATTCGTCCCAATTCATACAGAAGCCTGGCGCGTCGCCCACGCATAAACGCGCGGGCAGCATGCCAGCACCAGGTATGTGAGTCGGGGAATTTTGGCTTCCGTTTGTTATTTTATATGTTTTGAATGTTTATTTGTTATCATTAAAATATTAAAAGATCTTGACAATGTTAACTCAACATATTTTATGAAAAGACTTTCTTGACATCGTTGTCAAAAGAAAATTTGAAGTGTTATTACTGTTACTCCTAATTCTTTTATTGATTCTTTTACTCCCCCGGTTGACATGCAATATGGTTTTTATCATTCTATGTTCTTTATTTTCGTATTTTAATATTGTTGTATTGTTAAACTTTATTTCATTACCTTTAATAATATAATTCAGAACAACTTTATTATATTCGTATACTTTTTTATGTTTTACTTTTGTAATCATGGTACACAGTTTAATAAAAGTAAGACCATTATAATTTTTAGCTAATCAAATAAAGTATTTCCTCGTTAATATTTTTATTACTTAAAATAAAAATTAGACAATTATTGTGAGACATCTCAAAAAATAAATATGAACTACTTCGTATAATTTTGAAACGGACAAAATAGTAATACTTTGTTAACATTCATACCGTTAAGTTGTTGAGTAATGTGTTGGGTAAAAGTAGCAGTGACCAGTAGTATTGAGTTGTGAGTAGTGAGTTGTGAGCAGTAGCCACATCTCGCAGCTCACCGCTCACAGCTTTTTAAAAAAGCATTGAAAAAATGAGCATTCATAAAAATAGCAAAGTTCACCGCTTCTTTAACAAATGAATAATAAAAATAAAAAAACTCGTTGCTCACCGCTTATCGCCCAAAAAGCTTCAAAAAACTCCACGTCAAACATAGCCTTAGCATTTTGTATCAACAAATGTTTTATTTTATGTTAACTTTAAAGGAGGTCCATATGAAAGTCTTGTGAAGACTTAGAGACCACAAAATTTTGAATACGAAATATTTTATTTATATTATTCCATTTTTGAAAAGTATTACCCAATACCTTATGCTTTTTAGTCAATATTCATTACTTGTAAATTATCACAAGTAAACAACTATATATTTTTACCACTTTTTCACTCTAACTCTTTCACCTAATCCCCTGACTTGTCAATTACGCAACTGTCTTTTCATATTTTCATACTTCATTTTTACACATTATTCTCAATTCAAAAAAAACAAAAAGAAAAAAAAATTAAGACAATACTCGTAGTTATCTAATTAAATCCAAAAAAACATAAACAACTTTTGAGAAAAGTTCTTTTGTGAACTAGTTTTTTTGTACATACCAAGGGACAAATCCCCACCATCCATTTATTTTGATCTAATGGTGGGGATTAACCTAAGATTAAACATGGAAACCTAAGTCCATGTATTTTTTTTTTTTATTTACTTTCTTTCTTTATTTCTTTCTTTCTTTTTTTTTTTTGCTCTTTTTTCCAATTAATGTTACACCTTCAATTCACGTTTTTTTTTTTTTTTTTTTTTTTTTTAAATAAGTCAAGCTTTTCTTTTTTAAATAAATTCACGATTTTTTCTCATTTTATTACGTTTTCGTCTGTTTTTGTCTGTTTTCACATGATTATATACGTTTTCAGACGTTTTTTTTACCGTTTTTATACGTTTTCGTCCGTTTTTTTACGTTTTCGTTTGTTTCAGACGTTTTTGTTCGTTTTTTTACGTTTTCGTCTGTTTTCAGACGTTTTTATCCGTTTTCGTCAGTTTTTATATGTTTGCAGACATTTTTGTCCATTTTCATACGTTTTCATCCGTTTTTATACGTTTTTGTCCGTTTTCAGACGTTCTCGTCCGTTTTTATACGTTTTTGTCCGTTTATATACGTTTTCGTCCGTTTTTATATGTATTCATCCGTTTTTACACGATTTCATCCGTTTTTATACGTTTTCGTCCGGTTTCATATGTTTACATATGTTTCCGTCTGATTTCATACGTTTTCCTCCATTATTTTATGTTTTCGTCCGTTTTTAGACGTTTTCGTCCTTTTTCCTACATATTCGTCTGTTTTCTTACATTTTCGTTCATTTTCATAGGTTTTCATCCGTTTTTCAATTTTTTTGGCCAATTTTAGACGTTTTCATACGTTTCTGAATATCACAAGTGATATTCGGTGATACTCATAAGTTTTTGTCTGTTTTCATCCATTTTTTTACATTTTTGTCTGTTTTCAAACGTTTTCGTCTATTTTCATACGTTTCGGCAGTATTTATACGTTTTCAGACGTTTTTATCTGCTTTCAAACGTTTTCATCAATTTTTTACATTATCGTCTGTTTACAGACGTTTTCGTCTGTTTTTATATGCTTTCATCCATTTTTATCTGTTTTCATACGTTTATAAACATTTTCGTCCGTTTTTATGTATTTTTGTCTGTTTTCAGACGCTTTCGTCTGTTTTTATGCTTTTCAGCAGTTTTTATACGTTTTCGTCCGTTTTCATCAATTTTTCATACGTTTTTGTCCCTTTCCAGGCGTGTTTTTACGCTTTCATACGTATTCGATCGTTTTCATATGTTTTCGTCCGTTTGCATACGTTTCTGAATATCACAATTGATATTCTTAATATCACAAGTGATTTTCTTTGATATTCAAAATATCACTTGTGATATTAATAATATCAATTGTGATATTCAGAAACGTATGAAAACGTATGAAAACAAACAAAAACAAAAGAAAACGTAAGAAAGTGAAAAAAACGTGAATTAAAAAAATGTGAAAATCACTTATAATATTCTGAATAACACTTGTAATTTTCTGAATATCACTTTTGATATTCAGAATATCACTTGTGATTTTCACGTTACAAAACATTAGTTGAACATCACTTGTGATATTCGGAATATCACTTGTGATATTCAGAATATCACTTGTGTTTTTCTGAATATCACAAGTGATTTTCAACTAATGTTTTGTAACATGAAAATCACAAGTGATAATCTGAATATCACAAGTGATATTCAGAAAATTACAAGTGATATTCATGTTACAAAACGTTAGTTGAAAATCACATGTGATATTTTAGAATATCACTTGTGATTTTCATGTTACAAAATATTAGTTGAAAATCACTTGTGATATTCGGAATATCACTTGTAATATTTTAGAATATTACTTGTGATTTTCTGAATATCACTTGTGAATTTCATGTTACAGAACAATTGTTGAAAATCACTTGTGATATTCAGAATATCACTTGTGATATTCAGAGTGATATTCAAAATATCACTTTTGAAAAAACGTGAAATAAAAAAAGCGTGAAATCACTTGTAATATTCTGAATATCACTTGTGATTTATATTCAGAATATCACTTTTGATATTCAGAATATCACTTGCGATATTCTGAATATCACTTGCGATTTTCATGTCACAGAACATTTGTTGAAAATCACTTGTGATATTCAGATATCACTTGCAATATTTTGAATATCACTTGCGATATTCTGAATATCACTTTTTATTTTCATGTTACAAAATTTTAAAAATCACTTGTGATATTCAGAATATCGCGAGTGATATTCAATATCACTCACGATATTCTGAATATCACAAGTCATATTCTGATAATCACAGTATATCACTTGTGATATTCAGAAAGGTATGAAAACGTTTGAAAACATTTAAAAACGAACTAAAGTGAATGAAAACGGACGAAAACGTATAAAAACGGACGAAAATGAATGAAAACAGATTGAAACCATATGAAAACGTATAAAAATGGACGAAAACGTATGAAAACGGACGAAAACATATGAAAACGGACGAAAACGTATGAAAATAGACAAAAACGTAAGAAAACGGACTAATATATATGAAAACGGACAAAAACGTATGAAAACGGGCGAAAACGTATGAAAAAAATTCAAAAACAGATGAAAACGTAAGAAAATGGACGAATATATATATGAAAACGGACGAAAACGTATGAAAACGGGCGAAAACGTAAGAAAACAGACGAAAACGTATGAAAAAAAATTCAAAAACAGATGAAAACGTAAGAAAACGGACGAAAACGTATAAAAACGGACGAAAACGTATTAAAATGGACGAAACGTATGAAAACGGGTGAAAACGTAAGAAAATAGACGAAAACGTATGAAAACGAGCGAAAACGTAAAAAAACAGACAAAAACGTATGAAATCGGACGAAAATGTATGAAAACGAACGAAAACGTAAGAAAACTGACGAAAACGTAAAAAACCGACGAATATGTATGAAAAACGAAAAAAACGTAAAAAAAAAAAAAAAAAAAAAAAATTATAGAAAAAACGTGAAGTTAGAAAAAAAAATTGAATTATAGAAAAAACGTGATGTTAGAAAAAAAAAAGAAAAAAAAGAATAGAAAAAGAAAGAAAAGAAAAAAGGAAAAAAAATGAATAAATAAGATAGACAAAAAAGACAAGAAAAAAAACATGGACTTAGGTTGTCTTATTAAATCTTAGGTAAATCCCCACCATTAGATCAAACTAGATGGATGGTGGGGATTTGTCCCTTAGTTTGTAACAAAAACTTAGTATGTAAAATAACTCACCTCAACAACTTTTAGTTCATGTAAATTTACAGAGTAAAAAGCGCACAAATAGCATGTATTATGAATTTCTCGTTATCATTAATTTAACATGATAAACTTTTTATTTTGATTTTTCATGAAAGTTAAATATTGTTATGCACAAGTGCACAACAACCTCAAAATTTGGCTCATTCTTACTAGGGAACGTTTGGTACGATGGAATGGAAAGCCAAGAAAGAGAATGAGAAGATTTCTTTAGTTTGGTACTACAAAGAATAGGAATGAGGAATTCAAATAGGATTCTTTGGAAACAAAATTGATACTTTAAAATAAGAGAATAATGGTGACAATCACCAAAATTGGACAAAACCATTCACAGTTCCATTCAACTTGAGAATCAAAAAGCTATGAAAAGAAGGGAACAAATTATGTGAGTGGCACATGCTACTAATTTTGGGAGAAAAATCAAGAACCCTAGCATTTTTTTTATCTCTAATTTCATGTTCATCATTTTTTTTTGGGTAAAAGGGTTAATTCACCCCGGTAAAATTCATTACACCAAAAAACGTTGAGGTACAATAGGATGAGGGTGATGTCCCTCACCTCAGTCCCTTAGGACACTTACAGACTCGAATATAAGAATGACACACCATTCTTATAACTTACAATAAAATGAACCTACCAATAATGACAAAAGTACATAAAAATTACAATACTACTCAAGAAAGGTACTTGAGCCTTCTAGTCACTTTGGTTGTCCATCTTAACGTCCATGAAGAATCCCCGAATAAACATCCAAGCGATCTTCAACATATCATCTGTTTGTAGTAGCAAAGAACACCACAAACAACAATCCACACTTCCCAACGTATTAAAGACTATAACATCAAAGACACTAAGTCTTAAAATACGATGGAGTAAGTACACAAACTACCATTCAAGAAGGAAACCAAGCCATGCATCCGTTGCAATACCATGCAGCAACCTGAATAAGAATTCACCAAAAGCAATCAACCAAACTTGAATGATAACCAACAGCACCACCATGAATAGAACCATCATTGATCGAATCTTGGATTAAAATCCAATTTTCAGCCATACACACAAAGCATGATGATCCACCAAGCATAGGACCTTCCAAATACGTATACCCAGACCAAACATGGGACTAACATAGGGTCGAATCCCTAACTTCCATCAAAACGAGCAGCTTCAATCCAACGCATAACATAAAACCATAATATGTAGATCGAACCACCCCTAAGCGATCCATAGAAAAATATGAGACATTCCTATTGATCAAATCTAGGATTTTTGAATAAGTTACCCTAGAAACTTAACTTGCAAATACCATCCATTTGATCCGCAACAACATCAGCAGAATCATATTGAATCACCAGTAGGTAAAAACGAACCCCTACACCTCCAATCACATGACTTCCATCTCTCCCTTAACCCACTTACACACTACATCCATCTTATCCAGAATAACGTACAGATAATCATCACAAACCAGTGAAAAAATCAACAGAACCCTAAAACAAGGGAACCATTATCGTTAAGCATCAACACCATAATCATAAACAAAGTCGAAACCCTAAAAGGGTTTCTTATATCATTAACGACCAGCAATCATCCACCAACCGCCTCAAATATATGATGATAAGCGTCATGAGGCACAAACCAAACCATGAATATACCAAAACCCTAACAGAAAAACGATAATCCTAAAAATAGGAAAATCGTTTGCAAGAAAAACGTATAGGGTTGAAAGACGAAACCCTAAAAAAAATCGACTCCTCTAAAAAGGAACGATTAAATATAGAATATATAGGGATTATAGATCGCCAAGAACAAACACTAAACCCTTAAGAAAGATAATCGATTAAAGAACTGACTACACTAAGCGATTAGGGTTTTTAAATGGGCAACGAAATCAGAAGAAAAGGAATGAAAATCAATAGCTCACCCCTTCCCAGAAGATAACTACCCTTAAAACCGATTGCATATCATTCATAAGAACAATAGAGAGGCGGAATTAATGGCAGTTTTTGGATTTTTAGGAGAGGGAAGGGGTGGCCGGATTTCGCCCCTAGGGGAGAGAGAATTAGGGTTTTTTTTTTTTTTTTTTTTTTTTTTTTTTTAGTTTCATGTTCATCATAAAAAAACTTCATTCTCAATTCTTTCAGATTATCTTCATCTACTTAATCCGTGTTTCAATTGAACAATTTTTAATCATATACTTAACTACTTTGACAGTTTGACATTCGATGTTCAGGTAAAATTTTAAATTCTTTTGTTCTCATATTGATGTTTCGATCTTGCATTTGTGTCCAATGATATCAACAGAAGACCATGTAATTATACTTGTTATTTTGTTAACGTATTTCAAAGAAAATTGCACATAATGAATTATTTAAAGAAAAGGCTGCTGTTCATGATTGTGAGGGACGTGATAACATGGACTTGAACAAAATGATGTATATAAACTTAAACATTGTAGTGTTATTTTACCATTCTCTGTAATTTATTTTCTAATTTATTTTCTACTTGTTTCAGACGAAGGAATTGTTTTCTGTCATATTTTCTTTCCGATACTCATTCTTTGTTCATATCAAACATTGGAATACATTTTCTTTCTTTTGGGCTATTCTCTTTCTCTCTAATTCCATTCTTAGACGTGTTTCCATTCCGCGTCATTCACCCATACCAAACATTCCCTTACATCTTACGAGTTACGTGGCAATTTTAGAGATTTGGAGCCTTGCTGACATGTCTTTTTCTTAGCCAGCTACAAGAATAAAAGGCTCTCTTTTATATAATAGTTAGATATTGTTCGGGATCAAGCTTGACTAGTTTAAGTTTTTTGAAACCCAGTTCGAGCTTGACTTGTTTCGAGCCTTGTGTATTTAGCTAGAGTTTAACTCGCATATTTTACAAACTTGTTTCGAGCCTTGTGTATTTAGCTAGAGTTTAATGGCTACCTATTACACACCTATACCACCCATTTTACACAACCTCTTGACTGATTAGCCACTCGCAAACTCACAACTTCTTTGTTGACTCGTTTATATGATTTGCCTAAACAAACTAAACCTTGACGTCTTGTTAAGCACAAAAGGCTCAAGTTCATTTATATATTTTGATCTCGTTTATATACATATACATAAGAACACAATCATACGTAAAGGTGTGTGTATTTTTAAGGCTCGCTTATACTCGCAAGTCTAATCGATTGTGGGGTATGAATCCCGGCCTCAACGTCGTTTAAGCTTGGTTAATCCGGAGTAATTTACGAGCGTCTTTCGCTCATTTACACAATTACACCTCCTAGTTATGAGCATGTCACTCTTGTATTTGTCTCAAAAATGCAAATATACCACTCAAAACTGATACGTCACAATGTAATAACACTATCCATCTTTTCTTGATCGAATATCAAATTGTTAAACTGAGTCACGATGACTTGCAAAAGCCTATTCTTAGTCATAAACATTTGATGTGAAGCAATAAAACGTAAGTTTTATTAAAGTTTAACGATAGATATTACATCACATTGCTCCACAAATTAGTAAACGTTAACAATTAATAAAAGTTATATTTGAGAATACAAATTTATTTATAGTAAGAACTAAGAAGAAACTAAAAAGTTAAAGTATATCCCGTATATATAAATATAACAATTATATTAAAACACGTCGATCCTTAGGATTGTATTCTATATAAAAGTTAGGCAGGCATAGGGCTCGAACCACTTTTTTCATTCATCTAGCTATGTTGATTAAACAAGATACCCAGAGAATGAAGAAGGGGTTCCATAATAAGCCCGGATATTACGCGTATAATCACATGGATGCAAACATATTTGCCTTCAACAACCATGAAGAAGAATTAGCAGATGACACCTTTGGATACAAGTATACAACCTTCAAGATTTGAGTGATCCAAAGATGTTTCTGAGTAGATATACGGATCTTGCTGATTTCAATTTCTTGAACCGCTTCCATGACGACTTTGACTACCAAGATTTCCTCTAGATGTACAACTAGAGAACAACGATATATGTGTTTATGTTTTGTGTTTCGTCGTACTAGGGTTTATGTTTTAAGTTTTTGTGTCTCTTTAGAAAAAGTTTATTATGCTATTGCTATTGCTATGCTTGAATCTTGATACTTTGATCGAATGAATGTATAATATTACGTTTGCTTTGTGGTTCATATACGTTCGCTTGTTAGATTCGTGAACTCATCCGAGTAAGGATCCATCGTTTACGATTGCTGTTTATGCATTTGTATGTCGTTTTATTTGCACTAGTTATAATACATGTGCACGCACAGGGTTTTGAAATTTTTTTTTTGATTATGTATTATTATCGATTAATAAATGAACAACTTAACATGTTTCAAATAGTTTTTACTTAGTGGACTAAAAATAAAAAATCATATGTATATATGTTATAATCTACCTATTATTTTAGGAGAATGGTTTTGGATTAAAAATTATATTTTATTATTCAAGCAAAATCACATGATGATACTTGACTTGCATGAGATGTTAGTGATATATGTTTTTAGTTTTGCAAACCCGTGCTATCAATTTACGATGTGTTTTGTAATTATGGTATTTCTTTTACTTATATTTTCGTTAATATATGTAGCATATTTAGATAGCTTTAAAGATTGATTCATTTCCTTGATTATGAATAACCATCATACCATGTTTACTAATGTACCTTTTTGTTTGAAAATTTGTATTTTCATAAGTTTGTGCTATTTACTTCTCATGTTTGATCATAAAATTACCAAATTAACATAGATGCTTACACTATAGTTTCTTTATTACATAAAGAGAAAAAAAAAATAAAAAAAATTGGTAGAACTCAAATTTAATCTTATGATTATTTATAATGTATAAGAATAATTTTTCTCTAAACCCGAACTATATAAGGAAATTATTATTACTTGTATAAGTAAATTATAAATGCATAAAAAATGACAGAGTACATCCGCAAGTCTTTTAGCATTGTTTGAATCCTTACCGACATTTCACTTTAATGCAACTTTCTTCACAATTGGCCTAAATCATCAAGGTAAAACACACCCATATTTTAGACCGTTGGTTGACACCCATAGTGTTATCAATGACGGCAAACACCTGCTAAGTTTTATTAATTCATTAAAAGACAAATTACACTCCGAAAAGAATTCCTACCATAAAATTCCTCATATAGGCACTAAAACACATCTTTGGTACATTAACCTTCCATGACAATCATGTGTTGATACTTAATTCTCCTCTAAAAAGTGCACACAACAAATTGCATTACACTTTAGTGTGTGCGATAAGATCATAAAACTGCAAAAACCACTAACATGTTGCATTATATTGAGGATAACAACAAAGTTAGTTATAACATCAAATCAGAAATTTTCAGATTAGAACTAAAGGGGTGTTTGGTTATGCTTATTAAAGGTACTTATTGGATTATTCAATTACCATAACACAATAAGTTTATGATAAAACTATAAGCTTTTTTGAGAAGCTTAGTAAAAAACCCCTGAACTCCCAACTAATTCTATCATAGATTAGTGTGTTTATAGTAAAAACACAAATATTAAGTGTAGAAATTTTCAATAAAACATTAAAAAAAAAAAAAAAAAATACTAAAAGTTGGTATGTATAACAAAAAAGTTAAACTATAAAAAATTTTACTAAAAACTATCAGCTAGATAAGGCATAAGCCAAAGTGCTGTTGATGTCTCTTTCGGATTCTATTCATAAGCAAAAAGGGGTTTACACATAAATCATAAGTATAGAATAATGGTTGTATCTCACATCCGTGATTACCAAGTCAATAACATTATCGCAGTATAGTAACGTAATAACCTAATTAAAAACTATATATTCTTGCTGAATAATTCTCATGTACATACTTTTAATTCCTTTACAACAACCAACTATTATTATTATTTTATTATTATTATCATTTTTTTTTGAAACATCAAGTCAATGAATAAAGTTAGGTTATCACTTACTTAGTTTTTTCTTTTTTTTGATTTAGGAGGTGATTCTTATCAAATAATGATTGTGATGCGTGCATTTTTTTTTTTTTTTTTTAATAATTTAAAGAAAACACCTTCTATATTAAAGAATGACTATCTAGCCGATGCGTTTTTGTTTGTTTGTTTGTTTGTTTTGTTTTTGTTTGTTTTTTTTTTAATAATTAGCTTTGTATAACATTTTTAACTGACACAGATGTTGAGTTTGAGGTTAATGTTGTTGTTTAACTTTAACTATTGATATCATGTTGTACAAAATGTGCGAGTTTAGTGGCACATAATGAGCGTTGATAAAGTTAAAATATGTTCCGTAAAGTTTTTAAAATATTTTTATGGATATCCATATATAAATTTTAAATAACAATTTCATGAGTCGTTGTTATAAGTAGAATCACGTATATTTATTTTATATCACAGTAACTCATTCTTACTATTTGATATTTATATTCCGTTACTAATAATTTAACCGTATTTCAAACCCGTGTACGCATAAATTAAACTTTTAAGTAGTAACATTATTTGTTTATTATCTAAAGTTATTAAAAAACATGGAGACTTATAATTTTACACTTAACCACGTTTTATTAATTACCTACTCTTTTCTTAAGTTTTTATTTTCATAAATTTA